>CM053787.1:1018787302-1018842302 GCA_028749045.1 Cupressus sempervirens | reverse complement strand
CGAAGAATCTTGTGAAATAGTTTCTATCAGATCTTTGCATACAAGAGTACAATAATCAATTTCAATTTAATACAAAACCCTGACATTTTCTGGAACCTCCGTCAATAAACCCTCTAATCTAGAAAGATTGAAGGTAGCACCGTCGTCAAACATTGCAAACTGCCTGTAATCCACCAGATGATCCTCAAAAAGCCAGTTATCCACAAAGCCATTAAAATCCATGTTTTCAGGAAAATTAGAAGAAGGATTTAAAAATTCCTCATTTGAAGAAATAGAAAAGGAATTATAATAGTCCTTTGAATTTTGTATTGGAATGCCAAGCTCATCATCGAAAGCCATTGCAAGTTTACTAAATTCAATAAAAGATTACTTATGCATTTGAGATTTTCATAGACCTTTGTTGAATTCAACAGACGATTGCTTTCAAATTTGAAATTTTCACAGCTACCTATATGTTTTTTGAAGACGGCAAAGTGTAGAGGCATTTCACCATCACATTTTCTTTTGTACATCTCCAATGGCGTTTCTCCCAACATCTTTTCAAGCATTTTCATGGTGTCCAAATGACCTAACAAGGAGGCTTTAAATACAGTCGTTTCTGCATGTCGACTATCTGTGCATCCCTTGCACTTGTCACCTTGTGCAATGTCGTGTTCCCCTGCAAATTATGCTTAGCCAAGAACTCAACCCTGCCTTTGCCTTGCAGATCTGCCTGTAAATCAGCTATTTCAATCAACATTTTAACGAAATCTTTATTTCCATGATATGTTGCAATGTGGAGCGCAGTGTTCTTTGCAAGGATAACCTCATTGAGCACATCAAGATCCCCCCTCACCTGCTGCTTCAGCGTCTCCACATCGTTTGATTTTTACTCATATTTCCTCTATGACAAAAGCAGATGAAATAATTGAACACATCATGCACGATGATCTAATTATAGAATTTCACAATTTCTATTCATTGGTATTGCATGTAGCGGTGATTTGTTTGTTCCAATCAAGTCAGATTTGTAACTGTAAAGATATGTAATGACTTTTTTTAACAATAATGTTAATTTGAACAGCCAGTTGCACATCAAAAAAATTTTAAAATGGCAAAAGTTTACATTGATCATTGCTTCCACTGTAGAAAGCCTCTTAGCTTAATCAATCTTCATAGGCCTTTCATGGCGATAATAGTATTTGGTTTGATTTCAAAACCAAGCTCCTCCATAGCTTAAGGCTTAATTCGAACTTTTGCCATAGTTGATCTTAATATTTCATTACATTATAATAATATAAATTTATTGTTATTATCATCATTACTACGTTATTATGTTATGTCAATCATATATTACTATTATTATTATATTATATAATAGTTTACATTGTATCATTTTTATTGTTTTATAAAATAGACTGTGTTATTTAATTACTAAATATTATTTCAGTTGGTAAATTATAATCTTAATACTGTTAATGGGCATATGTACAATGCAGAGAGATTGCCAAAAGTTTATTTCAAAAGTTTATGTTGTCTAATTGTTTTAAAAGCTTGCTTACCTTGGAGCTTAATTATTTTAAAATTATTTTTAAAGTAGGTTCTAGTTGTCTAATTGCAGATGCTAACATAAAAAATAGATGAAGATGAAAATAATGAGTACCACACCAAGGTCAAACAAATTTGGAACTCTAAAGAATCTACTTATGACTTCCCCTAGCCAAATCAATGAAAATTATCTAGTTTAATGCTTGACTATCATCTTTGGTCTACCTGGCCATTTGCCATGCTGGTCTATGACATTAAAACCCATTCTTCAGTCTAATTTGTTGGTGAATTTAGTGAAAACTAGTTGCCATGCAAACAAATGTAAACGACTATAAAGAAAAATCATGTGCAAGCAAATAGGTGGGAATAACTTGTTAATGCATGTAGCTTTAGTCTGACATTATTGTGATAAGCACATATGTATCTATATATGTACAACAACATGATGCACACACTATTATACATATATGCATACATACATGTTGTTGTATCTTCCATAGTCTAAAACCGATGAGATATATATGTTCAAAGATCATTAAGGCATGATCGAGATTATTTTTGGTTCCTTTGATGTTTAGATCTTGAACGATCTATTCTTTATATGGGGCCACAAATGTAATGATTGGTTATACATTTAATCACTGTGTTTAAGACAGTAACTAATCATGAGCATTAGTTAACTATGAACAGGTGTGAGAATGAAAGGCCATGTCTCCAATTGGAGACATGGCCATTCATCCCCACACCCCTTCCATTGATATTTATCCAATCTACCCGATGTAATCTTCGCATCGAAATCTATTAATACAAGCAATTCAAAAGGATTGAAAATAATTTTGAGTTCAATATTATTTCATCTTTGTTATTACTACACTAATGTTTGTAGATTCTGGAAGTGATTCATTCCATTGGTGTTATTGTTCAGATCTACAACAAAATTTTGTAATCAATTAAATCTGGTAATAAACTTTACATGGTATCAGAGCTTGGCTAAGGAAAGATCATACTAACTAAGTTTATAAGGATTAGATTTTACTTTAAATAATAGTCATCTCTCTCTCTCTCTCCAAAGATAACAAACACAATGAGATTCGAACATCACCTTGGAAGTGTTGATAATGTCGAATCCTAGAAACTTTGATTAATGATGTTGTTAAAAGAAAAAAAATTGGAATCATTTGTAAGAGAGGACAAAGAGGAACCTAAAAATGATCCTGAGAAATTAGAATGGATCGAGAAAAATGAAAAGGCTATGAAGATAATTGTGGGTGTTGTTCAAGACCACATAGTACCTATTGTGGCAAAACATACCACAACATATCGTATGTTTCAAGCTCTTGAAAATGCATTTATAATCAATAATAAAAACAAAAAACTTGCTCTTAAAAGGCAGATGAATACTGTAAGCATGAATGAAGGAGAAACTGTAAATGTCTTTTTATGAGAATCACATATTTGAGAGATCAATTATCTACACTTGGTTATGAGATTTAAAATCAAGAATTATCTTTAATAGCATTAGGATGACTTCCAAACTCCTAGAAATTCTTTGTACAAGGTATAAGTGCTACATCTAAAATCCCTAAACTAGATTGTTTAAATCACATTGTCTTCAAGAAGAATCAAGATTAATGATTAAGGGAATCCTGAAAAGAGGCTGAAGTGATTTGGTGGAAATAAAGGAAAACAAAAGATTGTTGCTATAGTTCAATAGGATCTTGGATCTAACTCCAAAGATGAAAAATAGATCATTGCCATCAAGATCCAAGGCAAAGGAAAAGGTATTTCTCTCTCATTAGTCACCAGTTCTTCTAGCATAAGTGCAAGTACGAGTAAAGATTCTTCTCCTAAGAATGATAAGCAAAGGAATGAATTATTTTAGATTCGAGTTGTCATCAAACATAATAAGGTTGATACATTATTTGATATGGGTTCTCAAGTGAATTTGATATCTAAGGAAGTTGTTAAGAAGCTTAATCTAACTACAAAACCTCATCCAAAGTCATATCCTCTTGGATGGGTTTGCAACGATACGCAATTACAAGTAACCAAGCAATGTAAGTTAAGATTTTCTTTCATTGCAAACTTTGTAGATGAGGTAGAATTTGATGTTGTCCCTCTAGATATTTTTGGTCATGTACTTGGGAGTCCCTATTTGTATGACCGTCAGGATATCTTCTCTAGGGGGAAAATAAATACCACATGTTTAAAGATAAGATTGAATACATTATATGGGCACATAAGATGAAGACTAATTTGGCACTAGTTAATGTTGGTTAGATGAAAAGGTTAGTCAACTCTAGTAAGAATTTTGTGTTGATGATTGTAAAATCCAAAGAAGATGAAACATTTGAGGAATTTAAGGGATGTGATCCAAAGCATAAAGATGAATTGGTCAAAGTTGTTTCAGCTTATGATGACTTGTTTTAGGAACCGAAGCGATTGCCTCCTAAGAGAGAGATACAACATGAGATCTAGTTGTAGCCAGATGTGCCACTTCCTAATATCGACATGTACCATTTGTCAGTCTTGCAGAATGAAGAAATCAAGAAGCAAGTTCAGGAGCTAAATGAGAAAGGAGTTATTCATCCTAGTACTTCTCCTTGTGGTTCTCCTATTGTGTTGGTTCCAAAGAAAGATGGGACTTGGAGAATGTGCATTAACTATAGGGCTCTAAGAAAGATAACGGTAAAGAACGAATACCCTCTCCCTAGAATTGATGATTTACTTGATCAATTGAAACATGAAATTTATTTCACTAAGCTAGATGTACGTAGCGGATATCATCAGATAAGAATTGTAGAAAATGATATTTGGAAAACTGCTTTTAAGACAAAATAGATTATGAGTGGTTGGTTATGCCATTCAGGCTTTGTAATGACCAGCTACATTCATGAGAGTCATGAATGATATCTTTCATCCTTTTATTGATGATTTTGTCATAGTCTATTTAGATGATATTCTTGTATTTAGTAAGTCTTGGGATGATCATGTAATTCATGTCAAGAAAGTATTTGATATATTGAGAAAAGAAAAACTTTTTGTAAAGATGTCTAAATGCAAATTTGCTAAGACATCCTTAGTGTACTTAGGCTATGTCATAGGAAATGGTCAATTGAAAGTAGACCCTGTGAAGGTCGAATGTATTGTAAAATGGCCTAAGCCAAGTATAGTTATAGAAGATAGGTGTTTCTTAGGTGCAGTCTAGTACTGGAGGAAGTTCATTGCAAACTTCTCTTATATTGCATCACTGTTGCATGCATTAACCAGTACCAATGAAACTTTTCAATGGGGAGGCTTGCAACAGAAGGATTTTGACACTTTGAAGGAAAAGTTAGGTATTGCACTAGTTTTGGCTCTACCTGCTTTACATCAACCATTCAAAATTGAGACAGATGTGAGTGGGTTTTCCATGGGAGCTATATTAATGCAAGGAGGTAAACTAGTCTGCTACCACTTTGAAACTTTTTTAGGAGCAATAAGTAACTATCCCACTTATGATAAGGAACTTTATGCTTTAGTTCAAAGTTGGAAACACTACTTAATGGGGAAAGAAACTATAATCTACACTGATCACCAGCCACTTCAATATTTGCACTCACAATCTAAGTTGCAACAAAGTAGGCAGTTCAGGTGGATGGTTTTCAACAACAGTTTCATTTGGTTACTAAGTATAAGAAGGGTGCCCATAACAAAATAGTAGATATGCTCTCTAGGCCTGCTGTTAAGAATGCTTTGATAATCCTTCAAAATAGTTCTATGGTTCATGAAAGTTTTTAGGAACAATATGCTAATGATGAAAACTTTAAGGATATCTATGCAACTTTAATCCAGGGTAAACATGTAGAAGAGAAAGATTACTGTGTGTAGGATAATTTTTTGTACCACTTGGGAAAACTATGCATTCCTAAAGATGAGCAGGCAAATGTAATCCATGAAGCACATGCCTCTTTGATTGCAAGTCATTTCAGGGTAAGTAAAACATTAGCTCAATTACCAAAGTATTGTTGCTCACCTCATATGCAAGAAACTGTCACTAAATATATAAAAGGATGTGTAATGTGTGCAACTAGCAAACCAAGTAATAGGAAATTGGATTTGTATACACCATTACTTGTACCATCCCATCCATGGGAAAGTGTATCTATGGACTTTGTGGGGGGTTTACCTATGTCTAAGAAGGGTCATGATTATTTGTATGTAGTAGTTGATCGGCTCAGCAAAATGTGTATCTTAATGCCTTGTAAAAAGTAGGTCACTGCTGAACTAACAACTCATTTGTACTTTCAATTTGTATGGGTTCATTTTGGGTTACCTACTTCTATTGTACTAGATCAAGATTCTTGATTCTTGGGGGAATTTTGGTCATATTTGTGGGGACTCATGGACACCAAGCTGAAGAAGAGTATAGCCTTCCATCCATAGACCGACTGACAGACAGAGGTAGTAAACATGACAGTTGTGCATCTGTTTAGAGGTTCTTACAACAAGCATCCTAAGTTGTGGGACGAAAGTCTTCATTATGTACAATGTGCTTACAACCACGCAACACACTCTTCTACAAGGACATCTCCTTTTGAGATTTGCTTCAGTTATTTTCCTAAAATGCCAATGGATTTTGCTTTTGGGAAGGACAATATTATTGATGGATGTCATGACGTAGAAAGGTCTTCAAAGTTCATCCAAAAGGCCTGAGCAATCCATTAGGTAGTAGAAGCATAGGTTGAGTAGAGCCAAGAAAAATAAAAGATGATAAGCATCACACGATCATCATTTTCAAGTTAGTGATAGAGTTTGGTTACATATTAGCAAGGAAAGAATGCAAGGTGAAGAAAGGAAGCTCAAGCCTATTAGGTATGGTCCTTTTGAGATCTTGGAAAAGATTGGTGCCAATGCTTTCTACCTTAATATTCCTCCATACACACAAATTTACTCAGTTGTCAATGTTGAGAATCTAATGTTGTATGAGCCTCCAATGATCTTGGATGAAGATATTAGTGTTCAGATTCTATCAGTTGATGATCTTTCACCAAAGTATTTGTCAGAACTGCCAAAAGATGTTATCTTAGATAGGAATGTCAGAACTTCATGAAGAGGACCAGTTGAATACCTTCAAGTGAGATTGAAGGGGATGCATCCAAGCAAGGCAAGATGGATGGAGATTGGTAAAGTGAGGGAACTATACCCTCACCTACTTTTTGAATAATCCAAACTTTTGGAGGTCTGAAAACTTCTTAGTGGGGAGGCTTGATCTAGGGGATATTTTCATCAAAAATTTAAGTATCTCCAAAACTCCAATAATCAGCATCATGTTGAAGTCCTCAAAATTTTGAGTCCAACACAACTTGAACGGACAAAAAAGGAGTCTATATGCTCAAGTTATGACTAGTCAAAGGCTAGTCAAACCTTGGTTCAAAGGCCGTTAGAAAGACAAAATTTTGAACTCTCCAAAACTAGTAAAATTCAGCACCAAATTGAAGGTCTCACCAAGAGCTTTCCAATGACATTCGTTTCGTCAAAAATAGAGCCTGGATGCAAAAATTATGCTCAATCAAAGTCCAGTTGACCAAAGTGGCCTTGTTAACTGATGACATCATCATGTTGACATGGAAAAAAAATGACATGGCATGTAGCATCCACTCTAAAGTGGACACATGGTAGAGTCCACATAGTGAGTTGACAAAAAAATTGGTATGATAGCGTGACACAATCGACGGAGTCCACGTGGCATATCTCTGGTCAGTGGGAGGTGGTTTCAAACATCGGTGGAAAACTGCCATGCAAAGGTGGCCAGAAGGGGTCGAACCCCTAACCATCAACCCCCAAGAGTTTGGCAGTCACCATTGTGCCAAACACGATGCCTTAACCTCTATATGCAATAACTTCTATTTAACTTTAAAATTGTCGCCATGCTAAGACAAAAGCCATCGGCAAGGTTGGAACCCTTGACCGGCTGGCTTAGCCAAAATTAAGCCATTGCTATGCCACCATTGTGGTTTAAATTATATATAACACATATTCTATTTAAACTATAACTGATCCACCAACCTTATTATAAATAAGGTTATTTGTTAATGTAACCCCCAAAAATGAAATGGGGCCAACACCTGAAAATTTGTTAAGGGAGTTATTACAAATGTGGGATCAATTAAAGGCCCTATTTTTATATTATTTTTCTTTGGCCTATTTTAGGCTAATATTTTGTATAAAAGGAGGGGTTAGGAGTCTTTTCAAGGCATTTAGATGATCTAAATATTCAAAAAAATTGATCATTTGATCAATCAAGGACGACTAGGTGTTGAAGGAGTGAGAATCATGTACATCAAAGTGATATTTTTGTACTTTTAAGGGAATGATTTGTAACACTATACCTAATTTTTGGAGTTAATCAGATTGGTCCCCCTATTAGAGCTAGACCCAAAGACATAGTCCATACTGGATGAACTCCGATATCAAATGTGTTGTGTCCCTATCTCTCTTTTCTCCTTTTTTCAATTTGTTTATTGTGTTGTTCCTTTATTTCAATCTCATTAATTGCTTCATTTAAAGTTTTTAATTTAACTTTATGTAATCGGTTAGCATTTCTCTGTAATCATCCTAGATCCTAGAAATCAGATCAGCCTATTCCTTTACCATCAAGAACAAGAAGGGAATAGCTAAAAAGTAGCTAATGCACCTAGTAGAAGGAACATGACTATCTCCCAAATTCAAGTAGAAAGTGTGGGAATTGAAACACTAAAGGAGATGTATACAACGGATCTTGATTTTGGTGAAATCTCCAAGTTATGTATGGAGTTTGGTGATAAATATCATGTTGATTTTTCTTATTTTTTTGTACAAGATAGACTTGTTTTCAAAGGAGGAAAACTATGTGTACCTAGGTTCTATATGAGGTCAAATATTATAAAAGAAAATCATAGTGGAACAATGGGTTGACACTTTGGTTTGGATAAAACCTTAGAATTGATTAGGAAGAATTACTATTGTCCTAAACTTCAGACTGATGTTAGAAACTTTGTGGAAACATGTATGATTTTTCAAAGAGCCAAAGGGATGACTACAAATGTAGGGCTCTATCAACCTTTGCCAATACCATCTAGGCCATGGGAAAGCATAACAATCGATTTTGTAATGGGGCTACCAAGCACACAAAGAGGACATGATAGTGTTTTTTTTTTTTTGTAGTGGATAGATTTAGCAAGCTGGCTCACTTCTTACCATGCAAATCAACCAATGATGCTTCCCATATAGAAGATTTTTTTTTTCAAAGAAGTCATAAGGATTCGTGAGCTCCTCTCAATATAGTTTCACACAGGGATGTAAAGTTTTTTGGACACTTTTGGAGGACTTTCTGGAGAAAACTTGGAACCAATTTATCGTTCTCATCAGCCAATCACCCTTAGACTAATAGGAAAACAAATATAGTTAATAGAGAATTGGGTAATTTGTTGAGATCACTCACAAAGAAACATAGAGAAAAGTGGGATGCAATCATACCTCAAGTTGAATTTGCATATAATGACTCCATAAATAGGAGTACAAGAAAGTCACCATTGAAATTAGTGTATGGGTTCATCCTAGAGGGATCTTAGAGCTAAGAGACATGATTTTACAAGAGAAAGTTAGTGCACCAGGAGAGAATTTTTCTACAGCCCAGGAATAACAGTCACAGAAAGTGTTATAACTCACATGCATGTTTGAGTTAAGACTTGAAATTCAAGATTTAGTGTAAATTTATTGTCCTCTAACTATTAAAATCATTTTTTGGCCATTCAATTCATTTCATTGCACCTACTTCCTAATTAGGCCTATTGATCCATTGATTTTGTAAAATATTGGGAGAGTGTTTTTGAATTTAGATGTATATGCATCAATACACCTCTAGGGGTCCTAGGACCCCTAGTGACATGTAATGCCACCATAGAAACATGATTAAGATTTATATAGAGACATTAAATTTACCATATATGTTTATGGTTGTAGTAGGACATTAAAAGATGTTCTTTATGTGATACTTCCATGTTGAGTTATACTTCTATGACGTAGTTGTTGGCAATATGGTCAGATATATGTCTTGATGATTGTCATTTATGAAAACATATATTCAATACTTCATTTATGCATTTAGAGTTAGAAAATCATCTAAGTGTTAGATAGTTAGAGCAGCACAGAGAGCAGATGTTTAGTGTACAGATGAATCATTGAGAGTTAGCTCATGTGTAGTTGAGGAAAGCTTCATGACAGTATCATGATGATGTGTGCTAGTGCATAGATGTGTATGGATAGTATGACATGAATTATGATTAAAATACTCGTGTGGGTATTTAACAGTGCAAAATAGAGCATAGCAAAGAATTGGATTTTATGATCTTAGGAATTATTTTGGTTACAAAATAATTACTAAGTTATGATGAGCTGACTATGTGGATATTATTCCATAGGTTATTTATATTATCTCAAGTGTGTGAACACATGAAGGCTGATTGAATAGTGTTTTAATTATGCAAGGTATAAGTAAATATCTTATCTTGCATAGATAAGTGTGCTATCTATGATAGACAAGAAAGCATTATGTGATGCAAACTATTGTACAGAGAGCTTGAAATATTTGTGAGCCTTATGTGATGTGATGTCTAATGCATGAGCATAACAAGTGTGAAGTACTACAAACATGAAGTATTGCATGTATATCTATTCTTGTGAAGAACTTAATTCTATAATTGTATGTTAGGGAAGTGAGCTCTTCTTGCATACATTGTATTTGTTCTACCAACTCCTAACAGGGTTGAAGCAACTCCAACAAGATTGAGGCTACTAACAAGGCCTAGTCTGCTAATAGGGACTCGAGACACTATATGTACTTCATAGACTCCTAACAAGGTCAATATGCTTAACATGATCCTATTGTTTAATGAATCATCTAGTGGGTATCATCCCCACCAGGGTTTTCCCTTGGCTAAGGTTTCGCTAGTTAACAAATAATGGTGTTATGAGTTATATATATGCATGGTTATATTTACTATTCATCATTTTTGGTTCACTTTCATATGCAAGTTATAAAGTAATTAACAATATTCAGTTGTGGGAAAAAGTTTGTAGAATAGTAATTCACCCACCCCCGCCCCCCCAAAAGTATTAGCTATTTCTAATAGTAGTTTATCTAATAGTAGTTTATCTAATTTCCTATATGAATTATAAACTCTATATATTTCTAACCCCACTAACCCATCTTATGCTTGTATTACTATTTGATATAGGTTTATGATATCATGATATTATTTGTAGAGATGCATGTTGTGTTGGTCAATGATGTAGGTGTGTATAGGAAAAGTTACTAAAATCCTCTATATTATCTGTTAATTTGTATCTATTCATAAAACATAAAATGGGAAGTGGTTTTTAA
Source organism: Cupressus sempervirens (assembly GCA_028749045.1). NCBI lineage: Eukaryota > Viridiplantae > Streptophyta > Pinopsida > Cupressales > Cupressaceae > Cupressus > Cupressus sempervirens. The sequence goes on along the minus strand of CM053787.1, from coordinate 1,018,831,372 downwards.
CCTATGTCTTAGCAAAACCAAGGCATAGTAAATGGTCACAATAATTGAACCCTTGACCTCTAAAGGAAGATCGTAGAGGCTTAACCATTATGAAATGAGAACCCTTTTAGTAAGGACCTCTTTACAATCTAGTTAACCGAGTAGTAACTAGCAATTAAAACAAATAAAAGTCATTAATTAAAGGTTTGATTTATTTAATAAAACCTTAGCAAGCCGACTACAATGGATGCAACCTTTCCAATAGTTTTGGCTACCTATAATTTAGGAAGCTTTCCCAACAATAGGATGAAAGAATAGGAGAGTCAAAAAATATAGTCAAACAAATACTATTGGCAAGAATTACTGCAAGGAGAAAAAGGAGAACCTTTGGAAGGAAAGAGGGCACTTGGAAATTCTTGTAACTTAGGAGTGAAACCAATAGGTGATGGGGAGCTTGGTCATCCTCAAACCCCAAAGAGGAACAAGTAGGTCATAACTATGTATCTCTCTCTCTATCTTTTACGATCTTCATCATAATAAATTTAATTACAAAATTTTCTTCTTGGACTAAGGGAATATTATGTTTATCATCTGGTTGTTGGTCTCCCTTCCCTGTGTGCATGATGAGTTCATGGTATATCCTTGAATTTGGATTTTCTTCTTTTGAGACTATGAAATGGTTTACTTGAATTGAATTTATGATACGGGTCTAGTAGAAGATTTGGCCTAGGGTCTTAGCCCATAAATATGATCCAAGCACTTCTCTATCCAAACCAAGTCTAGAAGTTCCATTCAAGCATTTCTTACATATATTTTTCAGCCTTCGAGAACGGATGCACACGAAAATTGCACATATGCACAATTATATAGAGCATATGAGCAGCTCTACAAATGACTTCTTCGATCAAACTATTAGTACACATGGCATGCTCTTCTTGACACATACATTGTGATATTAAAGGTCTGATTCTACTTAACATGTGCATAGTTCTTCTTTACAAAAGCACAGGATTGGTGAATTTCACACATGTCGTTACAATGTATGTATGTGTGGTTTGGTTAAATAAATGCACAAGACCCTAAATGTGTCATTATAATGCATTGATGTGCCTTACTGCTTGATATATGCATAGAAGTAATAAAATCATAGAAGTATGAAATAGATGTGCAGTTATAAAGAATAGATGCACATGATTATGGATTCCTTTGTCATGTTTCTCACAGCTTGATATATTGTGGCCATTTTCCTTTGTTGGCATGGTTATGTTGTCTTTCTATTGTTTACATGGCTTTTCTAAGATGCATTAACTTGTGCTAATTGTGTATGGCATGTTATGTTGGTTTTTGGAGTAGGGTTGGAAACCCCAAGTGATCGTGGTGCTAGGGCCTAGAAGTGGCTATTGGGGATCCTATGCATAGAGACCAGTGCCCTGTGTAAGATGGCTCTATAAGGGAGTGGATAATAAGTGATAAAATAATAAAATAAATGGATTGGGTATGGGTTTCACACATTAATCAAGATTAAGGAGTATTATTGGAGTACTCGAAGAGGGGACATTCTATGTAGATCATGGTCCTTGACTTTGGGAAGGATCCCAATATTACTAGCCCATGCATATCACATTGGAGTACTCAAGGAAAAGACTTTATGTATGGAAGGATGGTCTTTTTATCAGGGGAATCATCCCAACACTATGGGAATGTATGCTGACACTCACCTAGATTTGGTTGAATCCCTCACTCTATCATTTGGTTGTTTGGTTTTACTTTTACCCTTCTTATCTTATTTTTGGGTTGAGCCTTAGTTCTATCCTTTAGCCTATTAGGATCATGGTCTATCTCCTAGATTGGGGGAGCAGTTCGTTATAGTTCCACATAGTTGGATGGAAAACCTTGAGGCTTCTATGTGGCTTAGTGTTGGAGTCTTTTACAAGGATGCTTATGCTATACTCATGGATGATCTAAAATATTCCAGCTAATGTATTATAAAATGTTTATTCAAAAAGGGAACTTGTTAATGTAATCATAAGCTATGTAAAAGGGTAAATGGTATCTCTAGGGGAAATAAAAGGAAATACGAATATATTGTATTATTTCAAAGGATGAATGTAATTATGATGATGCCATGACATTGTATACTTATTGGTATTTACATGAATGCATGATGAATGAAAGAATTGTGCACTCTTCACAATATTATCAAATGAATAGTCTATGATTTGATTCACACATATAATCATGGTTTAAATTTATTTCACTTATCTCTTTTGCATGTTAAGTAGATATAGTTAATTTCAAGGATTAGGCATTAATTCCTTATTGGTAAATGGACTTTGGGATGGATAATGCAAGTAGGTATAACACTAAATAATGGATTAACTTAAATAGTGTGAATGAATTTTAGAAAGGAAATTAAGTATTATTATTTTAGGGAAAATGTTAGGTCTTTTATATCTATGATTAAGTGAACTTATCAAGCAAAAAAATTTATTGAAAGAAAAATTTACTCATCAAACTTAGCAATTTTTGGCTAATCCTTTTGGGTTCCTTAGAGGGGCATTATAGGACATATCTCATTTGTTCAAATTGTTTGAAAGGAGTCATAAGGTATCCTATGAGCCTTTTCAACCCATTCCATGACAACATACATTTTTAGGAGTCCTAGGACCCCTAAGAATATATCTCATTTGTTCTAATGGGTGGAAAGGGTCCATAGGGTATCTTATCACCTTTTTCTACCCATTCCATGACAACATACATTCCTAGGGATCCTAGGACCCCTAGGGAAATATATAATGTGTTGAATGGAATGAAAAGAGTTATAGTGTATCTTGTGACCTCTTTTGACCAATTCCATGATGAGACATGTCCCTAGGGGTCCTACAATCTCTAGGGAGATATCTCATTTGTTTGAATGGGTGAAAAGGGGTCATAGAGTATTCTATGACTCATTTTGACACATTTGATGATATCATATGTCTCTAGGGATCTTATGACCCCTGGAGTCATATCTCATTTGTTTGAACAAGTCAAAAGGGGTCATAGGATATCCTATGACCCCTTTCAACCTATTTCATGACAGAACATACCTTATTTGTTTAAATGGGTTGAAAGGGGCCCATTTTGACCCATTCCATGTCAAAATATGTTCCTAGCAATTTTAAGACCCTTAGGGAAACATCTCATCTGTTCAAATGGGTTGAAAGGGGTCATATGGTACCCTATGATCCCTTTCAATCCATTTCATGATAGCATACATCCCTAGGGATCCTAGGACCCCTACAAACATGTCTCATTTTTTTGAATGGCTCGAAAGGAGTCATAGGTTATCCTATGACCCCTTTTGAATCATTCCATGACAACATACATCCATGAGGGTCCTATGACCCCTAGGGACATATCTCATTTTTTTGAATGGTTCAAAAGGGATCATAGGGTATCATATGACTCCTTTTGACCCATTCTGTGACAACATACATCTCAAAGAATCCTAGGAACATATATCATTTGTTTGGATGAGAACCCATTTCATAACAACATACATATGGAGGGGTCCTAGGACCCCTAGGGACGTGTCTCAATCATTTAGATGGGTCGAAAGGGTCATAAGGTATCCTATGATCCCTTTTGACCCATTCTATGACAATCCTATGACCCCTTTTGACCCATTTGATGACAACATATGTATCTAAGGGTCCTAGGATCCTTAAGGACATATCTCATTTGTTTGAATGGGTCAAAAGTGATCATAGGGTATCTTATTGCCCCTTTTGACCCATTTTGAGACAACATATGTCCCTAGGGGTTTTCAGAACCCTAAAAAAATATCGCATTCATTCAAATAGGTTGAAAGGAATTATAAGGTAGCCTATGACCCCTTTTGGTCCACTTCATAATATTATATATCCTTAGGGGTCATAGAACTCTATGAAACATTTGGAAATAGGTTAAAAGGGGTCATAAGGTACATTATGATCCCTTTCAACCCATTTCAAAATATGAGGTACCTCCCTAGGGGACCTAAGACCATTAGGAACATATGTTGTCAGCAAATGGGTCAAAAGGGGTCATAGGTACCATGTGACCCAACCAACTTATGAGATATGTCCCTAGGGATCCTAAGACCTCTAAGAACATATTTTGTCATTGAATGGGTCAAAAATGTGTCATAGGTTATCTTATGACCTATTTTGACCCATTCAAACATGTGTTATCATCAAATGGGCTAAAATATGTCATAGGGTACCCTATGACCCCTTTCAACACATTTGAACATATGATATATTTCCATATGGGTTGTAGGACCTCTAGGAACATACGTTATCAGTGAATGGGTTGAAATGGATCATATGGTATCCTTTGACCCCTTTCCACTAATTCAATCATATTATATATGTCCTTAGGTGTCTTTGGACTCCTAAGAATATATGTTGTCATTGAATGGGTTGAAGGGGTCATATGTTATCCTATGACCCATTTTGACCCATTTGAACATACAAGATATGTTCCTATGGGTCCCAAAACCCCTATAATCATATGTTTTCATTGAATTGGTTGAAAGGGGTACCCTATGAATCCTTTTGACCCATTCAAACATATGCAATATGTCCCCAGGGGTCCTAGGACTATTAGGAATATATGTTGTCATCAAATAGGTTGAAAGGTCATAAGGTACCATATGACCCCTTTCAACCCATTTGAACATATGAGATATGTCTCTATGGGTTGTAGGACCTCTAGGAACATATGCTATCATTAAGTGGGTTGAAAGGGTCATAGGGTACCCTGTGACCTATTTTGACTAATTCAATCATATTATATATGTTTGTAGGGGTCCTAGAACTCCTAAGAACATATCTTATCATCGAATAGGTTGAAAGGGGTCATATGTTACTATATGACCCATTTTGACCCATTTAATCATATGAGATATGTCCTTAGGGGTCCCAGAACCCCAAAGAACATATGTTATGATTGGATGAGTCAAAAGGTATCCTATGACCCCTTTTGATCCATTTGAACATATGAAATTTGTCCCTACAGGTTCTAGGACCATTACGAACATATGTTGTCATTGATTTGGTTGAAAGGGTCATAGAATACCCTATGACTCCTTTCTACCCACTTGAACAAATAATATGTCCCTAGGGGTCCTAGGACCCCTAGGAACATATGTCATCAACAAATATATATAGTATATTTAAAAATATAGAATATTAAACATATAATATATTATATATATTATATATAATCTAAATTATGCTATAGTATGACATATACTATATGCGTGTGTGTATAATTTAATATATATTATATAAAATTGTTATATACTATAATATACTATTATACAATATATATGATAATATATACTATATATTATAATATATACTATCCACTATATATATATGATAAAATTAAATATATTATATATAGGAACTTATTACATGTAACTAAAACCCTATATTTAATTGTAGAAGCAAAAAAAATTATTTGGGTGACAATATATCGGTTATCTGATATAACAGGTATCTGATTAGGCTTGGTAATCACCAAGGCTAGTTGGTCAACTCAAAAAATGTGATTTTGCCTCATTTAGGTGACTTTCAGACTTCGAGGAGGTATCTAACAACTTCTATAATCTGTCCAAATTTTCTGAAACAAAAAGGGTTTATTGATGACATTCTTAGCTTCATAGCAATATATTTCTTGTCAAAATGTTAGTTTGATAAGTATTGGTTACTTATTTTTATATGAAGATACCTATAAGGTGTTTCTTTACATACTAATTGAAAAACAACTATAACTTTCAAACCGTAAAACATTTTTGAAATTTGAAAGATGCATCACATTCTATGCTTTGCCTAGTACAATAAAAAAATAGAAAATTTAAATTTAGCAATATATTGAATTACTTAAGGTGGTCAGACAAGACCCTATATTTTCCTTAAAATGTCATAGTAGAAAATTCATAATGAATTATTTCCTTCGAATAAAATTACCCAAAAATATGTGTCACATCCAAGCATGAGTCTACTTCTTATATTTAGAATCCTATAAAAAAATTATTATTATTTTATTGTGATTAAGGTGGTTGTCATACACCAACTTCTTATTTTTGTCCTAGTATTTTTGTACCACTACATTAAACTATGATTTTTTGATTGATTAGATTAAATTATTTTCAGATAAGACCTAGTAATTTAGAAACTAAATTCAATTTCCTACAAATTCTATTCTTACAACTTTTTGATATAAACTTCATAACTAGTTCAAAATTGCACGTCAAGTTGACATAAACCTAATTTGTTGATTTTACACTACCACTTAAGGGTATACTTTGGTCCACCATTATGCTACACATACCTTAGGGCAAGGAGAATAAATTCTGAGACTATTGAAAAGAATGGGGTGTATTAGTATCTCTTGATGTCATTCATGTAATTATGAGCTATACAATTTTATTAATGGAGGTTTCATGTCTCTTAATAATTATTTCCATCAATTTGTTGTCAGGTTAACTTCAAATAGCTTCATTTCCTTGAAATAAGGGATAAATATTCATTGCCTTAAGTATGACCTATTGTTACTTATGTAGTTTTAATTAATTTCTCATATAATTATTAATTACTTAAGCTAACTTAAGATCATACATTTAAGGAGTTTCTTTCTAATTAAGGAGAATGTGAATTTGGAAATTTATAATGAATTATTTTACTATCCACAAAAGTGGTATTTTCTATGCAAAAGTATGCAAAGGTCTATCCCTGTGTTTGGTCTTTTAATAAAAATGATGTTTCATAGAGATTTTTATTTGAAAGGGTTCTCTAAATGTGTATATCTTGTATAAAATAAAATCATGGTAAAATATTTTCTTATGATCCTCTTTTTGTTATTTTATATTTTTTCTAGAATGACTAGTAATCTAAGATCCCCCAATTTTTAACACATACTCAAGATCACTATCTTTTATTTAACATACAAATGCATACTTTGAATGTGTGACTAATGCCCCTTAAGACATTTTTCACCCTTTTTATATATTTAAGGAGTTTCTTTCTCATTAAGGAGCATGTGAATTTGGAAATTTATAAAGAATTATTTTATTATGCACAAAAGTGGTATTTGCTATGCAAAAGTATGCAAAGGTCTATCCCCATTTTTGGCCTTTTAATAAAAATGATGTTTTATAGATATTTATTTGAAATGGTTCTCTTCATATATATCTTTTGTAATGTGTAAAATCGTGGTAAAATCTTTTCTTATGATCCTCATTTTATTATTTTATTTTGTCTAGAATGATTAGTAATCTAAGATCCTAATTTTTAACACATGGTCGATATCACTATCTTTTTATTTCTCCAATGAGTATTTTTTTGCTTGATTTCATCACACTCTATCAAATGTTCAAAAATGTATTAATAGATAGAAGGTAAATAAGATCATTTATTTATAGAATAGATTTTCATCTTTGTCACATGTCAACTTAACTATAGCTGATTTTGGAGAGATATACAAATGTACTTTGCATCCTTTCCTAATAGTATATCCTCTCTATTCAAAAAAATCATAATAGGGAAAAAAACAAAGAGCGCAAGGCTTAACACAAAAAAATACATTCTATGACTATAAATGTATGTATATTCTTTAATTTTAGAGTTATTAGTTTGATTTGTTTACAATCTTCTATCTATCTATGATTTTGTGACACGAGTGTACTTTGTATCATTTCTCTAATGCTATTGTATCATTTCTCTAATGCTATTGTATCATTTCTCTAATGCTATTGCCTTCGTATTGAAAATGAAAAATACAAAGAGAACAAGGCTCAACACAAAAATGATTATATTCTTTGAACATATAAATTCTTTCAACTTCTACTAAGAAATCAAAGATATAGGTATGTTAATTTTCTTTAATATTAGTGTTAAGACCTGAAATTAGTTTGATTTGTTTATTGTTTCTGATTCAACATATACAATCTATCTATCTATCTATTTGTATATTTCTTTAAGAATATGTCTCTCTCTATTGAAAATGAAAAATCACAAAGAGCACAAGACTCAACACACAAATGTTTACATTCTATTTAATTTTATAGATTTATTTAACTTATATTAAGATATTAAAGATATAAGTTTAAATTTTTTCACTTTTACCATTAGAAAGTTCTATGATTAGTTTGATGTTTTTATTATCTTCTAATTCTCGACATACATATGGACCTATCGATCATTCAAAATTGTTAAACATTAATCATTAGACATATTGCCATGAAATCTTTCATAACCCAATGCAATGCGAGGGCGTACTTTACTTTTGTCATATTTAATACCATATTTAAATAAGTTTGACCAAAAAGGAATTAAAGAAATTTATATGAAATATTAGTGATGGGTTAATAAGGGTTGAGACAGAGAGGCATAAGATACAACAGATTGGGCTCGAACACAAGACATTCCCTTATATAACCCGAAATCAAATTATAATATCAAATGCTAGAAATTTCAAATATATGCCCAACACAACTTTCAAATGTCCCCAAAATGACAGTCTTACTGTAGTATGAACATCTTAAGATGTTCATTACTAAACAAAATTACAATTTTTTAAATACTGCCACTAATATTAGATTTCTCCTTACATGCGTAGGATCCATTACATGCATCATTTGGCTCAGCTTCAAGTGCTATTGGAGTTTCTTCCGTCCTGGGTGTGCTTCCATTGCAGCCCAAGGTTCTTCTATTGCAGTTCAGAATAGAAAAGAAAGGCTTTCAGCATAATCCATAAGTAAAATCAAAGTATGTAGAATATAAATTACCTGATTTAAGAGTTAGTTGAAAGTAAAGATAGTACTTAATAAACAAGGAGAAAAAGGCTCGTAGCTATACATCTTTTAGTGATTTGAGAAGAATGTTCAATTTATTTGCTAGATCCTAAAAATAATACAGCTTCACACTGCAAGACTTTCATACTAGTAGCAAAGAGTTTGCATCCATATTCTATACCACTTCACCGTCAATCTCTTACTAATATCTCAATTAGAGAGACTCAGAATAGGAGACATCAATTAGAGATCTTATTTCATGTTTTATATCACTTACATCAAAGTGAGACATTCAAAAGTGTTGGCGTAGTGATTATATTTTCAATGAGATCCCTCTCCACCATCAGTACGTGCTTTTGGTGTGATGGCAAAATCTACATGGTATCAGAGCGCAGGTTACCGGTTCAAGTCCTTCAAGCCCTTTGACCCTTCGTCAGCCCAGGCTTGGATTATCAACATGGTATGTAGTGGGTGCAAATCTCACATGATAAATGGTTGTATCTGGCTCCATCGTGGAGGGGTGTTGGCGTAGCGACTATATCTCCGATGAGATCCCTCTCCACCACCAGTACGTGCTTTTGGTGTGATGGCAAAATCTACAAAAAGACCAGAACATAATCACAATGAGAACTATATTTCAAAAATTGTTACCTTCCCATCATTACCAGCACAGAGAAGAATAAGAAAAACAACTATATTTCTATTCTAATTCAGTATCGTATTTCAAATTACTCGAGACCATGAAAAAATGTAAAACAAAAAAATCCACCGAAATTTCTCTGCAAGGGAAGACATTGGATGTTATTATCAAAGATGATCTTTACAAAGAAGAAAGAAAATAAATAATCCTATTTCAGATGCATAGCTAGGATAGATTCCTCTCAATCTGGGACTTACATACTCTTAATTCAAAACTTAGTAGAGTTGTAGATGCATTTAAGATCCAGGTTGAGAGAAATCTTTCTTAACCTTCATCTATCATATATATATGTATTGCATGTATTGCTCAACATAAAAAGCTGATAAGACTGCTTTGAGATGAAAGCTCTACTACCAGAGAAGAGCTATAGAAAAAGATGAGCAACCCAAAAGAGGGTTTTCCTTCACAAGTTTGCTCATGCAATGCTATCAAGAGGCCCTTCTAATATAGCAGTTCTCACTGTAAGAAGAAAATTACCCACATTTCAAAACCTCCATCGTTATTGAGTTAAACTCTAAAAGTAACTGTGGTCGGCCAGGAAAAATTGTACAGTTTAACAAGAGAAGAGTCTCTAAACCGCCTACTAAAGTCCGTACACAGTCTGAGTAGCATTTTTGGCGTGAAATAAAAAAAGTAGCTCCATGATTGCACTGTACCCTTTTAACATCTCCCATCACAAGACTAAAATGTGACAAAAACTCATCACCAAGAACTGAGCTGAAGTTAAGTTTCTTTGTTATTTTGTGGTCAGAACCGATAAAGTGACAGGGAGTCCCGAAGAAAAGCAACTCTATAATGTTCTTGCTGACATTTTTTTCTTACTGATAAATGAAGATTTTACTTGTGAGTGTTATGAAACTATCCAATAAAAGCATAATGGTGAATTTCACAATAGACTACAGCTAAATTAGGAAACCTGGAAAAGAATTACAGGAATGCCTGCTTAGGTTTAACTCTAATTTAATGTCTGTTTAATCTGTTCCAAGTCTGGTTGGCCTGGTTATGTGAATGTTGTCTATTATTTATAAAATAGTGGTAAATATATCTATAAAAACAAATGGAAATAGAGGACAGGAAGAATGGTTGTACAGGGGTTCAATAATTGTACATCTATGTCTCATTCTATTGTCTAGTCTTGTTTTACATTTATACTATATATATTATAAATTATTATAAAAATAAATAGGAATAGAGGACAGTATCAATAGTTGTACATGGTTTAATAATTGTCTATTTGTAACTATATTATCTAGTCTTGTTATACATTTATACTATATATTATTGAAATATAATTCATATTTCAATTGTTATTTTATCAAATGTTAGTCAAAATAGACAAATAGTTGAAAATATGAAAAACACAAATAAATTCACTAACATCTGACATAAGTAATTTTTTATTTGACAGAAAATATTATGTGTACAACTACTGAATAGCAATGTGGACACCTTGGAATATTTTATGCAAAGAACAAGTGTAGGAGGGAGGAGGATCTTAATCAACAAAATTGTTTCTTACATTATAAAGGTCCAACATATCCATGAGAATTCCATCCAACATTACCTTCTTTAGTATTCTCTTATTGAATATATTTGTTATTACAACTTTTAACTTAGTTCAATATCAAACAAAAAACATCCTATAGTTGAGTACATCTAACATATTTTATGATTAAATATGCGTTAAATGTTGTTTTCCAATATTTTATTCATATATATTTATTCTAGTATTTTCAAAAAAAAATAATATAAGTAGAATATACATCAGCCTAGGTCAAAGTATGTGAATGAAGTGTTGAAGACATTTAGCATGGAAGATGCTAGACTAGTTGGTACCCAATGGTTACAGGTTGCAAACTCTCTAAGGATGATGAATCAAATCCTCTTGATGTTACTGTGTATAGGTAAATGATCGGTAAGTTGCATTATGTTATACATAGTAGACTGGATATAGAAAAAACAGCTGGGATAGTGGAAAGGTTCTAATCAAATCCAAAGGAATCCCACGCGTGGTTGATGTTACAAGAATCTTTAGATATCTTAAGGGTGTTGTTGATTATGGTATGTGATATGCTCATGATGGAGATTTTTCTTTGAATGTCTTTACTAATGTTTGATGGGATGAAAATATTGATGATTGAAATAGAACAAGTGGATGTGCATTCTTTCTAGGTGGAAGACTTGTGTCTTGGACAAGAAAAAAGAAGAATTTTATATCCCAATCAACAACAGAAGAAAAGTATGTAGATGTAGTAATAAATTGCACTCAAATAGCTTGGATGAAGCAAATCCTTGAAGGAATCAAACAAAATATAATTGGACCATTAATAATCTATTATGCTAACACTAATACCATAAATATTTCTAAGGATTCGGTGATGCTCTTAAAGACTAACCACATTTCCTGAGAGAAAAAGTGTAGTAGAAAGTGGTAAAGTTAGAGTACATTCCAAGAAAAGATCATATTGAAGATATAATCACCAACCCACTTCCTAAGATTATTTTTGACTACCTTGGAAGTAAGTTGAAGATAACACCTCTAATTAAACAAAATTAAGATGCATGATGTGCATCAATCCAATGAGCTAAGTTATTGTATATCTTTCAGTGGATTGATGTAAAGGGGGCTGCTCCTTAGGGAGAGTAGACAGTGAGTTATTGTTCAAAGAAGATTGGTACCTTTGGCATTGTTGTCAATGGTGTGTGTGTGTGGGGGGGGTGTTGTGGGGGAGTATAGCAAAAAGGATGAGTAACTTGATTGTTTCTATCTTGTTAGTATTTCAAGAATATTTTCTATCTTGTTGGTATTTCAAGAACATGTTTCTTGAAAATTTTAATAGGATGATGAGTTATTATTTTATATAAATAGCACATTTATGTTAGTCCCAACTGATAATGTAATAGGTAATGCTATGAATGTATGTGAAAGAGTAATATTAGTTTTTATATTGTCATTGATGTCAAAGTCTTAGTTGGCTAGATATTATGCTAACTTAGTAAAGTATCATAGATCATCTAATTGATGAAGAGGATTTGAAGAAAGAATGATAAAGATAGAATTGATAAATGTAACTATATTCAATGGGTACTTGAATGAGTTAGACATTGATAATGCAATATTGATTTAATTATTTTACAATCATATATTGTTGAAATGTATTGAAGAACACAAGCTTAACTAAGTGACTAGGTTAATGAAGGGAGATTGTATTCACCGAGTGACTACGGTGTTGTCTGAGCATTGGTTGGCAAAGAAAATGAGAAACACAATATTGCTCGAGTGACTCTAGTAATAACTGAGTTCTATATTACCCGAGTAAATATTATGTTTACAAAGTAATAGTTGGATGAACAAGTTTGGAGAATTGGAATCTAAGGATGACTTTTGATGGAAATTTGGAAATTTTGAGATGGTTTTAGGCATGAGTCAAAGTTTGTTACAAGATCAACAACTTGGAAAATTCAATAAGGATCAGATGATGGAAATAGAAGAAGGATAAGGATGAGCACAAAGTTCTATGAAAGTTATATTTTTTGAGTGTCTAGATTCATTGGACAGAGTTTTGAATCTAGAAATTTGGTATGAACCTAAGATCGATGATTGTGATAAAGAGGAAATCAAGGGAAGAATATAGAATCTTATAGATGACTATTTAAGGAGGAGATCAAGATAGTTTTAGGTTGTTGGTTTGAAGTTTATTTGGTTTTTGGTTTGTTATGACGTTGATGTTGTTGGTAGAATGTAAGAAAAGAGATCAAAGTGTGAACAACTGAAGCATGTTACACCCTTAATATTGGTGTATACAGGGTTATGAATAGTCAACTTGTGGCTATCTTAATCCTTAATTAAGTCATGTTATTATTATTATATTATTATTTAGGTAGGTAGGTCAGCCTAGGGTTGTGTCTATTCAACCTAAGCTTAATTAGGTATATATAGGATGTTGTCAGTCTTATTTCAAGATCATATTGTGAAGTGTATTCTCATTGGAGACATTTGGAGGTTGCCCCCTCGAAGTGGCCCTTTATTCTCAGTTAATATCAAGTATTTATATAATATTTTATATTATTTCTTCTATTGTGCAAGTTATTTCATTACAAGTGGTATCAGAGCATGATCTTGGCACCATAGAGGCAAGATTTTCTCTTAACATTAGGGCGATTTTGGGAAGAGCATAACTTGCCGATTTTAGAGAATTTTTCAAAGATTTTTAAAGGGTTTTTGAAGACCATATTAAAAAAGCTATAGTGCAAAATTCAGAGGAATTGGAGCAAATTTGAGCAAATTATTGTTGAATTACTATTTATGCACAATTTATTGAGATCTTCATATCTCTCACATCCTGTTGAATTGGAGTATAACTTGTATTGGATTTTTGAATATATAGTAGAGGAGTCTAAATTTCAAAGCTTGGAGAAATTGAAGAAAAAATAAGCAAGATATTGCAAAATTAGGAAAAATCGCTCTCAAGAGAGAAAATTTTCTATTAAAAGAAAAAGGATTTTTTCTGAGTAAGGATATCTTGGTCCTAGTAAATTACAATAATAAATAAATAAATAAATTAGAGAATTTAAATTTCATTGGTGTGATTTATTTCAAAAAGATTAGTTTCCATCATGATGGGGCCTTCAACAAGAGGCAAAGAGAATGCTAACACACCGAGGAAATCCTCTGATCAAGATTGGGAAACAACAAAGGATAGTAATCCCAATGAGGAACTAAGTTCAAGGAAGAGGTTAAGAGGGATATGTGTGACCTATGAGGAGATATATCAAATATATGAAGCATGTTAAGCACCTATATGAATGAAACAAGGAAGGAGCTCTCAAGCAATCAAGGTGAAACATTCAATTTGACTAATAATGACAAAAAATTTAATACTCCTATGAGATCTATGAATTTTTTCCCAAAGATGGATATGCGCAAATTTGATGGCAAGGATCCTCTAACATGGATAAATAAAATGGAGATTTTTTTAAAATACACCAAACCCCATATAGACAAAAGGTCACGATGGCTTCCTTATATCTAGAACCATATCAATTCATTTGGTATCGTTGGCTTTGTATTTATAGGAGGAAAAAGGGTCTCACTGTATCATGGTCAATTTTTATAGAAGAACTCCAAGCACAATATAGCAATAGTGTGACAGAAAACTTCTTTAGCCAACTTACTAAGCTTCAACAAACATGATTAGTTAAGGATTATATTCAAAAATTTCAAAATCTATCCTTAAGAGTGGATAAAATTATAGAGGAAAAATTGAATGATTTATTCTTGGGTGGTCTCAAGGATCACATTCAACATGAGGTACGTATGTTTTGTCCCAGCTTAGTAAATGAGTCTTTTATATTGGCACATAGGGTAGAGGAGAAGTTCCTTATTCCTAGAAAGCAAGGGGTTGATGTGAAAAGAGAAAAAGGATATTCAACACCTTCTCTTCCTCAACCTACTAGGTTGACTCCACAAAAAATTGAGGAGAAAAGAGCAAAAGGATTGTGTTTTAATTGTGATAGCAAATATAGTCGAGGACATAAATGTAGTGAAAAGAAATTGTTCTATATTGAAGGTCCAAGTGAGAAGAAGAGGATGAACCCATATTAGAGGAGGACAAGGAGTCAAGTGAGGAATTACATGATTCTCAACCAATCATTTCTTGTCATGCACTTTTAGGTTTCAGTGCACCACAAGCTCTCAAGGTAGTGGGTTTCTTAAAGAAGCAGAAAGTAACAGTGTTGATCGGCTCAGATAGTACTCATAATTTCATCAACAAAAAGTTGGCAACTCTTCTAAATTGTTTTATATATCCAGCCCTAGAGTTTTAGGTTGTGATTGTAGATGGGAGCATAGTTAGTTGTTCAAGGAAGTTTCATAGCATCAAATTATCCATGGGAGATTATCAACTTGATACCCCAATGTATGTAATATCCATGGGTGTGGCAGGCATTATTTTGGGAGTACAATGGCTTACTACATTGCAAAAAATTGAGATGAACTTCCAAGAACTATTCATAATATTTTAATAAAGGAAAGGTAGTGGAGCTAAGGGGATTGAAGGCAAAATCACCACAGATGGTAAGCTCTCATGAAATGAAAAATTTTCTTAAGAAAGGAGTGGATGGATTTGTGGCCCAACTATGTTCATTAGAAGTCTCTCAATCTAATGCTCTTACTCATCCAAATTTACAAGCAATAATTGATCATCACTCAATGATTCTTGGAGATATTCCTAAAGGACTTCCTCCTAAGAGGGATCATGACCATGCCATACAACTAGTTCTAGGGAGCTAGCCACTGAACATCAGGCCTTATAGGTACCCACACATACAAAAATGTGAGATAAAAAAATTATTGAGGAAATGCTAGAGGCAGGAATTATCAAGCATAGCCAAAGTGCTTACTCCTCTCCCATTGTGATGGTATGTAATAAGGATGAAACTTGGCGCATGTGTCCAGATTATAGAGTGCTCAACAAGTACACCATTAAATATAACTTTCCTATTCTAGTCAACGATGATCTTCTAGATGAATTAAATGGAGCTATGCATTTTACCAAGTTAGATCTTCGATTGAGTTATCACCAAATTTGGATTAAGGAGGAAAATATTTGCAAGACAAAATTTTGAACTCATGAGGGTCATTATGAATTTTTGGTGATGTTATTCAGTCTTACCAATGCACCATCTACATTCCAAAGTTTGATGAATTCCATTTTTAAGAAGTTCTTGAGAAAGTTTGTCTTAGTGTTTTTTGATGATATATTAATTTATAGCAAGACTTGGGAAGAAAATTTGTAGCATGTAGATCAAGCATTACAATTACTCAAAGATCATCAACTTTATTCTAAGCCATCCAAGTGTGCTTTTGGTCTTAACGAGGTGGAGTATTTGGGACACATAGTTTCACATGAAGGATTAAAGTTGGACCCTAACAAATTAAGGCTATCATGGAATGGCCTATTCCAAAAACCATTAAGAAGCTAAGGGGTTTCTTGGGATTGACAAGGTACTATAGAAGATTTGTGAAGAATTATGGTCATATATCAGCACCCCTTACCACTCTATTGAAGAAGGATTCTTTTCATTGGAATGAATATGCTAATGTAGCATTTGAGTAATTGAAGAAGGCTATGTGTACAACTCCAATGCTTTCCACTCTAGACTTCACCAAGGAATTTATTATGGAATGTGATGCTTTTGAAAATGGGATAGGAGCAGTTCGCATGCAAGAAAGTTGACCAATTGCTTTTGAGAGTCAACAATTAAAAGGTAAAAATTAACTCAAACCTATTTATGAGAAGGAAATGCTAGCAATCCTTCATGCAGTTAAAAAATGGAGGCCTTATTTAATGGGTCGACACTTCAAGGTTAAGACAAATCATGATAGCCTAAAATATTTTTTGGAACAAAGACTATCTTCAGAAGAGCAACAAAAATGGGTCACTAAGATGTTGGGATATAACTTTGAAATTGTATACAAGAAAGGGAAGGAAAATATTGTGGTTGATGCACTTTCCAGGAAGGATAAAAAAGATGAAGCCCTATTGTGTACCCTTTCAATATTACAAGAAAATAGGGTGGTAAAAGAAAAAGAAGATTGGAAAAATGATGTTGCGACAAGTAATCTCATATAGCAAATAAAAAGTGACCCTAGTAGTTCAAATAAGTTTTGTTTAAAGGGGAATATTCTTTGGTATAAAGATTGCTTGTATCTTTGCAAGAATTCCACTCTTAAACACAAGATTCTCAAAGAACTACATGAGTCCCCAATTGGTGGTCATTCAGGATTTTTGAAGACATATCATCAAGTCAAATGAGATTTCTTTTGGGAAGGGTTAAAAGGTGATGTTCAAAAATTTATGGCTAAATGTTTGGTTTGCCAAAGAAATAAGAGGGAAACAATGAAGCCACCAAGTCTGTTGTAGCCTTTATTTATTCCTAGCCAAAGTTAGGAAGAGGTATCCATGAATTTCATCACAAGGCTTCCCAAATCGAAAGGTCAAAATGTCATCATGGTAGTAGTTGATCACCTCACTAAATATGTACATTTCATTGAATTATCACATCCTTTTACAACAAGTATAGTGGAAAAAATTTTCTTGGAGAATATCCAAAAGCTACATGGTACACCTAAGGTTATTGTTAGTGATCGTGATCCTATCTTTACTAGTCACTTTTGGAAAAATTTATTCTCATGTTTGGGTACTCAATTGGCTCATAATTATTCATACCATCCTCAATCAGATGGACAAACTGAGGTTGTTAATAAATGTTTGGAAGGTTATCTATGTTGTTTTACTTTAGAAAAACAATCTCAATGGGTAGATTGGCTACCTCTTGCAATACTTCTTTCCATAGCTCACTAAAATGTCTCCATTTTTGGCATTTTATGGATATCATCCTCCTTCCATCATATCATCATTAAAGGTGTCACCAAGAGTTCAGGTAGTAGAGGACCACTTGTTTCATCAACAATAGGTACTTTCAGGACTCAAGGAGAATTTAGCTATGGCGTAGAATTGAATGAAACAACAAGTAGACCAACATCGTAGTGAAAGAAATTTTGAAGTTGGGGACTGGGTCTTCTTGAGATTGTAGCCTTATAAACAAATCTCAATGTAGCAACAAAAAAAAATTAATAAGTTTTCTCCAAGATATTATGGACTACTAAATCATGCAAAAGATTGGTAGTGTTGCCTACAAGCTTGAGTTGACACCAACAACAAAGATACATCTAGTTTTTCATGTTTCTTGTTTGAAGAAGGTAATTGGGCAGAATATTCCTACTCAAATAGTACTACCAGAGCTTGATGAAGAAGGAAGAATAATTTTGGAACCAGAATGCATTCTTCAAAAACACACAAAGAAGCTGAGGAATAGAACCCTCACTTAGTATCTCATCCAATTGAAAAACCTACTAGTTGAAGAGGCCACATGGGAGGATGAGGAGTTCATTCAAAAGAATCCACACTTGGTTAGCATTGAGGACAATCCTTCTCTCAAGAGAGGGGGCATGCTACACCCTTAATATTGGTGTGTATAGGGTTATGATAGTCAACTTGTGGCTATCTTAATCCTTAATTAAGACATGTTATCATTATTATATTATTATTTAGGTAGGTAGGTCAGCCTATGTGTTATGTAGGGTTGTGTCTATTCAACCTAAGCTTAATTAGGTATATATATGAGGTTGTGAGTCTTATTTCAAGATCATATTGTGAAGTGTGTTCTCATTGGAGATATTTGGAGGTTTTCCCTTCGAAGTGGCCTATTACTCTAAGTTATTATCAAGTATTTATATAATATTTTATATTATTTCTTCTATTGTGCAAGTTATTTCATTACAAAGCAAGTGAAATAAGATAGTTGAGCTAGGTGAACCGAGAAAAGGAAGGAGAAAGAGGAGTTAATCAACTCATCAAAAATACAAAGTGAAAGGATATCAGAGTGAGAGATCAGACAGAGACAAGAGTAAGGAACAAAGATTTGAATGAGAAAAAGTAGTTGCTATTCTTATAGATTATTTCTATTGTTACTTTTTAACCATTGTATAAAAAAATCATACAAAGCCAAGTGGACCTAAAAATTTTGTGAAATTCTAAATGGTAACATCGATTAGTGGTGTTTGTAAGTCCTTTAGAGCAGGCCACTCTTTAGACAAGTTCAAGGACTGATAAGGTCTAGTTGATCTTTTGGTGAAATCCTCTAATAATGTCACATTAATAATGTGCATGTAACCTTTAACAAGGTTGGCTCTTAAAAGAGCTCACTTTAGAAGAGTGAATGTTTTTGGGTTGTCATTCCTAGGTGGTTTTTCCCTTTATAAGGTTTTGAGGTTAAAATTTTGGTGTCAAATGTGTAAATGTTATTTATGTTGTAAGTTGTTTTACATGTTTTTATATTTTACTACAACTCGGTAACAACTAATAATTGCAAGGTAATAAAAAAGTTATTTTATTGATACTTGGTAATGCAAAGATAGTAAGTTAGTAGTTTTATTAATAAACTTATTGAATGAGTAAAATCATAAGTTGAATGATTACACCAAGTGATTGTTGTTAAAATTTATGAAGTTTTATTGGTACTAAAATTATTTGAAGGGGATGTATGATAATTGAACATAACTAATTCACCCCTCTCTCATTTATCTAACAAATGGTATTAGAGGAAAGTGCTTGGAGAAAGAATTTTAAAGGAACTTAAGATAAAGATCAAAGATGTATTGGAGAGAGGCACCAAAGCTAGAAAGGAACTTTTCCTCGTGAAAAGACATAATGAAGTTGCATCTTTTATACATTGGAGATAATGTCACACATTGGTTGGAACATGAATATGCTACTCTTATTGGTCCCTTGATTGTGGAACAAATGAATGAGAAGAGGAACCACAATAGTCTAATAATTGAGATTGCATATGCTCTGAATGATGTTGAGTTTGATGATATCAAAAATTGTGCTAATGCTAAACAAATGAGGCATAAATTAAAACTTGTACATGATGGAGATGAAAATGTGTTAAGACCTAAGAATGAAAGTCTAAGGAAAGTATGATGATATGAGAATGAAAGAAGGTGAGAATATTGCACAATATGTAAATCAAATAAAAGAAGTGATTCTGAAATCATAAGTAAAGTTATTAGAACTCTTTTACATGTTTATGCTATTAAAGTTTATGAATTCAAGAAGAGTTATACGTAGTAATGATCTGACACTTAATGGTCTAGTTGGTCGGTTGACTGTGTTTGAGTTGAGAAATTATGATAGTAGTATGGTTACAATGTTAAATACATTTAAGTCTTCACTAAGCATCAACAATTCAAAGAAAGAAAAGTAAAGTAAAGAAGAAAGTGAGTTTGAATCTGAAGACGGTCTAGATGATCTTGAAGCATTTCTTGCAAGAAGGTTATCAAGAGGTAAAGGTAAATACTAAGGTAAACTTACCTTGATCTGTTTCAAATGTAATGAGGTTGGTCACGTTGCTACTAAAATTCCTAATATAAATAAGAGTGATAGAAATGACAAGAAATGTTTCAGGTATAGGAAGACCGAGGACTATAAAGATCAAGGAAAGAAGTCATGTTACATAGCTAAGGAAGAGCATATTGATTCAAGTTTTGATGATGACAAGGAAGTAGTTCAAATGGTTTATATTGCAATCAAGGAAGATCCAAATGGTGAAAAGTATGAAAGTGAAACTACCCTTATTTACATGTTAGTAAAAATGCTTCATGATTATTGGTAGTGGATGTTCACATCACATGACTAGTGATTTAAGTAAGTTTGATAAATTTGAAGAAATTGATGATAGTAGAATAGTTAAGCTAGGTAATGATATTCCATGTCTGGTGAAAGGTAAAGGATCACTAATGTCGAATAATAATATTAGATGTGATGATGCATATTGGGTTCAAGGACTCAAATATAATCTTTTGAGTGTGTTAGGATTAAAACACGAACATAAATAACAATTACATGCAAATATAACCAATAACAAAAAATAATAGATCACACAGAAAAGAACACAAGACACCAAGATTTAACGTGGTTCACCCAATCCTTGGGCTACGTCCACCAAACAACAAGTCTGATATTATTATGATATAGTGATTATAACCTTATTACAACCTATAATCCCTTACAACTCAATATCGTCGCAAGAACCAATTTGTCATCACAACATATGAAACAATCCCTAACCCTAAGCTCTTTTATACAAGTATTTTTACCACTTTAGGGTTATAATTAATAATTACATGTTGGCCCAAAATCTCGATAAAATAGGGCCCAAATTTTTTTTTCAAATTTATGAAGTATGTATAGTACTTTCCTGATCAGTCACCACAATCTAACAGAGTGTTGCGTAGTTGAATAACTCAGGTCACAAGGTGGAATTTGATAAAAGAAAGGTCAAAATCTATGATGATGAAGGAAATCTTATTAGAACAAGAATGCAGACAAAAGGTAACTTATTCTACCTTGATCCTATAGTTGAGGCATTCTTATTTTCTATAGTTGAGGATATATGGTTATGGCATAAGAGGTCATGTCATGTAAACTTTGAGAACATGGTGAAAATTAGTAGAAATAAAAGAGTAAGAGGCTTACCAAATCTGAAAATACTAAAGAATGTTATGTGTAAAGAATATCAGCTCGGTAAGATGACAAAGTCTAATTTTTCTAGCACGTCAAATAATATCTTGGAATTGGTGCATACAATTCTATGTGGTCTAATTGGTGTTGACAATTACAATGGTGATAAATATTTCATATTATTTGTTGATGACTATTCAAGGATGATAATTTTTATGTTCATGAAGGTGAAATCATATGCTTTTGATATGTTCAAATAGTATAAATCTAGAGCTAAAAAGTAAACTAGTAAATATTTGAAATTTTTAAGATTTGATAGAAGTAGTGAGTTTATGTCTATTGAATTCACTAACTTTTGCACAAAGAATGGTATTAAAATACAATTATCTGCACTGAGGACACGACAACAAAATGGGATTGTTGAAAGGAGAAATAGATCTATTATGGGTTGTGCAAGGACATTGATGATTGAGAACGAGGTTTCTTAGATATTATGAGAAGCAACTAGTATTATTATTGACACTCTCAATTGAGTTCAATTGAACATAGGAACAAAGAAGACTCCCTATGAGCTTTGGTATGGTCATACACTAAATGCAAATTATTTCAAAATCTTTGGAAGTGTTATATTCATAAAGATACAAGGAATGGTAAACTTGATGTTAAAAGAGATGAAGGTATAGTCCTTAGTTATCCATCTAAAAGTAAAGCTTATAAATGTTTGAACAAAGCTATTAACAAGATAGTTGAAAGTGAAAATGTGAGATTTGATGAGTTTTTGGAGAGGGATGATGTGGAAACCAAGAAAGAACCTGAAGATTATAATAAGTTGTTATATATCTATAAAGAGGCACTTGATACTCTACTCGAGTTACAACATAGAGTTATCGATAATCAGTGAGTAACATCCAATTTATAGAATTCTTTACTTGAGTACCAGACAATTCAACCCGAATAGGAAGTTGAACCTCTACTAAATGAAGGAAATTTTGAAAATCAAAGAACTAAACCTATATTGGCCAAATGTGTGAGGAAGTCATTCACCTAAATAGATAATTGGAGATAACAATGTTGGAGTACAAATAAGAAGTAAGTTAAGAGATAATATATTTTTAATAGATAATTTTGAACCAAGAATAGTAAAGGGTGCATTGGATGATGAGTGTTGGGTTAATACAATGAATGAAGAGATCGATCAGATTGAGAAAAATAATACCCAAGGGTATTAGTACTAAGACCTACTAATAAAAGTGTGATTGGAAAAAAATTCATTTTCAAAAACAAGTTAAATGAGAATCGAGAAATGATTAGAAACAAGGAAAGATTAGTTTGCAAAGGTAGTGCACAAGAAGAAGGAATTGATTATGGTGAAACTTTTGTACCTGTGAAAAGATTGGAAGGAGTAAGAGTATTGTTGGCTTATGTTGCATACAAGAAGTTAAAAGTATATCAAATGGATGTAAAATGTGCATTTCTAAATAGGATACTTGAGGAGGAAGTATATAATGAACAAACCTAAAGGATTCATTGAACCTAAAAATATCATGGTCTGCAAACTAAACAAATGATTGTATGGATTGAAACAAGCCCCAAGAGCATGGAATGATATATTACATTCTTATCTGATTAAAATTGGATTTTCTAAAACAAGTGAAAACAATAATCTGTATTTTAAAAATGAATCTTAAGATATGGTATTGATTGCTAAAATATTTTTTGATGACATAATATTTGGTAAAAATGGCACATTAAGTAAGATATTTGTTGAACAATTGAGTACTAAATTTAAGATGTCTATGTTTGGTCAGATAAAAAAATTCATTGGATTCCAAGTCTATCAAACAAATAAAGGTATATATGTCACTCAATCTAAGTATGTAAAATAAATCTTGAAGACATTTGGAATAGATAAGTCCAAACTAGTCGGTGCACCTATGGTGATTGGAGTAAAATTATCAAAAGAAGACACTATTGGTGAGGTAGATGAAACACTATAGAGATCTATGATTGGAAATCTACTATATATGTTGTACATAATAGAGCAAATATTGCACTTGATGGTGAAATTATTTTAAAGTTTTCATCTAATCCAAGGGAGACTCATATGACTAGTGTGAAAAGGATATTCAGATTCTCAAAGGAATTGATGATTGTGGCCTATGGTATAAACACGAGGATGACATTAATATTAAAGTCTAGACTGATGTTTATTGGACTAGTAATGTTGATGACAAAAAAAGAACAAGTGGTGGAACTTTCTTCTTTGGAAAAAGATTGATAACATGGATAAGCAAGAAATAGAGTTGTATTTAACAATCTACTATTGAAGTTGAATATGTTGTTGTTGCAATCAATTGTCAAATGTTATATGGATTAAGAAACTATTGGAAGGAATGCAAGAAGGCTTAATTGAGTTTGTTACTATTTATTGTGATAATACTTGTGCCATAAATATTTCAAAAAGTGTGGTGATGCATGCAAAAACAAAGCACGTATCAATCAAATATCATTATTTGAGGGAGCAAGTATAGGAGAAACAAGTGAGGCTTGAATATGTGAAGTCCAAGGAACCAATTACTAACATATTTACCAAAGCCATTTCCTAAGGATTCTTTTGAGTATCTAAAAGTAAATTGGGGGTCTTGCCCCTTTCAAAAAATTACTAGGTAAAGATGCATGTTGCATCAATTCATGGATGAATTATAAAATCTTTATGGAGTTTATGCAAGAGTTCACACTTTAGGAGCATTTATGAAGTTTTGAAAGTGACAATGGTGAAACTAATGTAATCAATACATACAAGGTACATGGATAACTACAAGGTTTTATAAGATTCATATTGAAATTTATAATGACCTTTGGCATTGTTGTCAAAGGGGGAGAGAATAACTAAGAGAGATGATTGGAAATATTAAGGAATGACTAAACAACATGATGTTTTTATACAGATGAAGATGGAGAGAATATCATATTGATGACTAGATTTGAAATAAGACATCATATCCTAAGGGGGAGAAGTGTTGAAGATGTTGAAGATTGTTGTTGTTAAAGATATAGACCAAGTACTTCTGATGAACCAGAATGGAGACAAGAAATGTAAAGTTGTATTGTTATCAATTTATTACTTTATTATCTTATGTAATATATTTTTAATGTAAAACCATATTTTATGTGTTTCCACCAATGCCAAAGGGGGAGATTATTAGCCCCAACTAATAATGTAATAGGTAATGATATGAATATATATGAAAGAGTCATATCAGTTATTATATTGTCATTGATGTCAAAGTCTTAGTTGGCTAGACATTATACTAACTTAGTATAGTATCATATAATTTGATTAATCAAGAGGATTTGAAGAAAGTATGATGAAGACAAAATTGATAAGTATGGTATACAATGGCTACTTAAGTGAGTTGGACAGTGATAATGTTTTATTAATTTGATTGTTTAACAATCATATATTGTTGAAATTTATTGAAGATCATAAGCTTAACCAAGTGATAAGGTTAATGGAAGGAGATTGTATTCATCAAGTGACTGCAATATTGCCTAAGCAATTAGCAAAGAAAAAGAAAAACACATTAGTTCTCGAGCGAGTCTAGCAATAATCAAGTTCTATATTACCCAAGTAAATGTTCTGTTTACTAAATAATAGCTAGATGAACAAGTTTGAAAAATTGGAATCTAAGGCTGACTTTTGATAGAAATTTAGAAAGTTAAATATGGTCTAAGGCATGAGTCAAATTTTGTTACAAGATCAATGACTAGGAAAATTCAATAAGGATTTGATGATGGAGATTGAAGAAGGATAAGGATGAGCACAAAGTTCTATGAAAGTTATATTTTCCAAGTGTCTAAATTCATTGTATGGATTTTTGAATCTAGAAATTTGGTATGAACTTAAGATTGACAATTGTGACTAAGTAGCAATAGATGGAAGAATCTAGAAGCTTGGAGATGACTATTTAACAAGGAGATTAAGACAAATTTAGGTTATTGGTCCAAATCTGATTTGGTTGTTGGTTTGTTATGTTGGTATGTTGTTGATGTTGTTGGTCGAATGTAAGAAAGGAGATCAAAGTGAAAAAAATTGAAGAAGGTGAAAGAAGATAGGTGAGCCAGGTGAATAGAAAAAAGAAAGGAGAAAGAGAAGGTGTAAATCAACCCCTCAAAACTACAGAGTGAAAAGAGATCAAAGTGAGAGATTAGATAGAGACAAGAGAAAGGAGCAGAGATCTGGACAAGCAAAGGTAGTTGCTATTCTTAAAATCATTTCTACAATTAATTTTTAACCATTATAGCATAAAATATTGCAAAGATGAGTTGACCTAACAAGTTTGTAAATTCTAATATGGTAACATCGACTAGTGGTGTTTGTAAGTCCTTTAGAAAAAGCCACTCTTTAGATAAGTTCAAGGAGTGATAAGGTCTAGATGATATTTTGGTAAAATCCTCTAACAAGGTCACATTAATAATGTGTATGTAATGTTTAACAAGGTTGGATCCTAATAGAGATAATTTCATAAGAGTGAATATTTTAAGGTTGTCGGTCCTAGGTTGTTTTTCCCTTTACAAGGTTTCCACAATAAAATTATGGTGTCAAATGTGTGAATATTATTTGATGCAAGAGAATCTTGGGTTGCCTTGTAATCTTGCACTTTTTGTTCATTATGTCAGTTATTGTCGAGTTCCAGTTGATTCTAAGTTTCAGTTATTGTTAAGTTCCATTTGTTGTCGAGTTCTAGTTGTTGTTGAGTTCTAGTTGTTGTCGAGTGCTAATTTTTGTCGAGTTCTAGCTATTGTCAAGTTCTAGTTGTTGCCAAGTTGTCCAGTATTGGCTGAGTGTTCCTTCATGTGTCAAGTGAACATGTTATTTGTGGATGCTCAGTTCCTTATTTTGTCAAGTTTTCTTTCTTTTAGCTCTAAGTAGGAGGCGACTTTCGTATTTAATTTGGATTGTGAATTTAATGATAAGATCTTGTTTAGGGATGAGTGTTGACCATTTTGGGGTCAATCTTTATTTCATGTAATGTTCTAGAATCTTTTGTAAGCCTTTTTGGCAAGTATAAATAGAGTTATTAGGCTTAGGTTAAATGTAGAACTTGGAGGGTTTCAAAGTAGGAGTCATATGTGTCTAGAAGTACGAATTTAAAGTTGGAGAATGGATCTTGAATATATTTTGTATCTAGTCATAACCCAGAAGACCTTATAGTTGGGCATGTATGCTTAGTATTTGAAAAATCAATAAAAGTATTTTGTTCTCTCTCTCCTTGGTGTTGTTCTCTGTTGTTTTCTTCCATTTTGTTTACTTTGTAGGGTGGTTTGGATAGTTGGGTGTGCCCTTGGCCCTATTTCTTCATCCCTCCTTGCGTCAGATGGTACCAGAGCTTGAGATTCATCCTTGTGGAGATTGGATCATGTAGAACCCTAAGTGGATTTGGTTGTTGGGGTTAGCAGATCTGCGGATTTGACCTACAACTTGCAGAGGGTTACAATCTTGTAGCAACCTGATTGTAAAGATGGTTCAAGGTAAAGGAAATGTTGGCAATTTCATATTGGATACATTGAGACAAATTGTAGCTAGATTAGATGTTGTAGAGATAGCCCAGAGGAGAGGAGTGCATCTTGATGATGTGAGTGATAATGAAGCGGCATCACCAAACCCTAATCTAAAACCTGAAGAAGATCAAGATAAGGCAATATTGTTGAGAGTATTATCTAGGGAAAATTCAAAGCCTATTGTAGAAGTTGTTCTTTATGATGGAAAATTGGATACCAATGATGTGCTGGATTGGATCTATGAAATGGAGAAGTTCTTTGAGTATGAAAACACTCTTGATGATAGGAAGGTGAAGATTGCAGTTACTAAGTTGAAAGAATATGCCTCATTGTGGTGGAAGCATTTGCAAACTGATAGGCAAAGGAGAGGAAAAGAGAAGAACAAGACTTGGGTGAAAATGGTGAACAAGGTAAAGAACAAATTCCTTCCTGCTAATTACCAAGTTATCTTGTTGAGAAAGATGCAAAATTTGAGACAAAGATACATGACTATGAAGGAGTATATTGAGGAATTCTATAGATTGGACATCAGATCTGGACATATGGATGATGATGTTGAGAAAAATTCAAGGTACATAAATTGGTTAAGATCTAGAATTCAAGATGAGATAAGTTTTATGAAATTGGAAAGTGTGGAAGAAGCATATCAATATGCCTTAAAATCTGAGGAGATCTTGACAAAGAAGCATGAACAAAGACAAACAAGTAGAGGTGGTAGATTCCAAAGAGGTGATGGTAGATCTTATGGAGAAGGTGGCATATCTGACAATTATGTGCAAGATAAGGGAAAATTTTAATAGAAGAGTGATGATAAAGGCAAGATCGAGTGGAAAGGTGGCAATTTCTACCAAGGAGGTACTAGTTCTTACTGAGGAAGAGGTGATTCTTATTCTAGAGGTGATTTTCATGGTAATTATTTTAGATGTGGTAAAGAAGGGCATATATCTTTTGAATGCAGATCGTCTGAAAGTGGGCAAGGTAACAGAAATGTTGTGATTTAACAAGATACTAAGGATTCACCTAGTGGACTTGGGACTGGAGAAAATATGATGGTGATAAGAACCTTATGTAATAAGGGAAGTGATAAGGAACCTATCCTAACAAGAAGTATTTTTATGACCAAATGTAAGATGGCCAAAAAATGTTGCAAAGTGATCATTGATAGTAGAAGTTCTACAAATTCAGCATCAAAAGAATTGGTTACAAAGTTATAGTTGCAAAGGTTGGAGCATCCTAAACCTTATCATGTTTCATGGATCAAGGATGTGCATAAGATATTGGGAAGTGAACAATGTATTGTGAAGTTCAAGATTGGACATTATTTTGATAAAGTTTTGTGTGATATTATGCCTATGGATTTGATGAAGGGTGCTCCCCTTAATACCATTAACACATAACAGAAACAAAGAAACAACAAAAAATGCAAGAAAAAAATATGGACTTCTTATTTGTGTCACAAACGTAGAATTACAAAATTCATGAGTACAATATGCTAACCCACATGGGTGCCTTCATTATAGTAATCTACAAGACTAATTTGTGAACTAATATCTAGAGCTATTCTAGACAATGTTCGAGCCTTTCTTAAATAGGAAATTTTATGTCGCCTGGGAAGGTTCTAGACATCGAAACTTAATACCTAGGGCCAACAAACCCTAACAATACAAATAGAGTCAACCAAATACATCTTTGACATTTATTTTAGGAATTTTAGGTAGCCCAACTTCGGAAGGCCATAACTCTCGAACCTTTTCTCTAATTGGCTATAATAACCATTTTTCAAAAATGTTAGCTCTTGATCTATAGCCTTGAAATGGCATTAGTACCTTTTCTTTGAGTTTTTGAACCTCATCTGAGCACTCTAAGCCCTCCAATAGTGAGCCTAAAGATTTTTCTACAAATTTTTCCACCAAAAATTCACAATAAACTCTCTGATGCTTAAGCTAGAACAATAAGATTTTTATGATACGATTATAACTCTAGAATGAACCTTCCTATAGAAAATGAGAACATTCCAAGCTCATATGACAAACTTACCAAAAATTGCAAGCTCCCAAAAATAGCAACACCCCTGTCTACTAGTTCTTATTAAAATAGAAAAGACTGAAATTAAAATATTTTTGGGTGATGCAAGATTGATCTTACATCCAAGATGCTCCTGCATCAGACACCCGAGGTAATTTAAGAAGTGACTTCGTCACATCTCAGGTGTTTAGAGGAAAACCAAGACAATTAACCTCCTCCCTTGCTAGCCATGATGAATCCTCTATTGGCCTCCCTTTCCATTTGACCTGGTATTCTTCATAAGTTATGTTCCTTGTATTTTTGCCAATATGACTATCTAGTATCTCCTCGATCTCCTTTGCAATTGAACTAGTTGTTGGAATACTCCATTGCACTTCTGAAACTTCATCTCCATCACCTCCTTCATAATAGTCAAATCTAAAATATTAAATACTAGTGAAATATTCAATTCAGCAAGCAACTCCACTTCATAAGCATTGCTAGAATCATGCTTTTTCACTATCTTGCACAATCCAAACTTCTTCATCTTCAACTTATTATATATACCCACTGAAAAATGCTCCTTTCTCAAATGAACCATGATTTCATCTCTAATCTAAAATTCCTTATACCTCCTATTCACATTTGCATGAGCCTTGTACTATATATTCATCGTTATGATGTGCTTCCTCACCTCCTCATGAATGTTCTTCAAATGTTTAGCAAATTATTATGCTTCAACACTACTTGTCTCTCCTTCATCCAACTACCTCAATTTAGAAGCATTTCTAGGACTACTCCCATATACAATCTGGAAGGGTGATTTACCAATACTCTTGTTGACAAAATTATTATATGCAAATTTTGTTTGTGGTAAAATCATATCCCATCCTTTTGGCTTATCTCCAACCAAGCATCTCAACAAGTTTCCACAACTGTGATTCACAACTTCTATCTATCCATCAGTTTGTGCATGATGTGATGAACTGAACTTCAAATTTTTCTTCAACTTCTTCCACAATGTATGCAAGAAATACCCAACAAATTTGGTATTTTGATCTGAAACTATACTCTTTGGAAGACCATGTAGTCTCACCACTTCTCTAAAAAAAAACTTTGTCAAATGAATAGCATCACTAGTCTTCTTGCAAGGAATAAAATGTGTCATCTTTGAAAACCCATCAACCACCACAAAAATAGAATCATGCCATGATGTGTCCTTAGTAATCCAATAACAAAATTCATGCTGACTAATGGCTGATACAACCCTGTATTCCACATCACTCCTTTCACCATCTGACATACTCTATAACTCTATACAAACTTCTTCACATCTTGTTGCAACTATGGCCAATAATAATTCTCAACAACCAAAGCTATGGTTTTATCTCTGCCAAAATGTCTAGTCAATCATCCACTATGATTCTCCTTGATGAGATTCTCTCTCATTGAACTTCTTGGAATGCACAACTAGCTTCCTTTGAACAAAATAATATCCTAAATCATGAAATCCAATCACTTTGTCCTATCAAGTGTAACAGGTTTTGCACAAGCCTTCCACACTTCACCAAAATCAGGCTCATCTGGATACAAAGTACTAAGTTCCTTAAACCCAACCACCTCTATTTTCATTTCTATTAGTAAAATTTGTCTTCTACTAAGAGCATTTACAACTTTTTTAGACTTCCCACTCCTGTGTTTTAAAATAAATGTATAACTCTGCAAAAACTCAACCTACTTCAAATGTCTTTGGTTTAATTTTCCTTGACTATTCAAATATTACAAATCTTGATGATCAGTATACAAAACAAACTCCTTAGGAAGAAAATAATGTCTCCACTTCTTCAATGCTTGAACTATAGCATAAAATTCTTGATCATAGACAAAATATTTTCTTTTTAAGAAGGGTTCTCCCTTAATACCATAAACACATAACAAAAACAAAGAAACAACAACAAATGTGAGAACAAAATATGGACTTCTTATTTGAGTCATTCAAAGTCTCACTTAAATAAGTAATAGGTCTACCTTCTTGGCTCATAATAGCTCCTATTGCAATACCACTAGCATCACAATCTACTTGAAACACCTTGTTAAAATCAGGAAGTGCTAAAATAGGTTGCTCACTAACTTTCTATTTCAACAAATTAAAACTCTTATATGCTCCTACACTCCACTTAAATTCTTTCCTATCCTCTCTCATTGTTTCAGTCAAGATTCCACAAGTACTGCTAAAACCTCTTATGAACTTTCTATAAAAACTAGTCAGTCCATTCAAAGATTTTACCTCTATCGCACTCTTTGGAGTAGACCATTCAAGGATAGCCTTCACTTTCTTTGGATCTATTTTTAGACCTTTTGCTGAGACTACAAATCCCAAGTACACCAACTCTTTTACAAAATTTTACTTCTTCAAGTTTATCAACAACTTTTCTTCCCTCAACTTATCAAACACCT
The DNA here is from genome assembly GCA_028749045.1 of Cupressus sempervirens. Lineage (NCBI taxonomy): Eukaryota > Viridiplantae > Streptophyta > Pinopsida > Cupressales > Cupressaceae > Cupressus > Cupressus sempervirens. Next base: position 1,018,799,757 of record CM053787.1, on the reverse strand, counting down.
TATGAATATGGATCAAATGCTCCTCCAATGTTTTACTAAAGATCAAAATATCATCTAGCTAAACAATGACAAACTTACCCAGAAACTCCTTCGGTACCTCATTCATGAGCCACATAAAAGTGCTTGGTGCATTGGTTAGCCCAAAAGGAATGACTAACCACTCGTACAATCCTTATTTTGTCTTGAAAGCAGTCTTCCACTCATCACCTTCTCTTATACGAATCTAATGGTACCCACTCTTCAGGTCTATCTTTATGAAATAATCAGCTCCACTCAAACAATCCATAATATCATCCATCCTTGGCACTATAATTGATTGTAATTTTGTTGATAGCATGAGAATCTATGCACATCCACCATTCTCCATTCTTCTTCGGTGCTAATACAACTCGTACAGCACATGGACTCAGACTCTCTTGAATCAACCCCTTCTGCAATAATTCATGAACTTGTTTGTTCAACTCTTCACTTTTTGTTGGTGTTATTCTATGCCCTACCTTGTTTAGAAAATTAGATCTTGGAATCAAATCCATTTGGTGACTGATCTTCCTCATTGGGGGCAATCCATCAAGTATATTATTTGATACAATATCAAAAAACTCTCCCAACATATCTACAACTTCTGCAGGTATGTCCTCTACTTCTTCTTTACTATCTTTTGGAATTATAAAAAAACACATATGCTCATGCTTCATACCTTTGAGAAACTCTTTTCCATCAATAAAACATATTCTAGTAGCACTACATACCTTTTCTTCTTTCTCCTTCAATGGCTTCATCATATGTTTCACTCCATCCTTGGTCAGAGTGTAGGTATTTACTCGCCCATCGTGTACAACATGCCTGTCAAATAGCCACGGCCTACCCAGTAACATATGACATATGTCCATAGGTATGATATCACATAGTACCTCATCCTAGTAGCTTCCAATCTTGAACTTCATTTAGCATTGCTCATTGACCATGACCTTGTGATCATGTTGCACCCAAGCAATACAGTATGGATGCGGGTGTTTCTGTCTCTTCAACTTCAACTTGACGACCATTATCTCTAACACCAAATTGTTAGTACTTCCACCATAAATGATCACATCACAATACTTATCTTCACATTTTCACCTTGTGTGAAACAAGTTCTTTCTTTGATCAAGTTCATTCTCACCACTCAGTAGGACTCTTCTATTAACTAGGACTTCTCCTCTCTCAGCAACTTCAAAATGTGATGATCCGACATCTTCATCAACATATGAAACTTTTGCCTAGCCTTATATTCTTCAATTTTTCCTTCCTTGGTGCTAAAAATATTCAAATGCTATATGCCCTTCTTCTTTGCAATGAAAACATTTCCCACAGAACCCACCTCTTCGAGATCTTTGTCTTATGCCTCTTCCTCTTCGACATCTTTGTCTTATGCCTCTTCCTCTTTGATCTCTATTGTTCTAATCATAGAAATGATTGGAATTGTTTCCTCTTTGGTTCTGACTACTACTCCTAGCCTCATCCTCATTCTTTTGATCATCAGTATGACTTCCATAAGATCATTCACCAGATCTTCCACTGTGACCTCTTCCACTATTCTTGTTGTCAAACTTCTTGCTCAATTTCTCCTCAAATCTTAGGGAAAATTGGTATGCCTCCTCAATAGTGTTCATTCGAACCAAACTCAACTCATCCTAAATACTTGGCCTTAACCCATTAAGATAATGGGCCACTTTCTCCTTATCAGCTTCTGCATGGTCAGTTCTAATGAGAACTCAATAGAACTCTTCGGTATACTCTTGAAGATATTTTCTCGCTTGCTTCAACCCTTGCATCTTCTTCAACAGATCAAGCTCATAATCCACAAGAATGAATTGTCACTTCATTTTAGCTATCATCCAATCCCATCTGGTGATTTTGTCCTTTCCCTTTCTATTTCGTTCCAACTGAACCTCCTGCCACTACATCTTTGCATGTCCCTTCAGTTTTGCCTTAGTAAACTTGACCTTATCATGATCATCAAGATCTTCATACTCAAATTAATCCTCCAATTCATTAATCCAATCGATCAGCTCCTTTGGGTTAAGATTTTTCAAAAGTGTGGGAACTTCAAACTTAGGCCTTTGTCCAATCTTGGAGATGGCCCTAAAAAGCCTCTCTTTCTCTGGGTTTAGAACTACCTCTAGTTTAGCATTTTCTTCTTCTTCTTCTTCTTCCTCATCCTCCCTTTCATCTCTTATGACAATATTTATTCCTCAACACATTTGTTCTTCTAATGCTTGCATTTGTCTTTGGAGGGCTCTAAAACCCTCAAGTGTAACACCTACAACTCTTCCACCAGGCTTAGTTCATGGAGTCATTTTTGTGATTTCGTTGAAACCCTAGTGCAAACTGCCTCACAATTGGCAATCATTCTACATGCTCAGCCCAAACCACAGTCCTGGTGTGAACTACCTCACAATCAGTTATCTATCCACACACTCAATAACTCTAACTCTGATACTACTTGATGAAAGGTGCTCCCCTTAATATCATAAACACATAATAGAAACAAAGAAACAACAAAAAATGTGAGAAAAAAATGGACTTCTTATTTGCACCACATATGTAGAATTACATAATTTATAAGTACAATATGCTAACCCACATGGGTGCCTTCATTATAGTAATCTACAAGATTAAGCTGTGAACTACTACCCAAAGTTGTTCTAGACAATGTTTGGGCCTTTCTTAAATAGGCAATTTTGTGTCACCCAAGAAGGTTCTAGACATTGAAACTTAATACCTATGGCCGAAAAACCCTGACAATACATATAGAGTCAATCAAATACAACTTTGACATTTATTTTAGGAATTTTAGGTAGCCTAACTTTGGAAGGTCATAACTCTTGAATCATTTCTCTGATTGGCTATTATAACCACTTTTTGAAAATGCCAACTCCTGATCTACAAGTTCAAAATGGTGGAAGTGCCTTTCCATCAAGCTTTCAGACCTCATTTGGGCACTCTAAGGCCTCCAACTGTGAGCCTGAAAATTTTTCTACAAATTTTTTCACCAAAAATCCTCAATAACTTCTTTGATACTTAAGTTGGAGCAATGAGATTTGTATGGTAGGCTTATAACTCTAAAATGAACCTTCCTATAGAAAATGATAACATTTCAAGTTTGTATGACAAACTCTCTAAAAATAGCAAGCTCCCAGAAATAGCAACCCCCTGTCTACTAGTCCTTATTAAAATAGAAAATACTAAAAAAAAATTATTTTTGGGTGATGCAAAATTGCTCTTACACCTAGGATGTTCCTACATTAGGATTGTCGTCATATTATGTTGGGTAGACATTGGCAATATGATAAATATGTTATAAATGATGGAAGCTTGAATCAATATACTATTTAGATGAATGGGAAAAGGCAAATATTGTTGTCTTTGATTGAAAGTCCAAATGAGGTTAATTGTACTACTGTGAAAGTTTGCATGGTTAATGGGAAACAATTTGAAAAAGAAATAAAAAGGAACCAAATTTTTTTTGCTATAATTCCTAGGAGATCGAGTTTTGGTAGTAATGACTAAGCAGCATAAGCTGGTAATGATCGAGTGATAGCAAAAGATAGTAATAACTGAGTGATAGTAGAAACTAGTAGAGGTTGAGTACTAGTAGAAATTGAAAACTTGTTGAATGAGTATAAAGAGATTGTTGTAGAGAATATTCTTAATGGTTTACCACCAGTAAGAAGTATAATTCATTGTATGGATCTGATTTCTAGAGCTAGTTTTTTGAGTAAAACACCATATAGATTGATACCTACAGAGAATTGAGAACTTAACAGACAAGTGCATGAGTTGTTGTAGAAAGGTTTGACCAGAGAAAGGTTGAGTCCATGTGTTGTACCTACTATGTTAGCACCTAAGAAGAATGGAGAATATGTACTAATTTCAAAGCTATTAACAAGATCACAGTGAAATATAAGTTTCCTATGCCAAGGATGGATGACATAATAGATTGTTTGAGTGGAGAAAAATATTTTACCAAGATTGATTCAAAGAGTGGCTATCATCATATTAGAATCAAAGAAGGTGGTGAATGGAAGATTGCTTTCAAGACAAAAGATGGTTTGTATGAATGGTTGGTAATGCCTTTTGGTTTGACTAATACACCTAGTATTTTCATGAGGTTGATGAATAAAGTTCTCAAACAATTCTTGGGTAAGTTTGTGATTGTTTATTTGGATGATATTATGATATTTAGTAAGACTAAGGAAGAATATCTTGAGCATGTTAGACAAGTATTGCAGAGATTGAAAGAGAAAAAGTTGATGATCAATCTAAAGAAGTGTGCTTTTATGTAAGAGGAGATTGTGTATTTGGAATTTTTGATTTCAACTAATGGTTTGAAACTGGATCTTGTGAAGGTTAAAGAAATTTTGGAATGGCCTACACCTAAGAATATGGGTGAGGTAAGATCATTTCTTGGTTTGGTTAGTTTTTATAAGAAAAATATAAGAAATTTTAGTTATGTTTGTAATGTTATGACTGAGACAATGAGAGGAGATAAAAAAGAATTCAAGTGGACGCATGGAGCTGATTATAGTTTTCAGACTTTGAAACAAAAGGTTGTTGAGTTACCTATATTGGTTTTTCTCAATTTCAATAAGGTAATTCAAGTTGAATGTGATGCAAGTGGTGGTGCAATAGGAGTTTTATTAAGTCAAGAAGCTAAACCTATTGCTTTCTTTAGTGAGAAGTGCAATAATGCTAAAAGGGAGTATTATGTATATGATCAAGAGTTTTATGCTATTGTTCAAGCATTGAAGAAGTGGAGACATTATTTGATTCCTAAGGAGTTTGTGTTGTATACTGGTCATAAAGCCTTACAGTACTTGGAAAGTCAACATAAGTTAAATCAGAGGCATATGAAGTGGGTTGAGTATTTGCAGAGTTTTACTTTTGTGATTAAGCATAAAAGTGGAGTCACTAACCAAGTTGTCAATGCATTGAGTAGAAGATGTTCTTTGCTGACCAAGATGAAAGTTGAAGTTCTTGGTTTTGATGAGATGAAGGAGTTGTATGATACTGATCCTAATTTTTCTGAGATGTGTGTTAGGATTAAACCTCAAACAGAAAAAACAATTACATGCAAATATAAACAATATCATAAAATAATAGATAGCATAGAAGAGAACACAAGACGCCAAGATTTAACTTGGTTCACCCAAACCCTAGGATATGCCCACCAAAAAATAAGTCCAATATTATTACAATCCATTGATTACAACCTAATTACAATCTATAATCTCTTATAGCTCAATACTACTATAGGAAGCAATTTATGTATCACACCTTATGGAAAAATCCCTAACCCTAAGCCCTTTTATACAAGTATGTTTTCTACTTTAGGGTTATAGTTAATTATAATATGTTGGAAAAAAATTATCGATAAAATATTAGTGATAAAATAGGGCCCAAAAAAATTACAAACTAATAATCTCTCACTTGGAGACTGATCATGCTCCACACTAGACAACAATCTCCCACTTGGAGACTGATCTTGTAGCAATACCGCTACCACATGGGGCTCCCACTAGATCAAAACCAACCTAGACTCAGTTTTTCTTTTATTTTCTTCAGTCTAGAACACCAACCAAAGCTGAAGAGGGCTTCAATTTCTCCCTTTTCACTACCTTTGTAAACATATCTATTGGATTGTCATCTGTATGTATCTTGTGTAGCTTTAACTATCCATCATCCAAAATTGACTAAATGAAATTCTACCACAATTGTATGTGTTTTTTCTTTGAATGCAAAGAAGAATTCTACTCAAAATGAATGGCACTTTGACTGTCTGTAAACAAATAATTATCCTTCTCAGGGTGTCCCAATTCTTCCAATAAGAACTAGTAAAGTCATATCATCTCCTTGTTTGCCTTTGTAGCAGCAACATACTCTACCTCTGTAGTGGATAAAGCATTTACCTTATGTAACCTAGAAACTCAACTCACTATTGCCCCACCAACAATAAATACATAACCTATAGTACTTTACCTAGTATCAATATCCTCTACCAAATCTAAGTTACCATACCCCTATAAATTAGTAGTAGAGCCCCCAAAATATAAACACTTATTGGATGTTCCTCTCAAATATCTAAGAATCCATTTGACTTCATTCCAATGCTCAATTCCTAGATGACTCATATACCTACTAATGACTCCCACTGCACATGCAATATCTGGCCTTGTACATACCATAGCATACATCAAACTTCCTACAGTTGAACCATAAGGTACCTTGGACATCTTATCCTCCTCTTTTTATGTCTTTGGACACATCTCCTTAGTCAACTTCAAATGACCAAGTAAATTTGTGCTGACAGCTTTAGCATTCTCCATAGAGAAAAGTTGCAACACCTTCACAATATAATCATCTTGAGATAATATCAATTTCTTGTTCTTCCTATCTCTGCAAATCTTCATACCAAAGATTTATTTTTTTGCCCCCAAATCATTCAAGGAAAATGCATGTGCTAATTGGCATTTCAGTCCCTTAATGTGATCCATGTTAGACCCAGCTATAAGAATATTATCAACATATAAATATACAATAATATAGTTGTCATCATCCAAAGTAAACACAATAATTTGAACAACACCTACTATATCCATGCTCATGCATAAAACTATCAAATTTCAGATACCATTGCCAAGGTTCTTGCTTCAGTCCATATAATTTTTTCTTCAATCTACACACTAAGTTCTCCTTACCTTTGACCTCAAATCCCTATGGTTGAGCCATATGTATCTATTCATCCAAATTACCATGAAGGAAGGTTGTTTTAATATCAAACTGCTCCAAATGAAAATTTTTAGTAACCACAATACTTAAAACACTACGGATCGAAGTCATTTTAACAAAAAGAGAAAATATCTCATCAAAATCAATGCCCTTTTTCTATGCAAATCCTTTTACAACTAACTTGGCTTTAAATCTTGTCTTACCACCATCTGTTTCTTTTAACCTATAAAGCCATTTATTTTATAAAGCCCTTTCACCTGCACCTAACTTGCATAAATCTCGTGTCTTATTTTTTAGCAAAGAGTCTGTTTCATCTTTCATTGCAGACTCCCACTAAATCTTAGTATCCACCTGCACAGCTTCATCATAACATTTAGGTTCACCAGCATCAATAAGTAAAATAGAATACAAAGAAGGAGAAAATATTTCTTGAGGTCCACTTAGCCTTGTTAACCATCAAACATTCACTAGTGTGTGGTATTTGTTGTTGCAGTTGTTGCACATCATAAGGAATTGTTGGAACATCATCTTTTAGAGTATCATCCAGCACTACATAATCATCTTCTTTCTTCTCATGTTGTTGCAACAGATCTTTGTACAACACTTTCTCATTGAATATGACATCCTTGCTTCTTACAATTTCATGATTTTCAAAATTCCAAAGCCTATAACTAAATTCATCAATGTTATATCCAAAAAATACACATTTCTTTGACTTAGCTTGCAGCTTGGTTCTATTTTCAAAATCTATATGAGAAAATATTTTACAACTAAAGGTTCTAAGAAAATAATAACTCACCTTCTTACTAGTCCATGCTTCCTCTAGAATACCACAGCCCAAACGAGTAGAGGGACCTCTATTAATCAAATATATAGTAGTATTAATAGCCTTCACCTACATGTTTAAGGGCAACCCTACATGCAACCCCATGCTCCTTACATGCTCCATTATAGTCTTGTTCATGCATTCAGCCACTTCATTTTCTTGTGGAGTCCTTGAAATAGTTTTCTATCTATGAATACCATTAGTGGAGCAATAATCTTCAAGTTCATGATTGCAATACTCACCACTATTATCAAATCTGAAACATTTTAATTTCTTACCAGTCTCATTTTCAACCAAACACTTCCATTTCTTAAAAGTTTGAAATACATCATATTTTTTTCTAAGAAAATAAACTCATACTTTTCTAGTTGCATCATCAATAAATGTAACATAATAATGAAAGCCACAAAGGAAAGATACCTAAGCTGGTCCCCATACATTTGTATGCACAAACTCTAATCTCTCACTTTTGTTTTCCTTCCCACTCTTCACAAAACTCACTCTCTTTTGTTTTTCATACACACAACTTCATAGAAATCCATATTAACACATTTCAGACCTAGTAAAACATTCTTTGAATGAAGTAATTTCATACCTTTCTCACTCATGTGCCCGAGTTAGTTATGCCACAATGTTGTATTAGAATCTATAGCAGCTATTTGTTCTTTCTGCTCAACTACAACAACTGTTCCTGAACATTCATTTTTCTCTAAAACAATCAAAATAGAAAGAACAGTGTGACCTATAGAAAGATATAAGGTGCCTACTTTCACACCTTTTGCTACTACAAGGGAACCTTTTGAAACCTTCCAATTTTTATCATCAAAAGTAACTACACAACCCTCATCACCTAGTTTCCCTACTGAAATTAAATTCCTACTTAGCCTTGCAATATGTCTTACCTCATGTAGTAGCCAATGATTTCCATTTTGCAACTTAATCTTAACTTTTCCCTTTCCAACAATCTAATAGGGTTCATTGTCCCCCAAATAAACAAGCCCAAAATCCCCTTGGACATAATCAATGAAATAACCTCTATGAGGTATAACATGAAATGAAGCACCAGAATCTAAAACCCATAAATCATCAATAATTTCTAAATATAGAAGCAAAGCATCCTCTTCAGATTTGTTACTTACAAAACTTGCCTCCTTGTTCCCTTCTAGGTTATATCCTTCATTGTTCTTTCGAGTCCAAGAATCTTTCTTCTTATTCCCTGGTTTCTCATAGTACTAGCAATCTCTCAGTCCTCTGGATTGAGACCTCTTCCCTTTTGAATTTCCTCTTGATTTCTCATGATTTTCATAATTATTTCCTCTCTCAGTCGTTATGCCTCTTCTTTGTGCATTCAAAGAACTTCCTGATGTAGATCCACCTGAGGTTTTCCAATGAGTTTCCTCACTCAAAATAATATTGATCACATCATCATATTTTAGGGTATTAGATTTTGAAATGGAATTACTCACACCCATTACCAATCCATTCCAAATTTTAGGCAAAGAACACGAAATCAAGAGAGCCCTAATTTCTTCATCAAAATTAATACCCATAGAAGATGTTGACTAGTAATAGTATTAAACTCATTTAAATGATTGGCAATAGATCCACCTTCTGCAATCTTCATATTAAATAAATGCTTCATGAGAAATACCTTATTTGAAGCCGAGGGATTTTTATATAATTTTGCTAGGGTTTCCATCAGCCTTGTTGTCATCTTCACTTTTGTAATGTTAAATGTCACCGATGGTGCCAAGCATAATTAAATGCTTCCAAGTGTCTTTCTGTCTAAAATATTCTAGTCCTCATTTGTCATAGTTCCCTAGTTCTTAGTTTTTCCTTCTTACGGCTTCCATAAATCCTTTTGATAAAGATAGTCCTCCATTTACATTTTCCATAACTAAAAGTTCTACCCATTAAACTTGTCAACCTTCAGCTTACCCTCATCTACCATCACTCCCACTCAACCATGAGACTTTTCTGTAGAGGATAATCAAAAAAAAACTTTGCTCTGATACCACTTGTTAGAATTAAACCTCAGATAGAAATAATAATTACATACAAATATAAATAATATCATAAAATAATAGCTTGCACAAAAGAGAACACAAGACATCAAGATTTAATGTGGTTCACCTAAACCCTAGGCTACGTCCACCAAACAACAAGTCTGATACTATTACATGATCTAGTGATTACAACCCGATTATAATCTATAATCCCTTACAACTCAATACCTTTGAAAGAAGCAATTTTCGCATCACACCTTATGGAAAAATCCCTAACCCTGAGCCCTTTTATACAAGTATTTTTTCTTCGTTAGGGTCATAGTTAATTACAATATGTCAACCCAAAATTACTGATAAAATATTAACGATAAAATAGGGCCCAAAAAAATTTAAACCCCAAAGAATTATGAAATATGTACAGTACTTCCCTAATCAGTCACCACAAACTCATAATGTGGAGAGAGTGCAGAGCACTTAGTTCTAACATCCAAGTAAGTTTGATCAATATTTTATTCAAGAAGGTATGTTGTTTAAAGGTATTCATTTGTGTATTCCTAAGAGATTTATGAGATTGAATTTGATTAAGGAAAAGCATAGTGGTGGATTGGTTGGACATTTTGAAATTGATAAGACATTGAGTTTGTTGAAGGATAAGTATTATTGGCCACAAATATATAAGGATGTTCAAAAGTTTGTAAGGAGTTGTGGAGTTTTTCAAGTTGCAAAAGGAGTAAGTCAAATTACGGGTTTGTATACACCTATTTCTATTCCTAAGAAACCTTGTAGTGACATTAGTATAGATTTTGTTCTTGGATTACCTAAGACAGTAAAAGGGTATGATTCCATATTTGTTGTTGTGGATAAATTTTCTAAGATGGCTCATTTCATGCCATGTAAGAAGACATTAGATGCTGAGCATGTTGCTGAAATTTTCTTTAAAAAGATTGTTAGATTGCATAGATTACCAAGAAGTATTATTTCTGACAGAGATAGTAAGTTTGTTGATTATTTTCGAAAGATTTTGTGGAAGAAGATGGGTACTGAGTTGAAGTTTAGTTCTGCTTTCCATCCACAAACAGTTGGACAAACAGAAGTTATGAATAGAAGCTTGGGTAATTTGTTAAGATTTTTAATTGGAGATAAACCACATAATTGGGAGGTGGAATTAGCACAAGTTGAGTTTGCATATAATAGTTTTGTGAATAGGAGTATGGGGAAAACACCTTTTGCAATTGTCACTAGAATATAGCCTAAAGGGATATCAGATTTAAGAGATGTTGTTGGTGAAGAGAAGAGAAGTGATGCGAGAGAAAAGTTTTCTGATTTTATGAAGTCTTTGTATAAGAAAGTAAAATTGAGATTGGAACAAAGTAATTTGAAGTATAAGGAGAATGCTAATAAGTCTAGAAGACATCATGTTTTTGAAGTTGGTGATGAGGGGATAGTTCATTTGAAGAAAGGAAGATTTCTTATTGGAACATATAGTAAGCTAAAGATGAAGAAGTTTGGAGCTTGTAAGAACTTGAGAAAGTTTGACAGTAGAAATGCTTATGAAGTTGAGTTACTTGATGACATGGATATATCTCCTATATTCAATGTTGTTGATTTGTATAAGTATCATGACTCAAATGATGAAGTTGTTGTATTAGATGATTATCATAAGAAGTAGATTGAAGAGGTTAAACATGTATTAGATCAAAGAGTTAATAAGAGCATAAGAGGAAAAGATTACTATGAGTATTTGGTGAAGTGGAAGTATAGACCAGTTGAAGATGCTACATGGATTTCTCAATCTGAGTTGGATTCAACTTTGGCTATGACACTTGCATTATTCAAGAGAATCATTTCTTCCAACCTTGGTTGTCTGATGTAGGAGCATTTTGGGTTGCCTTGTAATCTTGTACTTTTTGTCCATTCTACCAGTTATTGTTGAGTTCCAGTTGTTGCCAAGTTCCAGTTGCTACTGAGTTTTAATTGTTTTCGAGTTCCAATTGTTGTCAAGTTCTAGTTGTTATCAAGTTCCAATTTTTGTTGAGTGCTAGTTGTTGTTGAGCTTGTTGCTGAGTTCCAATTACTGTCGAGTTGTCCAGTGTTGGTCAAGTGTTCCTTCATGTGTCGAGTGAACATGTTATTTGTTGATGCTTGATTCCTTGTTTGGTTGAGTTGTTTGTCTTTTAGTTCTTAGTCAAAGCCAACTTTAATATTTAATTTGGATCATGAATTTAATGATAGGATCTTGTTTAGGGATGAGTGTTGACCATTTTGGGGTCGGCCTTTCTTTCATATAATATTCTAAAATCTTCTGTAAGCCATTTTGGCAAGTATAAATAGAGTTCTTAGGCTTAACTTAAAGGTTGAGCTTAGAGGGTTTCAAAGTAGGGGGCATATGTGTCTAGAAGTGCAAATTTGAAGCTAGATCATGGATCTTGAATGTATTTTGAATATGGTCTTAATCCATGAGGCCTTATACCTGGGCATGTATGCTAATTATTTGAAAAATAAATAAAAGCATATTTTCTCTCTCTCCTTGGTGTTGGTCTCTATTGTTTTCTTTCGTTGTATTTACTCTGAAGGGCGGTTTGAATAGTTGGGTGTGCCCTTGGCCCTAGTTCTTCATCCCTCCTTGCATCATTATTTGTGTTGCAAGTTGTTTTACATGTTTTTACAGTTTATTACAACTTGGTAACAACTAAATAATTAGAAGGTAATAACTAAGTTATTTTATTGACAATCGGTGATGCAAAGAACAGTAAGTTAACAATTTAGAATAAAGTGATTGAAAGAGTTCAAGAATAAGTTGAATGATTATACCAACAGATTGTTGTTAAATTTTATGAATTTTTTATTGGTAC
>CM053787.1:1017349802-1017372302 GCA_028749045.1 Cupressus sempervirens | reverse complement strand
TAGTCCTTTAACTATGATAGTTTTCTGATCAACAGAGGAACCATATTAGCATAGTCTACTCCTTCTAAACTAATAAGACCAAAATTCTCCAAAGTCAACTGAAACATGTTCTTTATCCACTCCCTCTCTTTGTCCAAGCTTGCCTCTAATGAACTGCTCCCTCATGATATAGAAGGATACTCACCATCTCAATCATCAAGGACATTCACTTCAAGGGCCTTACTTTATCCAAGATGATCATCATATGCTAATGAATCCTAGTTTCAAAACCAATTTGGAGCTATTTTCATAAGATTGAATTATGTACAATACTTGCTAACATGCCTAATGTATCATTCTTCTTTTCTTGCAAGAAAACTCTTGAAGAAAAATGAAAAAATCAATTCAAATAACTCTTATAGTGCATATAGAAATAAGATAGAGACTACAATATGAAAAATAATTATTATTCAAGAGGTAATAACCAACAATACTTATCTCAATATGCTCATTAACATCCTTCTCACATGATTCCAATTATGGAAGAGATCTATGGTGCCGACATCCCATCTAATTCTAAATCCAAGTTTCCTCCTTGGTGACACCACTCATATCTTCTCAAGGATGAATAAAGAAATTAAAGATACCAAGGGGACATTAAAAAAGAATATGCACTTCCTTCATCTAAGTTGGGCTTCTCACTCTACAATCTTAGTATTAAATTGTGACCATGAACCCTTTTTATATCATACATTTCACAGACAAGAAAAGCATATAATCTTCCTTCTTTCCCAACTTTTAGGGAGTTGAGCCATGCTCATTATCTCTGCCATTAGAAAAATTTAATGACTATTACACTATGAAATTGTTTAGTTCTATAGTACAAGAAAATCTCAACTTTCATGACTTCAGGCCAAGCTCCAAAAGTCATCAAGTGCTTCTTAATTGTTGATAAGGTCCAATAAAAAATTTCAAAACATGTTAGAATTTATGAGGCTCTTGAACCATGGTAGGCCCTTAAATAGTTCTCAATCTCTTAGGTGCCCAATTTTGTATTTTCTACATTTATGTTGGAATTCACAAATGGGAAGATTTACTTTTGAGGGGGGGTGAATTAGAAGTAACTAACTTTAACCTTTTAAAACATTTTAGCTGATATCATTCACATGCATCTAACATATCTACTTAACATGAAGAATAAGGACATGCACGAAAATAGATAACACAAGATTTTGGTAAGCTAGAAACCCTCCAAAATGAGAAAGTAAAAATGGGGTGGGGATGACACCCACAAATTATCACTGCAACAATATGTAACCATTTAAGGTTACAAAGTTTGACCACTTCCAATGGTCTACCCTGTGAAAGGCCTATCCTGTTAAAGACTTTACACTCTATTAAAAGCGACTTGGTTAAAGGATTTACAAACACTCACTTGGAATGTTACCCTGTTAAAGGATTTACCACCTTATTGAAAGGCTTACAATGTGGCTATTAGACCAACCTATCATCATAGAATTTTCATTCCTAATACAATGGCTAGAAAGTATTAGAATATGATGACATGATGACTTACAATTTTTAATTGTTGATTCTAGATCCTTGTTCTGCTCAATCTGTTATGATCCTCCCTTGATCTAATATGTCTCTACTTGAAATGTTGATGCTTTGTTCTAACCAACTGAATTCTGCAATTCTGCTCTTTCTTTAAGTCTTTACACCCCTCTGAGCTTTGCTAGCATTCCATATATCTCTCTTTCACTCACAAACTATGGAGTTTCGTCCTCCTTTTAAAGGCTTTGAAGACTTAGGGTTAGGTATGAATCTAAGATCAATATTCATTCTTCCTTTTCCTGCTCAATTCTTTCACTTTTCCTATTGGTTGCATGCTTTCTCCATTTTTCTTATTGGTTGCATGTTGATTACATAGAGAATGCAAAAGATTAGATCTTATCTTCATATCCTTTGAGATTCATCCTGAGTCAGCTCAAAAATGGTTTACATCTGAGTTTGTGAAGGCACAAACTCATATGTTGATTTTGTGTTACTCAGCACTTACTAATTGTTGATGCTCGGCACATATAGGAATTTTGTCTCACTCGGCTCCTATAGTAATTCTATCTTTCTTGGCATCAATACTTTGCTTGGCACCTATAGTGACTTAGCATCACTTGTCACTTAGCACTTGATACTTGCTCAACACCTGAATTTTACTTGACACCTGTTGAATCTCTAACTCGGCACACACTATAGCTCAACATCTATATTATACTCAGCATCATCTTCGAAATTGGTTAAGTGTGTTGACACTCAATTGTCAAAACCAATCTAAGACCAAAAAATTTTATCTGTTATATTCTAATTAAATAAAAAAATTCTTATTCTTCAACACCACAGTGACAAGTAGAGTGCTTCTACTGCCTGCACCTAAGCACTCTCTATTTTGATGTCATGAAATGAGCACTCTTTGTTTTGATGGTATGAAATAGATTAATATTTAGGCCTTTGTATCAATGGTACAATCCAAATATCATATTTTCTTATCTTATACTCTATTGTCAACATGTCTTGAAGATATAAAAGCCCCTGTATTTGTAGAAAATTTGAATGTCAGTTTAAATATAGAGATCAACATCCTAATATTTATTATATTCTTTATTTGTACATGCAAAAACATTTGAATAGGAGGAGTAAATATTGAGTAAATTTCTAATGTCATTGAAGGATGTTGTGTTTGTACACTCTCAACATGTCAGTTCCATAACATTTCAAAGTAGTTGAATTAAACATGACAGGTAGTGCACATTGTGTGTGAGGGACAATCTATTCTTTCTAGAGGTAAGTACTTGATTAAAGAAAATCAAGTCTATAGGCACTCTTCTCTTCAATGTTGACTCCTTTGAATGTTGACTAATAAATTGGTATAAATAGATATTATTGAAATTTGAGATATCTCCAGTTCAAGAAACTCGATAGGAGATGAATATCATTCCCACCCTTTACTTTCTCTGTAAGGAGTTTTATGCATATTGTTCTTCTGAGTGAGAACTATCTTAAGTGTTGCAAGGTGACCTCTTATCTCACTAGCTAATTTATGTAAAGCCAATATGTGTCAATTTTCTTCATTTTGCAAGTGATTTCTTCTCTCCTGAAGTCATCTTTATTTGTGAGGTCATGTGAGGCACCATTAATTTTTATCCTTGTCAAAACTCATAGCATGGATTCCGCATTCAAGAGAATAGATTGATGTCATTTGATCAAACCTTCTCTTTATTATTCATATATATGGTGGTAACAAATCTATTAAGATCATGGTAGGCAGATTGCAAACTGCAACATGGAGGTCAATGTCCTTCCAGCCATTCCATGACATCATCATATTGGAAGTGTCATCATTAACATACTAGCAGTCATGATTGTTGAAGAACTGGATTCACACGTAGTTGAATAATCACATCTACAAGGCCACATCCAAATACTCATCAAGAATAATACATTCAACAATCACTGCAAAAATTTATTGAAATATTTTATACAAATGTAGATAGATTTATCTTTAATTTTATATATATATATATATCCTGATTCAACTAATACATCAACAAATTTTTTGATCAAGTCGTAAGGATGAAACAAGATGTGTATCATTGACCATAGACTGCCATACAGTCTCACAACATCTTTTGCTAAAATAACTTAACCTCCATGAGAGGTGTGATAACCATCTCTACGAAGTTGCAAAAAGCAAGGAGAAGAAAATTAAGTGTTAGGCTAGGACATTAATTCAAAAGATGTCCTAACCATGAATACACAAAAAAAGTTGAATATGATGGGTCAACAAATAAACTCTTTGTTAGAATATTTGGAACTTCAACAAACTTAACCCAATTATTCACTAATTAAAACTATTCACTATAATCCAACTTATTCATTCCATTATAGCTCTTAGTTCTATATGTGTCGACTTGTAGAAACTTATCATAGTCAATAATAAACTTAAACTTTAAAAATAATAAGAAGCATAAACACACAACAAATATCCACACAATGTTTGACACTAGGATTTAATATGGAAATCCAATTTGGGAAAAACTACCAGTAACATGCTACCACTTTTTCACTCTTATGAAGTGAGCTCTATTAGGAGCCAACCCTAATAAAGGTTATAAAACACACAATAAGGTGTGATCCTATTAAAGGATTTAATCACCCTGTTAGGAGTGGCCTTGTTAGAGGACTTAAGAACATTCCATTAGAATTCCACCTTGATTAAAGGATTTATAAATGAATATTAGGTCAACCTTAGCAAATAGATTTTACAACTGCCACAATGGTTAGAAAGTAACAACAAAGTTTGGATCTGATAACTTTGCAAATTCATATCTCTGTTCGGCTCAACTATGGTTCATTGATTGGACTCCATCATCCTCATCATCTCATATCTTCTTGGAAACTCTTCAAGAAATCCTTCACCTTACAAACTTCACACTTCTTGCAAGTTTTTCCACTACTTGTCTTCACAAGTTTCCAGTCCAACAACCCTCTAAAACATATAAGATACCTCCTTAAATAGGTAGCTTTTATCTTTTTCCTCTTAATTAACATCATAAATCTTAGGGTTTACAATCAAATCCAAAATATTCAATCAATTTGTCCACCTTCTTGTTGGGTGAACCCACAATAGTGGGTTACACTTTTTTTTTCTAAACTGACACTGAACTATGAATTTTCAAGAAAACTTTCACTTTTGGATACAAATTGTCATTTAATAATTAGGAATTTGAAGATGAAATAAATTATAGTATTTTAGGATTTTATGTGTAGAATCCAAATTTTTTTTACTTTTTATTTTTTTTGAATTGATTTAATTGAATTATTTTTTCTCCCACGAAAATTGGCATATTATCAAAAACCTGATTTTTTAAAAGTGACATTGTTTTTGACACAACTTTTTTTATCCAATAGATATCAATGTGATTCTTTCAAATTTAGTTTGGTAACATCCATACCAAAACCATGGAGATGATCTAATGTCTTTATCCTTAGTATTTCATATTTTATCAAAGTTTAAAGTTGACCTAACACAAAATTGGACATACATGGCTTTTGACACATGTAACTTATTATATATTTACCCGATTTTCAAATTTATTTTTTTGATTGAAAGAGGACTCAAATACAGAGACCATAGTTATTTTTCAAAAAAAAAAATTCTCTTAGTTATTATTTTTCCATGAGCATCCAATATATAGGTATATTTTTTTATAACGAACCTCTATTCAATTCATGTACCAAAATGTATACCTAAAAATTCAAAATATAGCAATTTCATAGTCATTAGAAAGATTTTTTAGATTACTTCTATCATGAAAAATGACATGACTTCAATGCTCCATTTGAACCTGGTAATTGAGCCTGGAAGCCATGAAAATACTAGAAATATTCTTACACTTGGGGAGGACCTGTAATTACCTAATTTCCATAGAAACCAAGTTTCTATTGAAACTAAAAACATTTGTTTCAATAGAAATAAATTTGTCTAATTTTCATCAAAACTCACAAAGTGGGATCCATACAGTTAACTGACCCAACCTTAGTTTTGATCAAAACTATATTGTAGTTTCGACCGAAACTACCTAATGTAGTTTCGATTGAAACTAAGGTCAACCTTGAGGGGTTTTTTTTTAATAAAAATTGTCATAAAAATAAATATATTTTTTTCAATTGTATCGTTCAAATCCAATCAAATAATTTTCCCTTCAATTGCGAGGGAGGAAATATTTTGCAACTTGTTCATTTTTGAATTTTGGAAGAAATGATTGCGACATGGGCAATAAAGGTAAAAGAGCAAGTAAATATGCACAAAGTAGAACTCAAGAACAAGATGATGAAAATCATCAAAAAAGTTTAGCACGATACTATAGGAGGCAAGGTACATATGTGCAATATTTTTTCCAATGCATATTTAGTTCATATAGTGTACAATCATATTGTAGACTTTTTGTATGTATATAGTTAGGATTAGGGTTTATCCAATTAGGAACATGGTAAATATAAACTTAGGGTTACTATTAACTTAATATTAAGGGTTTATTGAATTATGAATTTTTAGGATTTTTTTTTTTTTTAACAGTGCGCCTGGTAAACTTTTTAACGTGACCGGCAGTGCTGACACGACACGCCCACCGGTACCACGAGGACGAGGGAGACTAGAACCCGTGACCAACCCCCTGCAACAGGGAAGATTTAGCCAACCGAGCTAGGGCCCCCACCCTATGAATTTTTAGGATTAGGTTAAATATTAAATTATGAATATTTAGGATTAGGGTTTATTACATTATGGTTTTTAAATTATGAATATTTAGAATTAGGGTTTATTACACTATGGATTTTAAATTATGAATATAGAATTAGGGTTCAATTTAATTATGGTGTTTTAAATTATGAATTTACTTAGGATGTAGTAAACCATGACAACCTACTAAGGTTGGAGAAGGTTCATCCCAAGTTCAAATAGGTACATGTATGCACACATCTCTCTCAAGTACAATCTCTCTCTAGATTTCTAGGTCTAGACGCAAACTTTATATCTTTGATTTTTAATTTTAGAGACAAATCCCCTTACAAACTTGCTTAATTTTATTTGTTATATCATGCACGTGCAGTAGTAGATGATGAAAATGTTGGACATGAGGAAATTGAAGATGAAGCAAAGGATATTGAAGAAGGATCATCTAAAGGTTAGATAAAATTGTATTTAATAGTTCATTCAAGTTCTGTATATACACATATATAGACTCTAAAGAGAAGTTGTATCTTAAGCCTTTATTTTAATTTTTCTTGCAACTGGAGATCAAACAACAAATGAGAATGTTAGTCTAGCTCAAAGTTTGAAGAGGAAATTAATCATAGAAATATAGATCATTTAATTGAAATGAATGTGGAAAAATTGAGAGAATATGCTAGTCAACCTACACATACTATGAAGAGGAAATTGAATAAAAATTCTAAAGAAATAATTGAACAATTTAAGAATCTTGATACAGTGGAGAAAGCTCAACTATTATCAATTTCACTTCTTAGAGATGAATTAAAAGGGTCTTTGAAACTATTGGGTATAGATACAAGTATAAAAAAGAGGAAGACTTCTAAACTAGAAAATTATATTGTTGAAAGTGTTAAGGGTTACATTCCATTGGGAAAAAAACTAGATCTGTAGATAAATCCATTGCATGAAGAGTGATACTGACATCTATTTTAAATAAGAATTTATCATAAAAAAGACATAGCTCTTCACTATCATCCCATATTGGGTATATTTGAAAGACAATATTACTTTTTTTGAAAAGGAGAAACAATTTGGATGATAGTACATTAGAAGGAAATTGAGCGCTAATGTGTAGAGTTGTAATGCCCCACCAAGGGATCCAAAAGAACCAACCTAAAGTTTTACTAAGTTTTCCAAACATTTTTTTTTTAAGAATAAATGTACAACAATCATAAAGTAGTGGAAGCAATAACATACAATCATACATAAGAAAACATAATAGATTACATTCCTTAAGGATCCCAAGATGTTGAATCACATTTAAATTTAAATAATACTAAGTCCAAAAATAACACATCCACATAAAAGAATAACTACGAGTCCAATCCATTTAAATAATATACATTTGTTCTAAATGCCACTAGGCAATAAATTCAGAATGCACAATCATCCACTATACATGTCATAGGGTATGAAAGGCTGAAAGAATATACATTTATAAAATAGATTACATCATCCCTTTCAGATCCATGAAATTAAATACAGTACAATAAGTAAAATCATCCATCATATAGATATAACCATCCAACATAATACACAAAGATGAATGAAAGAAAATGCAGAACAAGGAACTCTAGCCATGACATCAATGAACGGATATCAATGGTAAAAGTAAAAAGCACTACCACCCAACCTCATGGTAACCCAAAAAGGTCCACTCCCACCGTGCTGAGGAGATAGTCTCAAGTCCCAGAAAGGATATCAATCCCAAAAATCAAAAGTAATATATCAGTCAAGGAAAACCCTAAAAGTAATCTAACTCAAAGGTTCCAAGATCAAATGACATCTAGACCCAGAGGCAAACAAAGACACATAAGGAATCTACTATGCAAGTGGGAAAGTGTCATCGCATGAATCAACTCTAGAGTTACCATGGCAGTCTAACTTGAGCCTGGCCCCCTAGTGACTCTATGTGGCACTAGTATCCTTTAGTACTAATAAGGCATACTAACAATGCATGGTCGCAACCAAGCGTCCTCTCTACTCTCATCCTAGTTTGTACCAGCACTCAAGGCATGGGTGAGGAAAGATAAAGACTCTTATTAGGTTCATTTTACTCTCATTTAGTGTAGTGTTTTTACTTATTAAATAACCTACAATGGGTTACCTTGGTAGCCACTTTGGGCTCTGGCCTCCATTGCAAGCCACTTCCTGACATTACATGTAGATAACCTACACTAAGCTCGTAAAAGTACAAATCAAAGAATCATAGTTTTCACCTCAATCTTATACAAGTGACTAGAAAGCATCAAAATCCAATTCATAATAACACCTCAATCCTTTACAAGCAACTAGAAAGTATCCAAAAATAACTAATTGAAGACTCAAAGATTAAGTCAAATATGTCATACCATTCATCTTAGTTTCACACAAGAACACTGAAAAGTAAATATAAACAATAGATCCAAACTCATCATAGAGCATACCAAACACGTTACCATGGTTGAATTTAAAAGATCAAGATCAAAGCATCATCATAACATCACAAACACAAAACTCCCAAGCCTCTAGTAGACGTCCTAAGACTAGTCAGCACTCTAGTTAACCCAAACCCAAAACATAAGACAACATACAGATAACAATGCAGTTTCATAGTTTTGTTTGACTTGAAGACACATAGTCTAAGTTGATGGTTAGGTTTAAGTTTTCATTTTCAATGTAAGTTTTTGAATATGTGAGGTTTACATCTTACCCTTACAACTTAACCCATTTCCTATATTTAAACATAAAGCACAATTGCCCTTATCTAATTACAATTAAATATTCTAAAATAATTTAAAGATAATTATTTATTAAATTATTAGAATAATTATTATTGATTATCTGATAAAATAATTATAATTTTATTAAAATCAAAATCATTAATAATAATAATAAAATAAATTTAAAACTTTATTAGATAATATTTATTATTAATTAAACTAAATTTAATTTAATTAATTAATAATTATTAAAATAAACTATATTAATTCATTTAATTACTACTAAATTAAATATTTAATAAATTATAACAATTAAATAATAATAATAACTATTAAAAATATTAATAATTAAATTTAAATTAATTTAAATTTTAAACATAACATAATTTAAAAACTTTAATTAAAACAAAATTTAAATTAAATTAAAAAGAAACACATATTTTAAGGCCCGTTAGCTTGCCACTCATGGTGGCCACCACAACTACTCTATTGCGTCAGCAGCAGTACCTGTTACGTGTACTAGCAGCGGTGGGAGTAAAGGAAAGAGGGGGAGGTGGGGTGTGGTGGCCCGCCTCCCACTTGCAAATAAAAATCTTTTTCTTTTTTATGTACTTTGTTTTAAAGAATAAACAAAACAATTCCCCCCCATATATATATATATATATATATATATATATATATATATATATATATATATATATATATATATATATATATATAGCAAATTTAGTCTGACAGGGAAACCTAGATAAACTAGTCAAATTTTTAGTCTAAAATTAATTTCTCTTCAAATCTAACTCTAATTAAATAATTTTTATTCAATTAATAGGATGAGGGTTTCCTAAATTTCAATCCTCATATATAGATATAGATTCAATATGAATAACAGTAATTCACAATGAGAAATTGAAAGATTCATCACAATGAATTTTATCAAATAGGTTCAACAAACATGATGTAGGCAAAAGTTTCAAAGAAACATAATTCATTGGGTGAATAAAACATGAGGCTCTACCTGGTTCTAATGCTAATTCGCAATCACTTGAAGATTGTGAGAGAATTCTCTTCTCTCAAAACCTTCTCTCTAAAAAATCCCTTCTCCAAAATTCTAGTCCCTATGAAAAGAACTCTCAATCTCTGATATGGAGTTCTCTCCTAAATTAGGGGCACTGATTGTGTGATCACGCAAGGGAACTCGTTGATCACAATCTTTTTAACTCTTTATTAACTTTTTGGATATTCATGCACACTTTTTGCAATTTAAAATATCTTTAATAATTTAATTTCTCTTTCTCTCTTTATTTAATTTTCAAAGCATTTTTTGATATAATATTTATTAACTTAAGTAATAATAATATTTAGCATTTATTTTAAAATGATCTCCTAAATATATTATTAAATTAAATTAATATTATTATGCTCTCAAACTAGACTATAATTTTCTCTTTAAATTTAATTCTTTTATTTAATTAATTTTCTAGTTAATTAAATATGATTAAATATTAAAATTATCTTAATAATTTTCCATTAAATTAAATCATTAATTAATCTTTTAATTTGACTTAATTAATAGAAAATTTACCAAAGACCTACAAGATGAAATATGAAAACTCATCATAAAATACCACATACAAGATCAAACTCAAGGGTTATAATCATGAATTTACATCATATGATGAATTCAAAAGGGTAATCATCTCAGATATTTGTCCTAATTTTCTAAGACAATTGGTTTTAAAGGTTAGAATTTGGACTCAAGAATTTACCTACCCTCTCTTACCGTTGAGATATTGTGATAGGGTATACTCATCCTGGCAATTCAAGGAAGTCGATACCCAGTACTTGCAATCTACATAAAATCCACACATGTACAAACACATATATTTTAAGCTAAACAGGCAATGGCAGGAAGTGGTGCATCGTGTAGATCCCAACTAGCAAGTGACTACGGTTCCCTTCCTTAACCACATCAGAAACATCATACATAAAGAAAATATACATGCACACCATACACATGCAATATGGGGTAAGTATCCATAGAAAACATGTATAAATAATCTATCTAACTAATATCATCAAATAACAGAAATCACTTTAAATAATCATCATCAAGGTATAATCATGTATACATGAAGTAACTAGTACCAAGCAGTCTCATCATATAATCAACTGAGTATGAAAATAATATCTGATAATCTGAAAGATAATGCTACTAATCATCAAGCATAAACTAGCCTAAAAGAGTTCAGCAATAATAACTGAATGTAAACTAGGGGCAGACACTACAAGAGTTCCTCAATCTGATAGGATTGTGGAAATAGTTGAGAACTTAATCATTCAATATTGGATTGATAATACTTGTCCTTCACTAAATAGAAGAGATATCATCAAGCAGAGGATTGGGCCTAAGGAGTATCTTCAACACGCAAAACATTGGTTGGATGTTGTGCAACATGAATTGTACCTCTTATTTTGTAATTTAAATTCTGACACAAAGATTGGACAAACAATGTTTGAAAGATTGAAACCCTATTTTGTGAAGATAAATAGATCTTTTGAAACATGTTGTTGTTGATATCCTATTGAATTTGATTTTTACTATTAAGGGTTTCAAAAGATGATAGAAGACAGTGGTGGTTCTCAAAATACTTTTCATAAATGACCGAGCCAATTCATAACATCAATCTTATATGACAAACCAAATGATCATGCAGTAGGTGAAATAGATTGCATAAGAAGAACTTGTGAAACATGTGGTAACCTGACCAAATCTCCTTTAAGAGATGAAGATATTGACATGATGAGGATGGTAAAATATAAGAGATATAAGTACATAAGTCAGAAACAAAAGTTGGAAAAGAATCAACAAGGTTGGAATATGTAGAGGATGACATACTTGTTGGAGAATTTATGTCAATTTTTTGTAAATTAATTCAACCATATATATGCATGCTTTTTTTGCTAAGTGACAACCATAATAGTTTCAAACACTAAGAGAAACTTTCCCACTTGGGACAATTTTATCTATTGTTGACTTTGCAGAAAATTACTCTTTCATTTCTCAAAAACAACTTCAAGTGGAATACTACTATACAAAGTAGGTTACTATTATGGTTCAAGTGTCTTATCGACATGCACAAATTGATTTGGATGGTGTCAAAAGTACAGATCAAGCACGAGTCATTAAAAAAGATTATCTCTTTTATAGTAGTGATGACAAAGAACACAACACACACTGTTTTAAGACATTTTATTATTATTTGAAAAACAAAGGCATAAAAATGGAAAAATATTTTGTATGGTCAAATGGATGTGCACATAATTTAAATCAGCTACACCATTTTATGCATTATGTAGATATCATAGATACCTTAATATACCACACATTTGGAGTTTTTTTGAGAGTGGACATGGAAAGGGTGAGCATGATGGTGGAGGAGCTTGTATCAAACATGCTTTAAGAAAGTATCAAATGGACTATAAAGGATATCACATTAATAATGCTCATGATGTGGTTGCATGGTGCAAAACACATTTTACGGTGCTAGCAAATACAGATAACACATCATCACAAGTGGATTGAGTCATACCATTTAGATTGTTCTGGGAGGTATCAGGTATAAATTAACTTGAATATTATAATTGAATCAAATTTATATTTAATATGTTATGTGATAACTAAATTATGGTACACACATGTTTAAAACTCATTTTTTATACGTATGTATGGACCTTACATTCAGGTGTCAATAGAAGATCAATGCATGCATGCAAGTGGGTAGAGAAGACATGATCTTTGCATTCAGTTATGAGTACAAATAGTAATGTGTGGTCATTGTACACAAGAGAATACTCATGTTTTTGTCCTGATTGCATTGATGAAAACTATGATGGTTGCATTAATCAAGAACGTGGATATGTAGGTGAATGGACTTTGATGCCACTTGATGTTATCAATATGAATGAGTTTGAGGATGAAAACTATGATGATATTCCATTGATTTCTAGTGATTATGACCATATTTTAGGATTTATCAGAGTTGTTATATATGTATATAAATACAAGTGTACTTGTCTCATAATTTTGGTTTATATATATATATATATATATGACACATGGAATTTATATACATATACTTTGTGTAGGCAATGTTTTTGCAATCATGGAAGAATTTGAAAATGTAGGTGGTGTTAGCTATTATTTATTGCGTTGCACCATACAAAGAGAGAATCTAACAAAGACTGAAATAAGTGATGGAATTATGTTTCCCATAGGTTAGTATATAGTTGGATCATATACATGTATGTACATCTATGTTTTTTATGAATTCAAATTTATTGACCTATTTGATTGACCTCTATGTAGGTTCTATTGTTGTACAGGGAACATACTTGAAGCAAAATAGAGTACTTAAGAATGGGATTCATTTCACTGATTATCAACCTAACAATAAGGTATATCAGTATAGTAACCATGTCATTGCCACTAGTCTAACTCTTTATCCTATCAAAGGACCTGGAATACATAAGTGGAGGCTTGATATTGATAATCATGGGAAAATATTAAATGTTATCCAGCAACGAGATGACCCACTTGATACGACATAGAAACAACTTGAATTTTGAAACAACTTGAACATTTCAAATTTGGTTGAACTATTTGAAATCTGAAATTTGGTTGAACTTGATCATTTTCAATTTGAAATTTGGTTGAACTAATTATATATTACTTTTACTCTTTCATTTAACTTGTGAAGTTTAAATTGTGATTTGTAACTAATTATAGAAATTAGGAACTTGTATGCAACTAGTTAGGACATGTGCCTTGAGGGGAAGAAATTCGAACACTTGTCTTAAGGGGATGAAATTAGGACTTGTAACTAATTATATATTACTTTTACTCTTTCATTTAATTTGTGAAGTTCAAATTGTGATTTCTACCTAATTATAAAAATTAGGAACTTGTACGCGACTAATTAGGACATGTGCTTTGAGGGGAAGATATTCAAACACTTGTCTTAAGGGGATGAAAATAGGACTTGTGTCTTAAGGGGGTGAAATTAGGACTTGTGTCTAATTATATATCACTTTTACTCTTTCATTTAACTTGTGAATTTTAATGAGTGATTTGTAACTAATTATAGAAATTAGGAACTTGTATGCAACTAATTAGGACATGTCTTAAGGGGATGAAATTAGTTCTTATGTCTTAAGGGGAAGAAATTAGGACTAGACTTTAATCATATCTAAATATCACTTGCATTATTAGGAATCAAGAATTATGTAAAGTTAACTACCTAGCCCTAACCTAACCAATTTCATATGTATACATCAATTTCATAAACCAACATAATGTAACATAATCTTGTTGGAATTTATTTAGAATAACTAAGGGGGGGTGAATCAGTTATCCAAGGTCCAAATGTACAATTAAAACTTTTCATTATTTAGTGAACCCTTATCCATAACACATTTTCATCATGCATGCATCCATTAGATCTTTTAATCACTTAAACTTGTAGGTTATTGTCAAATCAACTTTGCAAAAATGTAAACATGAAACATAGCAGATTCAATAACACATTTGACACAATGATTTAATGTGGAAACCTAATTTGGGAAAAAAACACCAGTAACATGCTACTCATTCTCACTCTTCTGAAGTGATGTCCTATGAAAGGCCAACCCTATTAAAGGTTACAATACACATTGTTAAATGTGACCTGGTTAAAGGATTGCAATCACCCTGTTAGGAGTGAGCCTTTTTAGAGGACTTTAGATCATTTACTTGGAATGTCACCCGATTAAAGGTTTTACAAATGACTATTAGGTCAACCTTAATCCAAAGGATTTACCCTAGACTAGTACAATGATTAGAAAGTAACATTGAGGCTTGATCTTATAACAACTTACAATACACTTGTAGATTACATATCTCTATTTTTAGTCCTCCATTCTTCTTGGCTTTCACACACTTTAACTCTGATAGCTTGTTCATCTTCAAGAATCCATACCCTTAAGCCATCTTGCTTTGCTTGCCAAATGGAGTCTCTTATCTTAGGTCACTAAATGAAGCAATACCATAGACTCCTTGTTTTCCTTAGGTTCTTGCACATGAAAACCTTTGCTTTTGACTAGCCATCTCTATAAATAGAGAATTAAGATCTTTTGTCATTCATCCTCCATCATTATTGTAGGGTTAGGTTAGATTAGGTAGGATTCAATGAATCTACCCATTATTTCATTTCATTCCCTAATAGAAACTTCTCCTTTGATTCTCTTTGAATTTGCCTCAAAATAGTTTGCCATGAATTTTGTACCACCAGCTCAACAAGTTAATCTTCCACACAATTCACACAATTCAAAAAATTAAACTTATCAGCTCAAATTCATCAAATTCTTGATCTTTCTCATAATGCTAACACTCAGTGTTAACTGGCTTCTGGTGCTCGACACATACTGCGTTGCTTGGCATCCACTGTCAAAACACTCAACATGAACTAAAATTTACTAGTGCTCAACATCAACTAAACTTTACTTAACTCCAATTGATTTCCTACTCTGCTTACACTAACTTTGCTCAGCACCTACTGTGCAAAATGTTAAGCTTGGCAAACATACTTTGTTTAGCTTGTTCTTCTGAACGTAATCAGTGTACCCATCCTTTGTAACCTTAAGTAGATTATCAATGCACTATAATACCACTGCCTTAACTAATCCTTATACTCCTTTTCCATATCATAACTCAACCTTTCCTCTAGATTCTATTGTTACCTCATTTGATCAAATCCTCTTCTTCAATCAAACAAATGATAGTACTTAAATCATATAAGCAATTGTCTTACCAGTAAGTAGCAGCTTTGACATCAGTGACAGAACAATGATTGAAACACATACTCATACTTTTATTAATCTTTTTTCAAAAAATCTAACATGTAAAAGAACATGTAATCTAACATAATCCAACATAATCTAACCTATAAAAGAACATAGTCTAACATAATCCAACATAATCTAACATGTAAAAGAAATGTCTAGAGAATGTATATATGTATGTCAATCATCAAACATGTATAATCTAGATAAAAGTCTAGATCAAATAACAAAAAATAAAAACATGTATAATTTGGATGAAATTCTAGATCAAATAATCTATAATAATATAAAAACTATAGATCGTCAGGTGTAGGACCATCATCATGACATCTCCTCACAATGCGGTCTGAAGAATGAGTATCAGGATGGTCACTAAGATGTGCATATATATATATATATATATATATATATATATATATATATCCAAGAGAAAGTGAAATCAATGTACATAATTTCATATTTAATCAAACCTCTTTTAAATTTACAAATTACATGCAATTTATATATTACATCTAAAACTCACATGTGTCTAATTCAAAAAAATTAAAACTCACCTATCCACTACCAACATCATTGAATGAGTCTCTACAAAGTACACGATCTGGCATCAAAGATGGAGTAAAAAGAGGCATGTCCCCCTACAATACATACATACATGTGTGCAAAAAATCAAATTAAAACATGTATTTAATTACAAAGGCACAATATGTATACGTGCATAAATTATTAGTTGAAAAAACAATTGAAATTTTAACATGAATGTAAAAACTATAGATTTACCTGTGTAGATGTTGGCATCTGATAATACTCATATTGCCTACCATTGATCGTGTTCACCAATATATCTAATTTTTTTGGGCCTCATCTAGCTCCACCTCTACATCTACACTAGCATCACTGGTGGTCGACACACATCCTAATAATGACAAGCCAAGTGGACTGACTAGATGAGATGGCATAGAAGTAGAATCATCAAATGTCAACAAGTCCATCCATCCTATGGTCGACAAGCTAAAGTCAACATCATCAAGGCCCTCATATGAACTGTGACCATGCCCTGCACTGGCTAAAGGGTTTGTACTAGTATGTATATGTCCCTCTGCAGCAAAAGAGTGGCCAATAGTGTAGTGCCTCTCGTGTTTGCAGTTTGTACCTTGTTTATTTTGATCTGAGAGATATTTGTACTCATGTTATTGTTTTTTCATTTGAGATGACCTAAGAGTCAGATGTTATACTTTGATTTCAGTATCATAGATGTTGTACTAAGTTATGTTGTTCAGTTTACCATATTTGCATGATGATGCCATTTTGAGATGATAGCAGGTTTTGTGATGATATCTGGTTATCCAGTATTTGGACATATCTCTGAGTATGTTATGTGATGGATTTAATGCTATGGTTATTTACTTCATTCTTGCTTCATTATGCTTTATGCAAACGTGAGTAATGTAAATGGATTATTTTAGTATAATTTAATAAATGGTTAAATTAGGTGATTTAATGCATTTATTGCTTTCGCTATCTAATTATATGCAATTGCACTTGATCATGTGTTTTAGTGTGAAATATTTATATCCCTGGCAATGGCACATGGAGTTAGTTATTCAACTATTCATATTTTACCAATGGCATCCCTATATGGTCGACTTATCTTATTTAAGTGTTAAATTTAACCTTTCGATGATTTGATAAATCCAGAATCATTTGCATTATGTGATTATCCCTATGAACATGTCTATGCATTTAGGGGTTTGCATTGTCATGAAGGTTGTTAAGGAATTTCTGTGATTCTTTTTGGGTTTTTGGGCTTTTATTGATTTGATTTTTAATTTCTAGCAGCTTTGTCGTAGATGAATTCCAATTACTTGGAATAGCATGTTTTTGTTTGGGTTGATTCGAGATCTAACTAGTCCTTTTGTTTATTAGCCCTAATCAATTATTCACTCGAAAAGTGAATAAGTATTGAAAGAGGAAATTAATTCCTCACTTCTCACTTTTGGAAATTAAAAAATTGAGAGCTTTTTTCCAAAATCCTCTTCTAGAGGATTGTGTTTCTATTTGTTGTGAGAGCTACAGGTATGGGAACTTCATGAGATCAGTCTCATTGGATCTAGCTTGGCGAGACCTTGCTTTGCCATGATTTCTGGTGGTTTCTACAAGTTATTTATTTTATTGTGTTGTTTCTTGTTTCTACCCCTTTGGCTGTCAGGTAGGGCTCTCTTGTTTTCTTGTTTTAGCTATGTTTCTACTTTTATTTTTGGTAGTTGTGTGTTAGGAGGCTAAGAACTAGTGTTCCCCTCCATTTTTTTTTGTTGGTTTTGCCCCGTCGGTCAAGTATGAACGTTTTCCCAATTTCAGGATGAGGGTTTGGGGTTTCACACCATTATGTTGGTTTTGCATATGGTGTCTGAACCTAAATTTTATTGGATTTTCATGGCTTTTATGCCTAAAGACCAAATGGGTTTTAATTTTGATATTTTCAAGTTTTGGGGTTTTTACCTCAATTTACATGTAGCCCAGTTTTCTTGGGTTTTCTTGGCATGATGTTGGTTGTGGACTTGGATCATCCATAGGATGACAGTTAGATCATTGTTGTACTATTATGTTGCATCCAATGTTGTGTTCGGTTGAGTGAGTTCTTGATGTTTGGTTTTGTTGCATCATTGGGATTCGTGTAGAATTCATACTCCCAGATTTAGGCCAATTGAGTGAGTTTTAGATTAAGGTAAAAATAGGTTTTGAGGGAACTCAAAACCCCTTTATATCATAGATACGAAAGATATTCAAAGAAAGCCCAAAAATCCCAAAGGGATCCAAACAAAGGTTATACAAGGACCAAAAACCCCAAGAAAGAGTTGAGTGAGTTCATGATGTATGGTTTTATTATTTTTTGGGATTTGTGTAGAATCCATACTCCTAAGCTTGTATTCGATTGAGTGTTATTTTTGCATGTGTTCTCATCCAACCCTTGTTTTGTGATCTTCGTGATGGTGGTGCACCACACACAAGCACGTGCGCATGCATTTGTCGGGTGACTTGCAAGGCCCAAACTCTCAGTTGTATTTTGGTGGAGTTATGTTCATTGGGGTTGGGTTGGGAACTTGCATTGTCTTTGGGCACTCATCATGTGATGAGTATGGGTATGTAGGGTATATGTGTGGAGTGGCTTCTCTCATGTACCCTGGCTTGGAAGTTGCTGACAAGGTAACATGAAGATGTTCTAACAAGTGATAATTAAATCTATAATGAAAGTTAACATCTTAAAACACCTAGCTTCTCAAGGGAGTTGATCAAAGGTGTGTCTATCTGGCCTCCTAAGGGAGTTGATCAAAGGCACAGTATCTAGCCTCCTACGGGAGTTGATCGAAGATACATTCTGAGTCTAACCTCTTGAGGAAGTTGATCAAAGGCTCGAAGTATTTGGGATACTCGATGGCAAGTAGTGACACTCCACTAGAGTCCTTGCATAGTTAACATCTTAAAATACCTATCCTCTTGAGGGAGTTGATCAAAGGTGTGTGTGTCTGGCCTCCTGAGGGAGTTGATCGAAGGCACAGTATCTAGCCTCCTATGAGAGTTGATCGAAGATACATTCTGAGTCTAACCTCTTAAGGAAGTTGATCAAAGGCTTGAAGTACTTGCACTACCCGATGGCAAGTAGTGACACTCCACTAGAGTCCCTGCATAGTTGACCATAGAGCATCTAACCAGGACTTGTTATAGTTGCATTGTCTCATGATCTTGGTTTCAGTCCTCTTTACTGTTTGACATGACTGATAGCCATGAACATGTGTTTTATGTGTGTTTGTGGTTGGATCATTATCTCCATCAGCACGGTGAGAGTGGACCTATAGGTTTCATGTGATTGGGAGGTATAGCTACCTATACCACTGTTGGGGACTGGTGTACAGAGATGGTCTATTGTTCTAGTGCGATCAGTGGTCAATGTTCACTTGGTATTTTGGTTTATCTGGAGTATGTTCCCTTGTGATTTATGTTTTCATTAGAATGTTTGGATATCATGTTTAGATGATGTTAGTTTATCTGACACATTCTTGTATTATGATGTTTAGCATATGTTTAGATGATGTGTTTTGATTAGTTGGAATATCTATTGATTTACTTGTTAGCATGTTAGATTTCCTTGTTCTTATGATGCTATTGCACTTTAATAGTGACGCCCTCGTAAGACAACTTCGACTATCTAGTTGGTAGTTTGGGATGTTACGTGTGGGGGATGGTTAGGGCCTTTCAGATCTCATGATGCTATTATGGTTGGAAGGAATTGCGCATGAGTCTTTTATGTTCATTCATTGCGATGTTGCTTTCAATACCTTTCCTTCACTACTATGTTTAGATGGTTAGATGCAATCTCCATCTTTCAGGTTATGATTCAAGTTTCTATGCCTCAATTGTGGATCCGATACACCCCTATGTGGAGGAATCATCCTTTCTATCATTTTTATTCCTTGTTTTCTGTTGTGATGTTATGGTTCCTCACATGAAATTGTACTTCTTCATGCAAGAGCATGGAAGTTTCCCATGGTTCTTTGCATTTCCTCACATGGCTTATTGCACTTCCTCGTGTGGCTTATTGCACTTCCTTGCACAAACCTCAGCAACAATGTAGTGCTTTTTGGCTGCTAAACCCAGCACTTCCTTGTGCGAGATGGTGTTTCCTCATGTGAAGAGGTACTTCCTCACGTGAAGAGGTACTTCCTCACATGAGACTTTTAGTTGTAAATTCTCTCATGCAAAAAATAGGGGCCATCATTATTTTTCAAAAAACACAATTTGAACTTTTGAGTATAATATAGGATTTAGAGTGTTTTCATGCTTCGACATATCAGAAATTTTTTGTTATATTATCATCTTTGGTTTTTGTTCTTCAATTTTGTCATCTCAGTTCTGTAGTGGCATTAGGAGATTCATTGGTTGTCATGATTGTAATTAAGTCTTTTGTTGGGATCTTTGTGATCCCTATATGATGTTTTCATGTGCATCCATACTTGTTTTAAAATATATATATCGTGGCTTGCATTGAATCCTTGTTCCAAGGATCTTTGAGTGGGGCATTACAAGTAGGTGGATCATGATGTTTACTACCACCATGACCACTACCTTATCAATGAGAGGAATGTGGCTGAGGATGTGTCCTAATACCACTATGGACACAATGTCAAACATTTGATATGGGTATACCAAGATGCTTTGATATGAATCTATATGAATATAATAGATCCTCAGCAAGACTAGTCATAGTATCTTGTGCCAACACTCCAGTGAGACCCTCTAAGCTAGTCAGTGAAGGGATGCTTGTTGCATTGTACAAGTATCCTAAAGATGAAGCACCAGATAATGATCTAGAATACCAACAAAATATCAAATAATGGCCAATGTCATCACTCAAAATAGATCTGATAGCTATGAAAATTTCTCCAACTCCCTGAATCACCCCCCACAACTAGGTGCTACGCATGGCCTCATCAACTCACAAACCTAAAATATAGGGGAAATAGCAAATGCCCTCGCTCTAACAATCAACCTATGTGTCAATGGTGGACAACCCAACTTCCTATCAACTAGTCTACCACACCCCTATCCTAAATGTGATAGTAAATCAGTGTAGTTCACCACCCTACCTAAGTAAACGTTAGCATAAAGTTATCATGCAACATAGAGTGGAATTTGGTCATTATTTGGATAACGACCATGAGTAGTAAGGAAGTGTGGGTATATAAATGCAACCATCTATGAATCTATACACTTAAGGGATGAATACCCCTTCACATACTTTAGTGGAACATAATGAGGGAAACATTCCCTCTTCATGTGTCTCTTTGGGCACTAAGTCTTGTACCTATTGCAACAAAAGACCTAAAGAGACCTCTTGTCTCTTACTATTAAGGACAATCTATATATTACATATAGAATATGGAGCAACACCATGAATCTCATCTCTAATATATGTGAGACTCCATAAGATGCTCTGACATGTACTACTATACACACTAGAGCATGTGCTACTAGCCAAGGATTCACGAAATCTCTGAATCTCTTGGTTAGTGCAATCATAGAGCATGTTGAGTGGGATAGGATGCTTATCTGCAAGAATAGGTCATTGCTAGGGGGACATGCTGTTGCTTAGAGGAGATAAGAGGTTGTTGTTGCTCGAGGGGGATAAGAGGTTGCTGCTCGGGGGGGGTAGGAGGTTGTTTCTTGAGGGGGATAGGAGGCTGCTACTCGGGGGGGATAGGAGGTTGCTACTCGGGGGGGATAGGAGGCTATTGATCTACCATGTGAAGGCCAATGTATGTAGAATGCACATGTATATAATGTGAAAACCTAAAATTTAAATTTAAATATGACATTTTTAATGAACTTGAAATTTATCAAGTGCAATGACATTTAAGAAACTAGAATTTTGTAAACATGAAATTAAACATTTAATATGTGTAAACATGAAATGAACATAACATGTACAGTACTAAATGTGTGCTTTGTACACCCTAAATTAAAATATGACATTTAATAAACTTAAAATTTATTGTACTTGATGACATTTAAGAAACTAGAATTTCATAAACATGAAATTAAATAATATGTGTTTAAACA
>CM053787.1:1016609802-1016634802 GCA_028749045.1 Cupressus sempervirens | reverse complement strand
CCACAAGTTGTAGTACGAGCCCCACCATGAGCAACATGATGAGCTACACAACCTAGAGCTAGAATAGCAATTGCATTAGGTGTCGCAATAGGAATTGCATTAGGTGTGGTAGCAAGAGCCTCAATAGGAGCCATAGTAGGATGATGAGCAAGCTAATCATGTGAATTCATATATGTACTAATGTCATAAGAGCTAAGTCTATTGTACACATAATTTTTTATTTAAATTAAAAATTTATACGTAATTTCAAATGTACATCACATGTCTCTAAGATAATCTATAACATATATTACATATCAATAAAATTTAAATATGATCACATATACATACATGAGAGTTAGAGTTAGAATTAGAGTTATTTAGCCTAGAGTTCTTGAGTTTTTAGAACTTTAGGAATTAAAGATTAGTACCTAGGTTTGACTTAAACGGTTCAATGAGTTAGATTAGGGTTCAAAGTAATTGCATGCAAACAAATTGTTTAAGACTAAGTGTCATTTTTAATGAAGATTCAAAGTACCTAGTGAGTGATTCATCAAAGTTAAAATGAAATTAAAAGTTTGAACAATTCAAAATATTGCTTGATTTCATCAATAAGACTTTCATTTTTTTGAGACATCGTGGTGTCACAAAGGTTGGTTATCCTACTTGTGAGCAAGTGCAATAGTATCATCATGTTGGACATCTAAGTCATACCAAGGGGTATATTTGATGGTTATACCCTTTGTTGATTTTTTGATAACTTAGCATCATGTAATAGCAATGATAGGTCATTGCAATTACACTTCAAATGTATTTGTGAAAATATTAATGATAGGTCATCACAATTACACTTCAAATGTATTTATGAAAATATTATTTTGAGGATGACAATGATAAAAACTAAGAATGCAAATGAAAAGTATTCAAAATGGTGAGGATTTTTAATGAGTGATGATCACTGAACCAAATTTTAGGTATGATAGAAACATAAAAACCTCAAATGGCTCACCCTCAAACCAAAAGTGAATTATCACTTGACCCAAAATGAATAGAGGGGTTTTAGTGCAAGATATAGATTCAAGGACATGTGGGAGTCAAGCATGTATTCCTTGCAAGATAAAGATGTGCTTATGATATATAAATTTATTAAAGTATTTTTTTATACTACAAAGGAAATGGAAAATATAGCAAGGTATGATATTACATCTACTGTATAATTTAAGAGGTGAGGTAGAAAGAGTAAACTTACCTTGAGATGGATCACATAGTCAACCTAGTCCTAGAAATTTTTTCATGATTTCAACCTAGAAATGGTATAGACTTCTTAGTAATTTCATGATTTCAACCTAGAAATGGTATCAAGGCTTAGTAATGGATGGATGAAGAAATAAATAGAATCCATAAGTATGATTGAATACATCTACTTGAAATGTACTTTTGGATCAAGGATTCTGTTTTAAATGCATATTTATATATACACTTTCCAATCTTAGATCTAGAATATTGGTGTTCTTTATGGTCATCAATGGAAAAGAAGAGATAAGAAGAATTGATAAATTTGGATCTTCTTTATTTCTTGAGAATTAAATTCTAATTGGTAATCATGTATGAAGAAAAATGTACATCAGATGTAGAATATTTCTATATTTTGAATGGATCTTTAAAAAATGAAGACTTGGAGTTCTTAAATTGGGTGCTTTCCTTCAAATGTTGAGTACAAGTCTTCAATTACACAAAAAACTTGAAAAATGAATTCATGAAAGATTTAAATTTATTGATCTATTGATTTCATGTTATGGAAAATAAAAGGAGGAAAACCCCTTTTATATAAATTTTGGATTCAATTAATTGTCAACATGATAGAACATAAAGATTGGGAAGAAGATCCCTCACATTGGGCTCAAATATTACCTAAATGTAGACTTAGTTAGCCAAGTCTTGGAATTTTTATAGAAATAAGGGAGTGAAATAAAAATCTATATATTCAAGAAATGGTATTTACTGATATAAAATTATTAAAGTATTTTGTGATACTACAAAGGAAATGGAAAATAGCAAGGTATAATATTACAGATCTAATTTGTAAATTCATTAGGCACAAGAGGTGAGATAGAAAGAGTAAACTTACCTAAGATGGAGATCATGTAGTCAACCTAGTCCTAGAAAAAATTTCATGATTTCAACCTAAAAATTTGGTATAGACAAGTTCTTAGTAATTTCATGATTTGAACCTAGAAATGGTATCTTGTTAGTAATAAGAAATAAATAGAATCCATAAATATGGTTGAATACATGTGCTTGAAATGTATTTTTGAATCAAGGATTCCTTTCTAAATGCATGTTTATATATAATATACTTTCCAATCTTAGATCTAGAATTATATTGGTGTTCTTTATGGTCATCAATGGAAAAGAACAGATAAGAAGAATATATAAATTTGGATCTTTATTTCTTGAGAATTATTCTAATTAGTAATCATGTATGAAGAAAAATGTACATTAGATTTGTATCTAATATTTCTATATATTGAGTGGATCTTAAAAAAATGAAGACTTGGAGTTCTTTAATTGGGCATTTTCCTTCAAATGTTGAGTACAAGTATTCAATTAAACAAAAACTTGAAAAATTCATGGAAGATTTACATTTATTGATCTTTTGATTTCATGTTATGATATAAGTGAAGGGA
The DNA here is from genome assembly GCA_028749045.1 of Cupressus sempervirens. NCBI lineage: Eukaryota > Viridiplantae > Streptophyta > Pinopsida > Cupressales > Cupressaceae > Cupressus > Cupressus sempervirens. The sequence continues at coordinate 1,016,632,136 of CM053787.1, read as the reverse complement.
GGAAAACCCCTTTTATATAAATTTTGGATTCAATATTGTCAACATGATATAACATAAAGATTGGGAAGAAGATCCCTCACAAATTGGACTCAAATATTACCTAAATGTAGACCTAGTCAGCCAAGTCTTGGCATTGTTATAAAAAGAAGGGAGTGGAATCAAAAGATATATTCAAGAAACACACATTAAAGACATCTACACCTCAAAATCACCAAAATGGGGTCTAATAGTTCTTAGAGCCTCTAATAATGGGTGCTAAAATTTTAGGAGAGCATAGCCACATTTCCAATCTTGGACATCTTCTTATCTAGGAATGCCCTTTTTTATTGGTAAAAAAATTATTTGTTCTAGAGCCAGTATCGAAGCCTAGAAATGGTATCTTCTTAGTAATGCAAGTAACTCAAAATACTTATGAGGTTAATTGAAATTACCGAGCTATCTATATCATGTATCTCTTACATATGCTTGTGTGGTTCAACAATCTTGAGGGAATAAAAAGGATATTCCTTTGGCTAGGAGTTAAAGAAGAGAACCTATTATTTATTACTAACTAGGAGAAATTATACACTTGAAAAATCTTGGGGGATTAAATGTTTGTAATTTTCATAACTTGAATTGAAATGGTCATCCTTCTAAATTTAATCTAAACATAATTAATTATTATTTCACATTGGTCCATAATCCATCATTTAAAATATATATAAAATAAGAATGATCTAAGAATATTAGATCTTATTTTATCCCCTAGATCAAATGTATTCACTTAGAAGTAGTTATTCTAAAATATATATATTTTTCTTATTTTGTAGTTTGATTACTAATTTTATAAGAAATATAAAGGGTTCATCTTATTCTATTTAAGTAATATGTTTTTATAATTTTCTAAGAAGTGCAATTCATAACATTTCTATAGCTCTCTCATTTGGTATCAAAGCATGTTTATTGAATCTAGTTGAGGATTGAAGAAACTTAGAGTAAGGAATTGTGAATTATGGTCTTTGGTGAATGATCACCTATATATCAAATACAACTCATGCATACTCCATTTTGACTATTATTTTTCTAGGGGCAACATAACACTGGTAACTTTACAATTAGATCATTCAGAGCCATGGGTATGATGGTGATGACTAAGTTAGGTAGATACAAAAGAATTAAAATGGATAGAGAATGTTGTGAACCTTGCATTCTTCTTGTCTAGTATCTTCCTTCTCTTTGTTAACATGTTTAATAGAAGTAGATCTAGGTACCTCTCTTTGTTTTCAAGGTACTAGGGTGGATGTATATAATTGGTCTTAAGAAAGTGTAAATATCTAGGAGTTTGAAATTAGGGTTAGCATTAGAAATTAGGGTTATAATTTTCAAGTTAGGGTTAGAAATTAGGGTACAACTAGAGTTTGAGTTAGGGTTAGGGTTATGGTTAGTGTTATCTTTTAGGGTTATAGTTAGTTTTAGGAACTATGTCCAGACATTGCTTATGTTTTCTTATGATTGTTAATGTTGTTATGTATTTAAGTATATATAATCTTTATGTTCTTATATACATATTAACTTTTATTAATTAAATGTTGTAACATGTATTCTTTAGGTCATACTCTTTATATGTTCTTATGTACATGTATGTTATATTCTTATCTATGCATTAATCTACATTCTTATATATGTATAGTTTAGGATCTCCCCTTAAGACATATCATTAAATATAGTTAATTACACTTCTAAGATAAAGACATTAAGATCAATAACATATACATATAAAAATGTGAATATTGAAAACATACATGTCTACTTTTAACATTCAAACAAAAATACATACATCTATGTTCAAAATAAAAAATACATTTTAATCTACATTAGATTATGTATAATTTAGGATCTCTCCTTAAAACATGTCATTTAATTACACTTAGATTAAGGCATCAAGATGAATAGCATATGCATAAACATGAATATTGAAAACATACATGTCTACATTTAACATATATATATATATATATATATATATATATATATTTGTGTGTGTGTGTGTGTGTGTGTGTGTGTGTGTGTGTACATTTTAATCTATATTCTTATGTATACTTTATGATCTCCCCTTAAGATGTATGTCATTAAATATAATTAATTACAGATTTTAGATTAAGGCATTAAGATGAATAACATATACACAAACATATACACAGTTTTTTCTAATGTTTTTATAAATAAAACTAATATTTTTCTAAAAATTTATTTCTAATTAAACTTTAATGTTTTTCTAATAAAACTAATATTTTTCTAAATTTTATTTTCCACGCTATTATTTTTTTAATATTTTAAAATTTTAAAATATTTTCTAATTTTAATGTCTAATGTTTTTAAGAATATTTTCTAATGTTTTTCTAATATTTAAATGTAATGTTTCTTCTAATACTTTTCTAAATTTTTTTTTCTAATTTTATATTATTATAAATTTTGTAATGTTTTTCTAAATTTGTTTTCTAAATTTTATATTATTATAAATTTTCTAAATTTTTTTGATATTTTTCTAATATTTTCTAATTTTTTATAAAAATATTTTCTAAAGTTTTCCTAATGTTTTTTATAAAGTTTCTATAATGTTTTTATAATGTTTTTTATAATGTTTTTCTAATGTTTTTTTTCTAATGTTTTTCTAATGTTTTTTTCAATGTTTTGTAAATTAATATAACATAAATAAAAAATTTAAAAATTAAGTTAACATTAAAAATGTAAAATACATTAAAAATGTTAAAAACATTAAAATAATAATATATAGACATACCTAAAATGGTATGAAGATGACAATCTAAAGGAAAATGATAGGGGGATGCTAACCAATAGCAAACATTCACTCCAACCTCTGCTTGAATATTCAACACCATAAAAATGAATAGTAATGGGTAAAAAATGACATTTTAAAGCTAGAATTTGGTGTTTCATATGTTCACATCGAACATATTAATTAATAATGTTTGTGTGAACATTCATAATTATTGTCAAATATGTTCACTGTGAACACTATTTTAAAATATGTTTGTTGCGAACATATTTAGTGTGTTCGTGCAAACATATGGTAAATACAATTTTGCATTTTGCAATTTTTTTTTTGTTTTTGTTCATCCCCACTAAAGTGGAACCCATTATTGTGGGTTCACCCTAGGGCCTCTATCCAATCCAATGCTATGTCAACATTCATTTTTCCATTGAAAGTTGAAAATTCTAACTTCTGCTCCATGGTTCTTTTCTCCATGGATTTGATAGCATTCAAGAGTAGTCTCCATTTAGAAGGTACTTCACCTTCTTCTTCAAGTTCATCAGCCTCAACATCTCGATCTTCATCATTAGATTGTATCACTTTTTGCTTGTCTACCTTGCCTTCTAGTTCTCTCAACTTCTTTGCAAGAGTAGCATTGGTTTCTCTTTGCTCTCTCATCAATTTTTATAATTCAAGATCTGTCACCATTTTAGGGATTTATTCATCTTCCTTAGTAAGAGCCATGCTCTAATAACACTTGACAAGGTTCCTAGAATCTTCTTCATTGAAGGTTTTGATACTATGAGTGTCTTTACAAATCCAATCCATCCAAAAACACCAATCAAAAGTGTTTGATAAGATGGTTATTATTATCCCAACCTAAACCACTCTTAGGAATTCCTAATCACAAGGAAAACCAATCTCAAAGACAACTAATCACTAGTTCTCCTAAGGGTATCACAAGGCATATTTTGACACAATACTCGCCAAACACATATAAGGACTACAAGTGACTCTAAAGCCTAGACATGGTATAATTAGGTCCAAAACAAGATTAATGAAACTTTAGATTCAACCTATGCAACATTTACTAAGTAGTTGCTTCAAAAACTCAAGGAATGACTTATAGCCCTTGAAAACTAAAAACTTGACATAGAACCAAAAATCTCCACATGACCCAAGGAATGAATCATAGATACCATTTTGGGGTTTACATAACATGCCAAAGCACTAGGATCCTAAGATGGGAAATTAATAAATAATACTTGAAATCCCACTTGGTAGGATTAGGTAATTAGGCCTACATTAACAAAAGAAGTACTCTAATCCTTGAAAAAAACTCATATTTAACAATTGGAAAATGAGGAGGTTCATATGAAATGATCACAAACCAAATCCTAGGCCTTGAAACATTCTCTATATTGAGTTATGGGATATCTTGTTATAGATTCCTAACATGCATATGGATCTTGCATGCCTAGGGCATCAACTTTCTCCTTCCTGCCTACCTCTTTTGATATGAAACCAAAAGAATCTTAAAAAAAATTATCCACACTTAGATTCCAGCTAGGGCCATTAAATTTCCATGCTGGAATATCAAGCTATGAGATAAAATTGATGAAACCCTTGGTGGTTATGTAAAACTGTGATAGCAATCAATAAAATGGGAATATCTAGAGTTTTATAGTGAATTTAGATTTCATTCCAAGTAAATCTAAGAGGTGATTCACCAAGATATCCAACAATATCATAATTCTATACCTATATGTTAGAAGGCATTCGTGCAACTTGTTACAACATTAGATTTGGTAGAAAACTTGATATTTTTATTGATTGAAAGAAAAGATTACACATTGTATGCCTACCATCTACTTGAAAGGGATATTTAGGCTCTTAAAATAGTTTAAAAAATTATTTGAACTAAATATGGCCATTGGGATTTCAAATTAAAACTTTTACAAAAAGTTTCTTAAAAACTTTTTAGCAACTTTGGAATTTTGGTGCAACTTTTTCCTATAACACCTAAAGTTTATTTTCACCAATCCAAAATGGATAATGACATGTAAAAACATGAAAAACTAATATATCCTAATAGTCTAGGCTATTTGACACCTATGACCATAGTTGACCAAGGGCTTATAAGGCATGAATTTTAGAACTAGGTCTCACAAATGGGTCAATATGAATAGCCAACATTCTTAATCAATCTTGAAGATTCAAAAGACTTCAAAAGAGTCTTGAAATTACATTTTTATGGTATTTAGTGGGGTTCCCCTACACCATACTTGCCATGAAATTTAGAGCTCAAGTTCCCACTTGAGCCAAGTTGAGCAATTATAGTGACATGTTGAAGGATCTATTCTTCAATCATCTAGGTAGCATCAATATTAGGTAAACCTTTCCATTTAACAAGGTATTGCATGTATGTTTTAGTTTTGGTCTTCCTAAGGAATTTAGATTCCAATATCTTCTCCAATTGCACTGGCTTGCTAGGATGTAGATTTGTGACAAAATATGATATATCAACATTATATGAATTTGTATAGGTACGTGCAAGATCACTACCTGCATCACCTTTGTAGAGAGTTATGTCTGTTAGCATGAATTTTGATGCTATTGGGGAGCATTGTAGAACATTTTTATGATGTATTTATAACTGTGTTTGTCATTGATGACAACATAGTAATATGTTTGTAAAAGACTAACAGAGCAACTGACTATGATTTTTGTATTGAGAACATTGTATTACTTATATGATTATGCATAGTTATCAGCACATACTGCAGTGTGTATTTGTTACATAAGCAAGTGTGTAAAACTTGAATTGATACTGTATGGAAGATATAATTGATCTATAGAGAACCGTATGAAAATGGAGTATTAGGAAAGTAGTTCCTATTGTGTGATTGTTACAAATCATTACATTTGTAATGAAGGGTTCCATGGTTAGCTAGAGATAGTATACTAACTACTGATGATGTTAGAGAGTGTTTATGTACAAAAGTCACACATGTGAAAGTTTGTGTATAACTATGATCTAACAACATTAATTAAATGTGTATTTCATTTAATTAACATATGATAATGAAGTGTGAAGCCAACTCAAGGATGTTTTATTTAGTGAGGTATAAAGGAATGATGTTTTCCATATTTTAAATGAGGAGAAAAGTGAGAAGACTTGTGAATTACTAAGCAGTAGAGCATAGTGACTTACTAATGCATATAAATGACATTAAGGGATACTGCTACTAATCATAGAGTTCCAAATCTAATTGCATGATTTGAATGTGAAGAAGTTTGATGTACTAGATAGAGGAAGAAGTAAAAGCCTATGAAACATCTATTATTCTGAAATGGATAATACCAAGGTCAATTAGATAATGGGTTCATTGATCTAATCTTGAAGCTATTTGGAAACTAGGTTTAACTACCTTCCATAACTCCTATTAGGGTTGGAATCTCCTAATATGGATTCAAGGTCTTCTAATAGCATCTCTTGTACTAAATGTTGTAATAGACTCCTAACAAGTTCCATCCTCTAGCAAGGAATATTCATATTAGTACATCATTTTGTGGGCATCAGTCCCACTAGGGTTTTCCCTTTGTCAAGGGTTTCCCTAGTCAATATATCTAGTGTAATTGTGTAGAAGCATCTCTTTATGGTTGTTGTTTACATTGGTTGATTGGTCGAGATTGTTTAAGAGGATAAATGTTTTAATTTTCATATAACTAATTTGCCCCCCCTCTTAGTTATATTGGTAACTATTGTTTCTAACAATTGGTATTAGAGCATCAAGTCCTTAAAGAAAAAGTTTAACAACTTTAGGAGATCCATGGAAAATTTGTTCAGAAAGGAAAATCCAAGATTTGATGGCACAAAATTATGATAGCTGGAAGGATAAAATGAAGACTCATATTTTGTGCATGGGTCTAGGATATTGGCTTGTAACTAAGGCACCTAAAAAAATTGCACAAGAAGACAATCTTGAAAGCTATATCGAGGAACAAAGAGAAGTATTTATGTGCAACACAAGGGCAAGAGAAGTAATAGTGTCAGCTCTACTTGAAAATGAGTATAGCCAACTAAAACAACTCAAAACATCTCATGAAATTTGGAAAACCTTAGAAGCTAATTATGAGGGTGACATACATGCAAAAAGAGTTAGATTACAAAATTTGTATTTTCCATTCCAAGATGCTAGAATGATGGAAGATGAATCTGTAAGAAGCCATATTGGTAGAATATTTGAGATTGTTGCAAGAATCACGTCTCTTGGTGGAAAGAAATCTAATGATGAAGTAATATGGAAGATCTTGAAAAGTCTGACACCACCTTTCAAGACAATAACATAGATGATTTGGGTAATGATACCCTATACTACTAGCTTCACCAAAGAAACATTGCTTGGTAGATTGGAAGCTAAAGAATTCAATCTGAAACAATCTAGATTGGATCATTGATAGTGGTTTTTCACATCACATGACTATTGATATGAGAAAATTTATCAAATTTAAAAGCCATGGTGGAGGAATTGTTATAGTAGGGAACAATGTAGCTTGTCACATTGTCATGCCTAAACAGTAAGGGCAAAAACACACCCGCAATTTTTTTTTTTTTAAAGGTTAAAAACTTAAGCTACTATAAGCTTGATATGCTTGTGCTCCTAATATAAGCAAGGTTCTGCACACTTCATCTAAGTTTTATAATCTCCACACATAAGATTTAACGTTAACTTAACTTTCATCAAAAATGATATTGAGCTAACTTACAATTTTAACAATCCTCAGTCATAGACTGAATTAGTACTACTACCTAAGAGATAATAATAATTTAAATTGAATGAAAGAAATCTGAACTAAAGCATACTATGACAAATAATATTTAATGTATTCATTACTTCCCTTACCAATGAGCACTAGAGTTGCGCAAATGAATTAACCTTTAACTTTAATCCTAAGTTTATTAGAAAGCTAACTCCTACATAATCATAACAATCCATCTTGCATCATTCTATCATTAATTATGATTGAAGACTAGGGTTAATTCAATTAGATCTAAGAGTCAACTGAACGTTATTTAGAACTACTAAAATTTTAGGTTCGACTTTTAGGTGCCAGTGTAGGGGTCCCTCTAACTCTTCTCGCAATCTATAAAACTAATTATTAAACATTAAAACATTCAATTCAAGATATTCAAATTTCCAAGTTTAACTTTTATAATAACTAATTTAATGTTAACATCATTTGCTAACACAATACATTTCATCTAACTAAACATAAATACTAACTAAATTATCCTTGACTATTAATATAAATTAACATAATTTAAATTTTTTGAAAAAACCATGATTTAACACTATACTAACAATATAACGACTAGATTTATCTTCAATAAATTTAAAACTATCCTAGTTCAACTTCATATTGAAACATAACTACCTAATTACTAAATCAAACATGACTACTACTAATTACAATTATAACTAATCTAAGCATAATATACTAACCTTAAAAACATACCCTAAAACGTAGCTAACATAAAACTCAAATCTAATACTCACTAAGTTATAAACAACCTAACTCAAGTAACATAAACTAACAACTAACAATAAACAAGATTAAACACTAACACATCTACTAACCTAAACCTAACCCTACAAACTTCCACGCAAGCCAAAGACCCGAACCCACAAGCAGCCCACTCTCCCTTGCGCACTTCCCTAAGTCCTAGAGCGCTGCCCGATGGTCTGCGCTCGCAAACCTATCTCCTCCCTCTACCATGCATTGGATCACGCGAGAGGTAGAGTGAGACGCTGGGATGGGGGTGGGTGAAAAGTGCAGGGCTATAACATTTATGTTAACCCTTTCTCCACCTAAATAAGCCAACATGCCCCCACGTCATCGCAGGGTTAAGGTGATGAGTGGGGGGGGACAAGAAAATAATAAAAAAAGGTTTTTCCATTATATAAATGTTTTAAGAAATATCTCATGCCCTCCCTCAAGAGATTCGACCCCTGTACTTGCTGACAAGTGGTTGGGAGATAAATATATATATATATATATATTTGAAATTTCTATATGATTCGACTTGTCTCACAAGTCCTAAGGAATTAAATGCCCAAAGTTTTATAGTTGGGATGTTAAACTTAAAGCAATTATCATATATGTAATCTAGATGTTTTATATTCAAATTTATTCAAGTCATAGTATTTAATGGATTCATAATGATTTTTGGTTTGCAAATCAAGGAGAATATTTCATAAAATATTCTCTATGACAAGAAAGTGGAAAATAAAATTTTCCATACATTTTCCAGAGAGGTATTTTAGGCCTGGAGGTGCACCTTTTTTTTTTTTTTTTTTGAAAGCCAATTTTGGTTAAGAGTTGGCATATATATATATATATATATATATATATTTTGCTAAAGATCTATGATATGCAAGATGAATTTTAGACATTTCTAGAGACAATATGGAGCTATAATTCTCTTAATCAATTTAATACAAAAGCATGCAAGGAAATCATAATCTTCCTAATCGTATTGATTATGTTCTTTTAGAAATTTAACAAGGAATTATAATTCTATATTCAGAATTCAAAAAGGTGATGAATAATTATTTCAATTTCAATTGCATTACTAATAGGGCATAACAATGAATGTATTAGTTTGGTGATCACAATGTGGTATTTCTAATTCATCAAATTGTTTAACCGTATATTGAAACTTCAACATCTCAAATTGCATTGTAATAACATAATTGGAAAACTTGGAGATCAATAATTTAGTGTCAATATCTAACAACCTATTTTCTCACAAAATATGCAAAATTTGGAACCACATGAGAGCAATGCAAGGAGAATTTCTTATTCTTTTCTTTCCTCTATTATTCATCCTGGTTCAAGGCTCCATCAGGAAAGAACCAGTAAGAAAACCCGATATCTTTGCCACTACATCAAATTCAACTTCAATTTACATAATATTACAATTCATTGAGTTTCTTCAAGACTTTCACAAGAGACTTTTATCAAAGGTCTTCATTTCCTCAAGGGCAAACATGGGAGATATAAGGAACAACATGGAGATAACAACACAAGGAGATAAGAAAAATGAACATACATTGCCACCCGGTTGCACAATAGGTCCAACAATGAACCAATATAGGGGAAAGGTGGATTTTCTCAATAGGAGAAGTCAATCACCATACCTTCACTTAGCCCTTTCGGGGCTTAAAACTTCAAGAATTTCCATTCTTTCACAAGGCCCTTTCGGGGCTATATCCACAAGGATTTTCATTCTTTTTCACATTCAATAATTCTCAATAACAACAAGGTATGGGATGACAAGTAGGGGCCCATACACCCTACCCTTTCTCCCTCCTCTCTCCATGAGAGGAGACTCTACACTATTGAGGTCCAACTAATGCCCTTTCCCAAAGCATGGCCACTTCTTCCCTATCCAAGGGTGAGTGTTGCCAAAAACATCCCCATGAAAACTCTCAAAAAAAAACAATCAACACACCAAGAAGGCATATGAATAACATCAAAGAAAACAAGATAAAATCCCTCCCAATACCACCCTCAACACAAAAACAAGGAAAGCATATCTACACAATGTCTCCAACATGATGCAACAAGATTCAAAATATGAACACACACAAAGAACCATTCATGGAGTGTAGAACTCCTACCTTCATAAAAGAGTTATGGCAATGGTGGTTTGAGAAGAGCTTCCCTTTTTTTTTTCTTCCTTCAATCTTCAAGGCTTCCTCCAAAACTAGAGGATTGGGTGACAAAAAACTAAAGTTCCCCCAAAAAGGCCTCTAAGTATTGTCCTTAACCCCACTAGAGTTCAAGTAACACAAGATGGAGGTTGGTTTTACTAACCCAAGTAAAGGACAACCCATTTTCGAAATCAGCCTATAATAGGGTTTTTAAGAGACCCTAAGAGTCAACCTAGGAGGCTAGAGGGTTGGAAAGTACCCCCACCCATACCCTTATCCATAGGGGTGCTTAAATTTAATGTTGTTAAGCCTTTAAGGGCTCATTAGGAATAATTAAAAGTTAGTAGCATAGTAAGATCAAATTACAACCTTTAAAGAATTACAATATAAACTTAGCACAAATTAACAAGAAATTTAACTCTGTTTCTTCCATTGGGTCATCTTGGCTGATTTTCCTACACACTCATTGCACACATCAGTAGGTCCAAAATCACGTGCATAATGTGAATTAACATGCTAAGGGAAATTATATATAATTTAAAGCATCTACTTATTAATAAATAGTTGTTTATCTAATTCTACTCATATTTCTAGCCTTTCGACTTGCATAACCAAATGTGTTAGCTTGCATACATTTTCTTTCATCATTATACATATTTATAAGCATTAAATAGCAAAATCAACTAACTAAAGTAAGCATCACATGTTGCAAAATAGCATACAAAGTTTAGTGTATCCAATAATGTTCTGACATGTCATCATGAGTATCAAAAATAACAATGTATCATAGGTGCTAGGATGGGTCGGGGTGAGGCTTCACACACATTACAAGAATTGGATCTATCACACTAGATGGTAAAACAAATAGTTATGATGTTTATTTTGTTGATGGACTGAAACATAACTTGTTAAGTGTTGGATGGCTTATGGAAAAAGGTTACCAATTGTATTTTGGTAATGACATATGCATCATCAAGAACAAGGAAGGAAAAATACTTGGTACTAACACAAGAACAAGAGGTAATGTATTTTAGTTAAACTCCATTGAAATAACATGTTTAGTAGCTAAAGTTGACAATAGTTGGTCATGGCATAGAAGATTTTGTCACATTAACTTTGATAACATTTTGAAAGCTAGTAATAAACTTGCTATGAAATATTTACCCAAGATCGTTAAGCCCATTGACATTATTTGTAAGGAATGTATCCTAGCTAAGCAGAAGAAAGTCTCATTCCCTAGCAAATAGTTTGGTACTACACAAAAGCTAGAATTGGTTCATATAGTTTTGAGTGGTCCTATAAGAACAAGAGGATTCTATGGAGAGGCATTTTATGATTTTTGTTGATGATTTTACTAGAATGATTTGGGTAGCTTTTCTTAAGGATAAATCAGAGGCATTTGAGAAATTCAAGATATTCAAGAATAAAGTAGAGAATGAATCTAGAGTTAAAATCAAGAGCTTAAGATATGATAGAGGAGGAGGATTCACTTATAAAGAATTCAATATCTACTACAAAGAACATGGAATTAGGAGATAGTTATCTTCACCTCATTCACCTGAGCATAATGGGATTGCTAAAAGAAGAAACATATAAATTACTGAAGTAGCAAGAGGTATGTTATTCAAGAATGATGTACCAAACACCTTTTGGAGAGAAGTAGTCAAGATAGAAGTATACACATTGAACACAGTATAGATTAGAAAAGGTATGGAGAAAACACCTTACGAGTTATGGTTTTGTCACTTACCATCAGTCAAATATTTTAGAATATTTAGAAGTAAATGCTACATCAAAAGAGATGATGATATCAGTAAGTTTGATCCAAGGAGAAATGAAGGTATGTTTCTTGGCTATTCATTAAAAAGTAAAGCATAAAAATGTTTCAACTATAGAACAAAAACTATAGTAGAGTGCACAAATGTGAGGATAGATGGAAATTTTGGCACTAAAGAAAAGATGATGGATTATAACTCTGATGGAGATGATTGTTCTGGGATGACCAACAAATGCAATGAATTATTTCTCAAGATTAATAATCACTTGTAGAATAATGTGCAAATTGAAGAAATAAGCGAAGAATAAAGCATAGAACCTAAAATAAGAGTTGAAGTAGCAACTCCCACCCCAAATAAGAATATGATAAGAACTCATCTTGTTGATTAGATAATAATAAGTAAAGGAAAAGGAATAATGACAAGAAGCAGAATCAATGAAGAACTATGTCTAATATCTCAAGTAGAACCAAAAAGTGTAGATGAAGCATTCAAGAATGATCATTAGATGCAATAAATGGAAGAAGAACATCAATAAATAACAAAGAATGACACATGGGAACTAGTCCCTAGACCTAAGGACAAAAATGTGATTGGCACAAAATGGGTATTCAAAAACAAAATGAATGAACAAGAAGAAGTAATAAGAACCAAAGAAAAACTAGTATGCAAAGGCTATTCTTAGAAAGAAGGGATTGACTATGAGTAAATATATGCACTTGTAGCAAGTATAGAAGTAGCTATAATGTTCTTAGCATATGTAACAAATAAAAACTTCAAGGTATACTAGATGGATGTTCAAGCTAGCCTTCTCAAATGGGGAGCTTGAAGAAGAAGTTTATATTGAGCGGCTAGAAGGTTTTCCTTTGACAAAAGAGAAGGATATGGTTTGCAGATTAAAGAAAGCCTTGCATGGATTAAAGCAAGCACCTAGAATGTGGTATGAAAGGTTAGACAAATACTTAGCAAAGCTTGGATTTTCTAAAGGAATAGAAGATAGCAACTTGTACTTGAAAGAGATAGAAAATAGTTTGTTGATAATCATTATATTTGTCAATGATATCATTTTTGGAGGAAATGATGAAGCTAGTAACAAATTCGTAGAAGATATGAAGAATGAATTTGAGATGAGCATGATTGGAGAAATGAAATTTTTCTTAGGATTGAAAATTGTTCAAAAAAATGAAGGAATCTTTATTTCTTAGACAAAGTATTTGAAACATTTGCTAAAAAAATTTGGTCTAGAAAACTATAAACCTATTGGAACTCCTATGGTAACTAGTCACAAGTTATTAGGCACAGATGAGAGATATACTATTGAACAAAAGAAGTACAAATCTATGATTGGAGGATTACAATATCTAACTCATAGTAGACCTAATATAGCAAATGTAGTTGGAATTGTGGCAAGATTTCAAGCTGATCCTAAAGAATATCACTATGTAGCTATAAAAAGGATATTTAGGTATCTAAAAAGGACATCTGATTATGGCATTTGGTATGATGGAAGTAATGATTTTACTCTTTGCACTTATAATGATGTTTATTGGGTTGGAGATATAGATGATAGAAAAATCACTAGTGGAGGAGCATTCTTTCTTGGGGGAAGATTGGTTTCTTGGCTAAATAAGAAACAAGATTGCACTTCACAAAGTACTGTAGAGGAAGAATATGTTGCAGTAACAAACAACTCTAATCAAGTTATATGGATGAAGAAGATGATGAAGAACATTGGAATTACATTCAAAGAACCTATTATTATTTTCTATGATAACACAAGCATAGTTAACATGTCTAAGAATCCTTTTTTACATTCTAAGACTAAGCACATCTCTAAAAAGTAGCATGTGTTGAAAGAGAAAGTTGTAGAAAAAGAAATTAGACTGGAGTACATTAACACTAAGGAATAGATTGTAGACATTTTGATAAAGGCCTTACCAAAGGATACATTTGAGTACCTAAGAGGTATGCTTAGGGCTATGTCCTGACCTATTTTAGAATAAAAGATGCAAAAGTGCATCAGTTCAAGGAATAGAGCACCAATGATAGAATGGACTGAATACTGATGCTTGTTGTATGGGGGAGTGTCTATGATGGACAAATTCATCTAGGACTCTTATTGATATTTTTGTAGTGTCTTTTGATACTTAAGCTAGTAAGTTGTTGTAAAGTTTGATGCAAACATGTTGGTTGCTAAAACATTTGACATTGATGTCAATGGGGGAGAAGTCTAGCATGAAAAACATTGTACTAAGGGGGAGAAGTATGTCATGAAAACCATTGTACTATGGTGGAGAAGTATTGTAATAAAGGATTTTCCTAAAGCAAGATTTTATTGATGAAGAGGATTTGAGAAGACTTGTTTGTATTCTTGGACCTAGACATTTTTCATCTATGTTGCCATCAATGTCAAAGGGGGAGATTGTTAGCATGAATGTTGATGCTATGGGGGAGTATTGGAGAACATTGTTATGATGTATTTATAACTATGTTTGTCATTGATAACAACATAGTAATAAGTTTGTAAAGACTAAAAAAGTAGTAGACTATGATTTCTATATTGAGAACATTATATTACTTATCTTATTATGTGTAGTTATTAGCACATACTACAGTGTGTATTTGTTACATAGGAAAGTACATAGAACTTGAGTCAATAGTGTACAAAAGATATAATTGATCTATAGAGAACTGTATGGAAATAAAGTATTAGGAAAGGAGTTCCTATTGTGTGATTGTTACAGCTCATTACATTCATAATGAAGGGTTGCACAGTTAGCTAGAGATAGTATACTAACATTGATGATGTCAGAGAGTGTGCATGTACAAAAGTTTCATGTGTGAAAGTTTGTGTATAATTGTGAGCCAACAACATTAATTAAATATGTATTTCATTTAATTAACATATGATAATGAAGTGTGAAGCCTAATCAAGGATTTTTTATTGAGTGTGGTATAAAGGAAAGATGTTTTCCATGTATTAAATTAGGAGAAAATAGAGAAGACTTGTGAATTACTAAGTAGCAGAGCAAAGTGACTTACTAATGTATGTAAGTGACCTTAAGGGTTACTGTTATTGATCACAGAGTTCCAGATCTAATTGCATGACTTGAAGGTGAAGGATTTTGAGGTGCTAGATAGAGGAAGAAGTAAAAGCCTAGTACACATCTATTACTATAAAAGAAATAGTATCAAGGTAAATTAGACAATAGGTTCATTGATTTGACCCTAAAGTAATTTGGATAGTGGATTTAGCTACCTTCCACAACTCCTAATAGGGTTGGCACAACTCCTGACAAGGTTGAAAGTCTCCTAATAGGGACTCTTATACTAAATTTTGTGATAGATTCCTAATAGGGCCCATCCTCTAACAAGGAATATTCATATTAGTACATCATTTTGTGGGCATCATTCCCACCAGGGTTTTCCCTCTAATCAAGGGTTTCCCTAGTCAACATATCTGGTGTAATTGTGTATGAGCATGTCTTTATGGTTGTTGTTTACATTGGTTGACTGGTCAAGATTGTTTAAGAGGATAAATTCTTTAATTTTCATATAATTGATTCACCCCCCACCCCCCTTTGTAATATTGGTAACTATTATTTCTAACAATGTCCACAACATTAAAGATTGGGGAAATAGATAATGTAGGGGGGAAGTTATTTCATAAG
This sequence comes from Cupressus sempervirens, assembly GCA_028749045.1. Lineage (NCBI taxonomy): Eukaryota > Viridiplantae > Streptophyta > Pinopsida > Cupressales > Cupressaceae > Cupressus > Cupressus sempervirens. The sequence continues at coordinate 1,016,616,217 of CM053787.1, read as the reverse complement.
CATTTTCTCCCATTTTGTGCAAACTTTTGCATGAGCCAACCTTCTTCATGTGAAGCTTGGAATACCTACCCTTGGTAACCTTTCCTTTCTAAGATATGCCCAAACCTTATCTCCAATTTGAACATGAACTTCACTCCTCCTTTTATCGGCATGTTCTTTATACTACTAATTGGTTTGCTACAGTCTATTCTTTACCTCTTCTTGGACTTGGTTGATGAGTTTTTCCAAGTCTTCCCCTTAAGCACTGACTTTGAAGTCTAAAGGTAGATCACTTAGATCCAAATGACCTATAGGATGTAGACCATACACTATTTAGAATGGTGTCTTACTATTGGACCTATTCAAGGAATCATTAAAAGAAAATTCTGCTTGAGGGAGTATAACATCCCAACTCTGATTATATTATTTTGTTAGGCACCTAAGAAGATTCCCAAGTGACCTATTCACCACTTCTAATTGGCCATCAATTTGTGGGTGATATGTAGAGCTGTATATCAAATTTGTGTCCAATTTCATGTGAAGTGTATGCCAAAAATGAGCTTGGAACTTCACATCCTTGTCTAAAACAATTGTTTTAGGTAAGGCATGAATTCTTACAATTTTTTGAAAGAAAAGATGAGCAAAGTGTGAGGCATAATTTGTACTCTTGCATGGCATAAAATGCTTCTTTTGACGTGAAACCAAAAGAATCCTAAAATAAATTGTCCACACTTGGATTCCACCTAGGGCCATTAAATTCCCATGGTGGAATCTTAAGATATGAGAGAAAATTGATGAAACCCTAGGTGGTTATACAAAATTGTGCTAGAAATCAATAAAATGGGAATGTATGGAGTTGTATAGAAAATTAGGATCTCATTCCAAGTGCATCTAAGAGGTGATTCACTAGGATATCCAAAAATTTCATAATTCCATACCTATATGTCTGAAGGCATCCATATAACTTGTTACAACATCAGATTGGGCAGAAAACTTTATATTTATTGACTGCAAGAAAACATTACATATTGTATACCTACCACCCCACCTTCGAGGGATATGTAGGCTCTCCCAATGATTAAAAAAACCATTTGAACCAAATATGGCCATTGGGAGTTCAAATTACAACTTTTGCAAAAAGTTGTTAAAAGTTGCTTGACAACTTTTTATTAACTTTCCAATTTTATTTCAACTTTTTTCTATAACACCTAAAGTTGGTTTTCACTAATCCAACATGGATAATAACATGTAAAAACATAAAAAACTAATATATCCTAATATTCTAGGCTTTTTGACACCTTTGACCATAGTTGGTCAAGAGTTTACAAGGTGCCAATCTTAGAACTAGGTATCACAAATTGGTCAATATGAATAGCCAACATTTCTAATCAATCCTAAAGATTCAAAAGACTTCATAAGAGTTTTGACATTACATTTTTATAGTATTTATTGGGGTGCCCCTATACCAATTGATACTAGATAACCTTTTTAGAATATATAGTCCACCAATATAACTAAGAGGTGGGGGATTAATCAATCATCCAACTATTATCATAATTATCATATTTAAAAAAAATTAACCATATTACTATATAAACATAAAGCACAACAAGATACTCATACAAAATAACACCAGATATGTTAACTAGGGAAATGCTTGATTAGAGGGAAAACCCCAGTGGGGATGGTACCAACAAGATGATGTAATAATATAAATATTCCTTGTTAGAGAATGAACCTTGTTAGGAGTCTATAAAAACATTCAATACATTTTTATTAGGAGACTTTGAATCCCTTTTAAGAGATTCCAACCCTATTGAGAGTTGTGCCAACCTATTAGGAGTTGTGGAAGACAACTGGACCCATTGCCCAAACAACTTCAATGTTAAGACCAATAAGCCCACTATCCAAATGATCTCTATATTATTCCTTGCAGAATAATAGAATTGAATAGTACTTCCTTCCTCTATCCTGTCAACCAGATCTCTTCTCCTTTTCATCTTGTTACTAGATCACAAATCTCACATCCAATAATCCCTTGGATTGCTTACTCATATTCACAAAACACTTTTCTCCTTTTCAAACTTTGAATCCCTTTTAGGATATTCTAACCCTATTGAGACTTGTGCCAACCCTATTAGGAGTTGTGGAAGACAACTGGACCCATTGCCCAAACAATGTCAAGGTTAAGACCAATAAGCCCACTGTCGAAATGATCTCTGTATTATTCCTTATAGAATAATAGAATTGAATAGTACTTCCTTCCTCTATCTTGTCAACTAGACCTCTTCTCCTTTTCATCTTGTTATCAGATCACAAATCTCACATCCAATAATCCCTTGGATTTCTTACTCACATTCACCAAACACTTTTCTCCTTTTCGCACTTTGCACTTAATACAATACTTGATACTTCTTACAAACAAAGAAAACATATTCCCTTCATACCATATCTTCAAAATAATTCCTCGAGTCATCTTTGAGGCTTTCCCAATTAATTATAATAAGATAATTAATTAATTATAATTATAATAGCATAGTTGGCTCATAGTCCATACACAAATTTACACGTGTGATACTAGGGCTTGCGCATATATTGACATCATCATTTAATCATCCTCTATGACTAGTTGACCATGCATCTTATTATTACATCTCTGATGAGAGATATAATAGAAACATTAAAAACTACTTTGCAAGCACTTTGTCTCTGAACTACTCTCTATAAATGAAGTACAACTTCCATACATCTTCAACTTACGTATCAATTGGGCATTGAACCATGTCATTAGGAAATTTTACTTAACATGTCCATGACTACACATAACCATAAAATCAAATAATTATCCATACAACTAAGATCTCTATCTGCTACTCCATCAATCTTCATAGACTCACTATTATGTTGATATCAATGACAAACATAGTCATGAATGCAACATGTGAACACTTTTAAATGCTTAGGATAATTCCCCAATTTAGTATCATCAGCATTCATACTAACAAACCTTTCATTAGGTCTTTTTATAAACTATAGTTTGATCCATCAAATATAGGGATATTCAATTTATGCACCATCAAATCTTCCTCAAGCAATTAAACTCAACACCAAGGAACCAAGCCCTAATACCAATTGTTGAACACAATGAATAAGTGAAAGAGGGGTAAATTATTTATTCACATGTACATAATAAAATTTTCATATCTTAGTTAATACTTACCAATCACCAATCACCACTTAAGATATATTAGTTATATTCAAATACAACACTAATATAAAGGTAAGTATGAAGGAACAAAACCATTAACACAATCAACACTAAGATTATGTGGAAATTTCAAACTAGGAAAAACTATAGAGAATATAATTTTCATTAAATGAAAATTCCAGCCAAGGTGACACCATTAGTGGTGATTTTATACATCAGGGATAACTACAATAAATACTTACAACAATATTAAAGGGTTTTGTTGGTTGGATAACTCCAAGGCTACTCTGGCCCAAGAAATACAAAAGGGCTCACTACCAACATGGTTACAGCTAATACATGAAAGATGAATTATAAAATACCACAAAATAATGTTGTCAAGCCTCTATGATTCTAGTAAACAACTATTTTTACCTTCCCATACCAACTAAATGAGTAAGCTCACACAGCCACAATATGTAGCTAGAATATGAATCAACTAAATGAACTTGAGTTCATAAACTTGCATACATCCATATTGAAATGATATTCTATATTTAGTGGATACATGTCACAAATAAGTTAGCTAAAATTTATTTAAGGTAGGACACACCACTTAGATAAATGCAACAATCCTTGAGTATAACAACATGACACAATAATCATTGATACCAATGATTATAATTGAACACGTGCTAAGAATAATTGCTAGGACCATAATTGAATGACACATATAAAAAAGCATTAATCCAAAAACATGAACCACTAGAATGGTGTAAACTATAAACAAGGTAAGAAATTTTAAAGTAATGAATTCTTAGCCAAGGGTAACAAATATCACCTGATACAAGGAATAAGTAAAGGAAGGCATCTTTTATAAAACCAAATAATATACCACATAAGCACCAAGATCCTATATACCAACAAACTAGTAACTAGACATTAAAGATATAGATTTTTGCATCATAAAAACCATCAACATTATATTCTAACATAAAATATACAAGACTCCTAAGGAAATATTGGAGTGTCCTAATACCATTTGTTTTGTGGTAGAGAAAAATGCATGTTATGTAGAGGTTGTTGAGCTAAGAATTGTTATCATGCATGTTGAGAATATTCCTTTATGGAGTTTTTTTCATGTTTAGAGATATGATTGAGTGATTATGTATTGCATTCATGACTTGGTTTTTCATTAATGCCAACATATTGGATTTTTAGATGGAACAATTAGAGTTGTAGAGATAGTTTTTGTTAGTGCAATGAGAGGATGAAAAGTTGTATTCTATAGGGTTAGAAAAGTGTTGTTAAATATATGTATATATATATATATATATATATATGTTCATGGAAAGTAATAAGAAGGTTTAAGTTAGTTATGGAAGTTTTATAGAAGATTAGTTATAGGCCAGTTTATAGGGAACATAGTACTATTAATTGAGTTGCATCTATTCAACAAGGTTGAATCTTGTTTATTAGGTTTGGATTTTACTCTAAGACATGTTCATGGAGATATATTTAAGGTTTAAAAAAAAATAGTGATCATTCTATGATGGCTTCTGAAGTGTGATGTGTCATATGTTCACTCTTAGACTAGCTAAGTGTTGGAATTTTTTTTGGATGTATAATTGTAATGTAACATATAATGTAATATCTTATTGAGGTTTTATATTATCGATTATGCATTGGGGAAGAGTCAAGGATGAATCAATTACTTTTCTTTGGACTTGGTATAAACGAAAGATGTTTCCCTTGGTTGTAAGTGTCATATGTGTTGTAATGTATGATAATTGTATTATGCGAGATTTGGATGCAAATTTGATGAGATTAGAGTAGATAATAAATTTCATGATGTTTTGAGAAATTTAAAGGAACTATTTTGGAAAGATAAGTTATTGTATTAGTCAATTCACCCTTGGACATGTTATCCTAAGAATTATTATGTGAAGATAGTTTTGAAGTGATTTGGACAGTGTGTTCAGTTGACTTCCTATTAGCTCCTAATAGGGTTGAAGTAGCTCCTAATAGTGTTTGAATCTTCTAGCATGGATTCAAAACCTACTGACAAGGGATACACGTATTGATTGTATGCAATTGGCTCTAACATAGTGTTATCCTTCATAAGGAAATTCTACAATAGTACATCATCTTGTGGGAATCTCTCCTACTAGGGTTTTCTCTCTGATCAAGGGTTTCCCTAGTCAATAACTCTTGTTTCATTGTGCATGCTTATTATCTTATGTTTATTATATCTATCGGCTATATGTTTTAGATTTGGTAAATTTTATTTAAGTTATTTAAGCATTCAACTAATTTGCCCCCTCCTCCACACCCCAAGTTGTATTAGTGTACAATTTTACTTTCTAACAATTTGTATAAGATTATTAGGTCCTTGAAGAGAAATTTTAACAACTTAAGGAGATCCATGTATACATTTAGGGATAAAAGTCTAAAATTTGATGGATAGAACCATGATAGTTGGAAGGAGGAAATGAAGACTCATTTTCTATCTATGGGAGTTTACTATTGGGTGGTTACAAGGGAAATCAAGGCAGTGATAGATGAAACAATGCTAGATTCATGTGTCCAAGAGGAGAAAGACTTAGTCATGTACAACATGTATGCTTGACAATTATTTATGTCAACTCTTCCAAAATTAGAATATGTTGAGGTCAAAAGATTACAACTTGCACATTAAATTTGGATTAAGTTACAAAATATTTTTGGAGGTGATGTATTTGCAAAGAAATCTAAACTTCAAAATTGGAAAGATATTTTTTATAGTGTTAAGAGACAAGAAGATGAAACATTAAGAGGATATTTTGATAGGATATATGAGATTGTTACAAGAAATAAGAGTTGTGATAGAATTATCAGTGAAGATGATATAGTGTGTGGAGAATTGTGAAATCATTGCCACCTTTTTATGAGAACACGGTAAAAACTATTAAGGATATTAATTATTCTTATCACACCAAACATTACAAAAGAAACAAGTACTTGGAAAGTTTAAGGCATTTGAACAAAGATTGAAGTAGCAACAAGGAATAACTAGGACAAAGATTGCTTTTAGTGTATCGAATGACAAAGCTACATTAACTAGGAGTGCAAGCACAAGTGGAAATTATGATAGAGAATAGGAAAATAGGAAATAATAAGACAAGAAGATTTATAAAGGTCTTACATTACTCATGAAAACAAAACTTGGAGGTTGGAAAGATTTTTCTTGTTGGACTTGCAAATAGTTTG
>CM053787.1:1015752302-1015982302 GCA_028749045.1 Cupressus sempervirens | reverse complement strand
CCAAATTCTATGCACTAGGTGTTAAATTTCTAACTACATTATTTTAGGAGGGGAAGAGGTTGTAGAATCTAAACTTAATAATAAGGATTACCTATAAGATATCATGAGTCTCCATCATTGGATGAGATGAAATATCTAGTTTCCATACTCAAAGATCATTGCCCTATGGCATTTAGTGACCCTTAAGGATGTTTCAGTTTGACATGCCCGAGAAGGTTTGAGCACTCAATAGGATAAGACAAGCTTGGGGATAGGGTTTACTGAGCCACTCAAAGTTAACATAGTAAATAGTTTGATCCCATGAAAAATGGTGAGAGAGATTTGGTAGTTGGCAACTTTGTACTAGCTAATACTACAAGTTTTAGCATCACCCAAGATGGCATTACAAAATCAAAATAGAGTAAGATATCCAAAAAGAAAGAGAGGTTATTGTAGGTCTCTATAACAGAGTCCTATAGGACCTAGAATCACATCCATACCTTGCACGAGCTTTGAGATATGCCATGTCAAAGATTGCTACCCTATGGCATTTAGTGACCCTTAGGGACATTTTGGTTCAGTGTTCCTGAGAACATTCAAGCACTCAATAGGATGGGACAAGCTTAGAAATAGAGTTTACCTAGCCACCCAGAGCTAATGGAACAAACAGTTCAATCCCATGACGAATGGTGAGGGAGATTTGGTAGTTCACAACTTTGTACTAGCCAACACTACAAGTTCCAACATCACCTGAGATGACCTTGCAAAATCAAAATAGAGTAAAATCTCCAAAAAGTGAGAGAGGTTATTATATGTCTCTAGAACATGGTCTTATAGGACCTAAAATTGCATCCATACCTTACACGAGCTTTGAGATATGCCCCGTCAAAGATTGCTCCCCTGTGACATTTAGTGACCCTTAGGGACATTTTGGTTTGGTGTGCTTGAGAATGTTTGAGTGCTCAACAAGATGGGACAAGCTTGGGGATAGCATTTACCTAGCCACCTGGAGCTAATGGAGTAGATAGTTGAATCCCATGACAAATAGTGAAGGAGATTTGGCATTTGGCAACTTTGTACTAGCCAACACTACAAGTTTCAACATCACCCGAGATGGCATCGCAAAATCAAAATAGAGTAAGATCTCCAAAAAGTGAGAGAGGTTATTGTAGGTATATATAACATGGTCCTATAGGACATAGAATCGTAGCCATATCTTGTACAAGTTCTAGGATATGCCCCATCAAAGATTGTTGCCATATGACATTTAGTGACCCTTAGGGACATTTCGGTTTGGCATTCTCAAGAATGTTTGAGTGCTCAATGGTGGGACAAGCTTGGGGCTAGGGTTTACCTGACCACTCAGAGATAATGAAATAGATAGTTGGATCCCAATATGAATGGTGAGGGAGATTTGGTAGTTGGCAACTTTGTACTAGCCAACACTACAAGTTTCAGCATCACCCAAGATGGCATCACAAAATCAAAATGGAATAAGATCTCGAAAAAGTGAGAGAGTTTATTGTCAGTCTCCACAACATGGTCCTATAGGACCTAGAATCACATCTATATCTTACACGAGCTTTGAGATATGCCCTATCAAAGATCATTGCCCTATGGAATTTAGTAACCCTTAGGGATGTTTCAGTTTGGCATGCCTGAGAATGTTTGAGTGTTCAATAGGATGGGAAAAACTTGGGGCTAGGGTTTACCCAACCACATAGAGCTAACGAAATAAATAGTTCAATCCCACAACCCCTGTTTCACTAAGTTGCAAATTTGAGCAACTTTTACAACTTTCAACAATGCAACTTTGAACAAAAAATGCAATTTTTACATTTTTCACTTGATTCCGCTTCTATGAATTGGAAAAGGTTTTGTAATACTAAAATAACTTATTTCCAAATGCTCATCCCTTCAATTCTCAAACTCCTACCATTCACAAATCAATACACTACATGATGTCAAATCCTTCATGATACTTGACCTAGGGCTTAATTGAAAATATCACAAAACACATCCTCTAGTCTTGAAACCATGGAATCTTAAAAAGGACCCTACTAACTACCATTTCCCATGTGGGCATGAAATTTCAACCAAGAAAATTGGAGTTAGAGGTCCATTTTTGCTGTGTGCACTAAAATGTTGTCCTAAAAAGCTAGTTTCACTAAAAATGTAATAACTTGAGTTAGAAAATATATAGAATGATGAGACCAAAAGAAAAAGAAATATGATTCAAATCTCTATCTTAAAACTCTATCACATCTAGTCTAAATGTTCATAAATTTCATGCAATAATCAAACAATAGTCCAAATGACTCAAAAAATGAATTTCTTTCTTTGCAACTTCTTCCACTCTATATATTGATGCCCTCTAGAATTAGCACAAACACTTGAGGCTCTTTCTAACCATTCCAACAATACATTCCACCCTTCACTAGGGTCATTATAGCAAGTTTGAGAGTTTTACACCAAATTTTCTTCAAAACTAGGCTAAACACATGATGATGTTTAGCCTAGGGCCGTCAAGCAAAAATAGTAAACCAACTTTTCTGCCCTTGAAAATTTTCCATATGTAAGAATACATCCCTAAATTTCTTCCCATAAAATGGTATCAAGATCCCACTTTTGGATTGTAAGTTAGAGGGCCATAAGTGCAATCTACTCAATTTACAGGCTTACCCATGCAACCATTAGTAAAATGGAAATATCTTACATAAATGAATAGAAAAAAACCTCAAACCAAATGAAAATGATAGATACTTCAAATACCTATCCAATCATATCAAATTTTTATATGTTTCAATCTATACGTGTCTATATAATAGTAAAACTCAAGAAAAATGGCAGAAAATCAAGTTTTTATTGCTTCAAAAGACAGGCCTGTATAGTCATCTCATACATATATTCTTCCATTCCAATGGTTATAACCACATTTAAAATTGTGGTTGTAATGTACACTTGGTTTTTCAACAAAATGGCATAGTTGTTAGCTTTTTTGCAATTTTGCTTTGACAACTTTCGCAATTTTTTGCAATTTTTGATATCTAAACTCCTAGATGCCTAAAACTTAACCCAATGACCCTAAATACCTTTATAAAGTTCTAAGAAAAATTAAAATATTTTTTACCTTGAAAAATCACCTATATTGCTCTTTTTTTACCACTTGGTTCAATTTGGCACTCTGGCTTATAATGGCACCTAGAGTTCAATTGACCTTACATCTTAGGTTTTATTACATCATTTTGAAGCCTTATTCCTAATTAAAAACTAGGATGACACCTACCTATTTTCCTTGGTGTCCTACACCAATGATCATTGAACTGGACAAGTTTGGAGTGCTTGGGTACATGAAAATGCATTAAATTTCATGCTATAGGTATACTAGTGGGAGATCTGCCTAAAGGAGGCCATGGTTTTATGTAAATTAGTAAAATTAATCATCATAAACATGGTGTAGGATTAGCTAATAGGTCCTAGAAGTGATTTCCTGGTCAGATTTAAAGAGGCCCTAGTTTTTGACCTTGTTTGTTGAGGGTTTCATAAGAAGCACATATAGAGAGTTGATGGGTTCAATCAAATTGAATAATCCTCACTTTAGGATCATATTAAGATATTGTACTGAGTTTTATGGTTGGGGTATAATTTTTCTATATAGTTCATTTATAAATACATGGGTTTTTTATGCCTAAAAAGTGGCCCATAGTGTAACAACAGAGACTTGGTCCAAAAAAACCATACCTCATCTTTTGATATGTTATAGAGAAGTCAAATGGGTATACTAATATTCAATTTATTTTCTTAATATTATGGAAAAATGTGGAGAAAAATGCAAGAGGACAACATTTTATACCTAAAAAGTGGTCCATAGTGTAACTGTCATTGAATGACAATTGTTCCAAGCCTCTAAAACTTCAAACTTGTCCTTGGTTGGTTAGAGAAACCTATACTTGGTGTTTCCAATTTTTGGTCTATACTAGTAAGTGTCTTTACCTAGATTTGAAACTTGTGTCTCATTGATATTATCTAGGGAGAAGCATGAAAAGAGGATCGAAAAACTCCTATCTAGGATGGTAGAGAAATTGTTATAGTATATAGAATGAGGAAAACAAGCCTATATGTAAGAAGTGTGACAATTTTCTCAAGTATTTATCAATTAAATTTCTAGACATTATTCACTTTCACCCCAAAGGTCAAAACATACTACACATGGTTCACAAGATAATGATCCAGATCTAGAAATCACTAAGGAAAAAATCTTACAATTTCAACAAGATAAATATTAACAAAAGCTCATGAAACTAAACTTGGATCAAGAAAAAAAAATCTTTTATTCACTTATTCTCTCAATGAGTAAAATTTTCACACAACCTCAATATTGATAACTTCATTCACAAGGAGGAACCTTCACCTTTAGAAGTTGTTATGAAACAAATGGAAGAAATGAGCAAGGATATGTTACACATGAAAAATGAGCAAGAGAAACCTAAGCTAGCTTTTTTACTTGAGTCTATATGTCTATTTCCTTTTGGAAAATACTTATAAATGTATCCTTTTACTTGTAAAGCTAAACTTTTTAAGTATGAAAAATGTGATGGTAGTGGAGATCCTCATGATCACATCAGGGATTTTTGTCCACTAAGTATGAAATTCTTACATGAACTCACTTATTTCATAAGCCTTTTTTTTCTAGAAGTCTTAGTGGGCAAGGTATGGAATGGTTCAAAAAATTCTATCCTCCACTTATGTCATTTGATAAAATGGAAAAAGGTATTTCCAACATTATTCCTACAATATTCAACATGCAATAACTATGCTAGACTTATGAAACATCAAACAATACCAAGGAAAATATTCTATTTCCTTTCTTCAGTGATGGAGGAAGCTTTATTCATGATATCCAAGGCAAATCTTTGAAGCTAAAAAGATTGATATTTTTATCAACAACATTGTGCCTTAATTGCAGTATGAACTTAGGAAACAACTATTTTTCAATTCCTTACAACTATGTTCCAATTCCTAGGGAGCCTAATGTGATCAACTCAACCAATGGCATTCAAACTACAAAAAAAATGCTTCTCCAAGAATATTGAATCAAAAAAATGTTATCACTTTAGTAGAGGTAAACCATCATGGGTTTCCAAATCTAAGCACACCTATACACCTCTAGGAGACTCACTTGAACTGGTGTTGAATACTTTTATATTGAATAAGATCATTACGCTACCATATAACTATAAACCTTAGGAACCCAAGGCTAACCCTAAATTTTGGAATGCCAATCACTATTGCATCTATGATAGGAATAAGGGTCATAAGACTAAAAATTAATGTGTAGAGCACCTAACTTTCATTGATCAATATGTTTGTAATAAGGTCAGGGGATATATCTGACTATCTCCCTATGACCCATCTATTTTGTTAAGGACACAAGATCCTTTGGTGTGCTTATAAACCTTGGGCATCATTTGGTCCTAATGGATGATATGTCAGGCATTTCATGTTTTTCTAGGTGTGTCTTATAGGTTTGGAAGCCTAACAAAGTTTCTAAGTGTTAATCAAGTTTAAATACAAAATTTCTTGCTATAGCGACAAAAGTTGCTTAAAAGTTGTCAGTAACTTTTACAATTTGCTAAGAAACTTTTTGGTTTAGGAGTCTCAATGGCTCAAACCATTTGATGGTTGAGTGGAACGGTTAGAAACAACCAATTTAGGCTTGAGACATTCAAAAATGGATAAAAAGGGAAGATCCAATTGTAAAATTGCTTTCAAATCAATACCTATTTTAGTGTAATTTCTTGATATCTTGCAAGCATAGTACAAAAGAATAAGGGGTGGATGATGAACTTTGTAATTTTAAAGTTTATGTGAAGTGTCTAAAGGCTTTTGGCACTAGTTTAAATTTTTTATCCTTTTTCTTTCAATAGTAATCAAATTTATAAGCTTGTTGGTCTAAGAAACCCTCAATTTTACAGTTTTGGCATTCAAATGGCCCTAACTTGCTGATTCACCAGTGAAATTTATCCTCCACTTGTATGAAGCAAGTTAGTGATGTGTACTATAAGAATTTTCTAGTTTTCGAATAGGAATTGAAGGTATTTAATTTTGGGAGCAAGCTCTAGGTCAAATATCACCATGTATTTGACCAGTTTTAAGGTGACCAGATTAGATAAAGAGAAGAGACTTTGAGGACTTGGTGACCAAACAATTTGGCCTTTTCTGAGTTTTTAGAACACATTGAAAGTGGATTTTTGGTTCTATGCACCCATTCTTGACCTCTTACTTTGAAACCCAAGTCTAACCTAGCTAATTAGGCCTATGGACTTAGTTAGGGTTATGATATGATAGAGTGGAGTCAATCTTTGCAACCTTGGGGTTTGAGAGAACTTGAAATAGGGCATATGAAAGTGTGATTTTTTTCTTAAGTCTTTTGGGAAGTTTTGAAGTTAGTGACAAAAATTAGGGATTGAAGACCTAATAGGATTCTAGGTCCTTCCTTGCAATTTGTGTTGTGGATTGTTGGGAGTGCAACTACTAGTGGATTTTTCTTAGTTGGGTTTTGATTAAGTAGTTTCTAGCCTTTGTTGGAAGTTGTGAGGTCTAGAACCATAAAATCCCTATTTTACCCAAATTAAAGGAACTTGTTCTTAAAGGCTTGGTTTGGGTCAAATTGTTTTGTCTCATACTTGTGTATGGTGAGTCTCAAAACCCTCATAGTAGCTCCTTGTAGAGGTATACACTTGTTGAAGTGAAACAAACCAACTGTTCAATCCTTTGAACATTTTAACTATTGGTTTTGGGGTAGGGTCTTAAGGTTGTGCTTCTATTGTTACACTCTGCATCAAATTATATGAAACTTAAATACCTCATTCAAGATCTCATTAATGATAAGAAAGTTGGGGTAGATGGACTCATGACTAATACTGATCATAAGGTTTTCAATGAAACGAGGTATCTAAGCATGAACAAGAAGAAAGTTCTAGGAAGAAAAATAGGATGCAAAGATCAACTACATATGGTTGAACCAATTTGTGAGAACATAAACATGAATAGGTCTAAAGAGAAAAATGAAGGCTACGAATCAAATATTGATGAACCACCTATGATTATATTTAAGGGTGTGCATTCTTCCACACAATCACAACCTCACAATATTGAGACTAAGAGTGAACAAACATAACAACCTATGGTCATTCTTAAAGGATTTAAACCTTAAAATGATACACATGCTAAAAACTTGACTTTTGTGACTAGGAGTGAACCAAAGATCATACACTTTGGTCTTAACACTTCCAAATAGAAAATGTCTAAAAAATTTATAAGATGGGTTTTATAAGTTTATGATTCAAAAATAAATTTCTTTTGGAGTTTATCTAAAATAATTACAGATGACAAAACAAATAAAATATAAAAGCATGTTAGTCATAATATCATCATTGGTAACAATGTTCCAAATTCAAAGAATTATTTGTTTGAGCTTTTGGCAATCATCAAGTAGCTTATTGAATGGCTTGATGAATCTTGGAAACTTCTCCCATTATATTCTTGCTTTTGCCAATTCCAAGTTTTTGATTACATGCACACAATCATGATGTTACATCACAAAGCATTCACATTCTAACAATTTTCATGTTCTTTCATTACATTTTTATCTAAAGAACAAATTCTAAACTTTCACTTATTCAAATGACTAATTTAAAAATGGGTCCTATTAAAGAATCTAATATAAATTCAAATATTTATCTATATTCTAAATAAATAAAAACATAAAATCTATGATTTAAACTTATCAAATCACTTACATATAATAACAATACCCACCTTCTCATGTGGATAATCTTGGGGGAGAGTTTGAAACATTATATTTGTATCTAATTGATCACTCTTTCTCTCTCCCCCTCTCTCCCTATTCAATATAATGAACCAACTAGATCTACACTACATTTTAATGTCTCGAGTATTGCCTCATGGCCTGACTCACAAACTTTCCAAAGAATCTTATTATTTTGTTTTCCACCATATTTTATCAAGTGGACATTTGATGCAACAACAAGGTTTGAAAAATGAAGAATCTTCCTCTCTATTTTCCAATCCTTGAATAACCACAATTTAGGGTTCTTCATAGAATATCATCTAAGCCATGTGCCTATTACAACCACCACACCAATATAGGACTCTAAACCTTCATCATCTATAATTGAGTGATCTAGCTTTTGTTTGGCTTGGACACAATCACACAAATAATAATCTATCCTTTCTTCATTGTCTTCAAATGCAATAATAATAAAAACATGGCCTGCACTGACAAATGTACAAAATGCAGTCATTAATTTAGAAAATACTTAAGTAAAAGTTATAAAGTTACATATTGAAATTAAAAAGATAAATAAATAAATATATTACTAGGTTGCACTAGATCAGAAAAGTGGTCAAATTCAATAGACGAATCCATCTCTACCATTTCCAATGCTTGTGAGGGGTGATAGGTGTCAATTGGGTCCAAAACTCATATATCTCATTTGTCCACCCATTCAGTTGACTCACAGTCATCCCAATTTTCCTCTACACATGATGGACAATAGCATACCATTTTTCGTGTGTGGATACTCCACGAACCTACACCAGAGCTTCTAAAAGAGTGCAACTCACTGGATCTTGTTAGTGTGCAACAATCCTCGTATGGTGCAATGTTAGTATTATCTATCAACCAAAAAAATCTATGCACTGTAGACTCACCTTCCTTACTTGGACCCATTGTAGCATTATACCATTGGACAATGGATTTTGCATCTACTAATATTTCTCCATCTTTGTACTATAGTTCTTCACAAGCTAAGGCTCTTTTGATGTATGCACCTACACCATCGTGCTCTCCCTTTCCATGACCAACCATTGTGAAATTCCATATATATTGAATTCTAAACAACTTGTGCATCCTGCTGAACCAATAGAACATCTAAGCATTCTTGAATTGAGATACAAAATTGTTTGACTAAATAATTTACTAATGATATTTTATGCCCTTGTTAGCCAAATCTCTATAAAATAGTTGAAAACAACCACGTACAAACTCTGTAGAATGTGATCGATCATCGCTGATGTAAAAATGGTACTCCCTCAAAATCTTCCTGTCATCCTCTATGCTCATAGGTGAATGCATGAATGTTATGTGAACAAATATGAAAACCTATTGAGAAGTATAATACTTTTCTTGCACCTCATTTTGTGGTTGTAGTGTGTAGTTCTCTGTGAAGTCTACAACCGAAATAATAGTATCTAGTGGAAATGTATCCTTGCACAACTTAAATTGCAAATCCAGCCATCAAGCTCTATGTGTATGCCTTGCATACTTGTAAATAATATTTTCATAAAAAATCTTTATGAACTCATACATTGGAATATTTTGAATGACTAAATCACATCTTTTACCCTATTTCCCAAGTTTTAGAGCGTATGTCACTATCTTAAATTTTTTATAATCTACTATTTTGTTTCCAATTGCATGTGTACTGTCCATATGTTTACAAGTTGATAAAAGTTGCAAAGAACCACAAAATAAGCATGTACCATACAAGCATGATGTCTTGTAAAATTTTTGGCCATCCCCTATTTCACATAAAATGTTGGATATGAATTCCCTTGAAGATCTTGGTGGCTCATTTATGTCACAATCTTACAAAACAAATATAGAATGCAAAAACACACATATATGCCTAAAAATATCAAAAATGGTTAGAAAATTCAATATATATCTTACAACAACAAGTTGTGTGTGTCTAATTTATCTTCACATAAAAAGGTTTACCCATCTCAAAAAATATTTGACTTATTCTAATTTGAGGATACATACCAATAAATTTTGCATAAAAATTGTGTTTGAGTTGAGTCCAAAAAATGTTTCACATGTGGCGTCATGATTTTGTCTACCGATCCTCCTTCTTACAACATCTCTTTGATTAGGGGAAACATGTGTGTTATTTTTCCAAAAAATTTCGATCAATGATTTTAAAGCTTCACTAATGTCTTTATCCTTTCATAGTAGTCTACTGCTAAATGTCCATAACTCATTTTTTGTTGGATCTTCCAATCTCTCATGCCTTAGCATGGCTCTCCTTAGAGTACCTCTACCAATTTTCAATGTTTTTCTTGTCTTTCTCATGAGTCAAGCTTTCTTCATTTGGGTATTTACTATTGTTGATGTAAGTACTCATCTTGTGATATTACTATCTTTGGTTATAGTCCATCGTTCTTAGACCAAGAATCTTCATGATAGGAAAAAATTTCAAATTCCTCATCATTTCAACTAATAATTGGCATTGATCTGTAATATTTAATTATTCAAAGAATAATCTCCACATATGATTAACTTTTCTTTGACAAGTATGCTTGCTAATCTTGTTAGGCATTGATTTCAAAATGTTAGTATCAATATCAATCAAATATTTTGATCTTCTAAAATGAATTCTAGAAGGTGTTATAATCTCTTCCATTCCGTCAACATTTTGAACATCAACAAAATGTTGAGTGTTCTGCGTACCTTGAACCAAAGATGATGTGCCTTGGCAATAAGATGCAAAAGATGGAATATCACCTACTTGAAATGTTGATGTTGTGCACTTAACATGACATGATGGAGTGCGGACATTTTCAAATATACAAATTAGTGTCTCTTCAACATGAGAGGATGATATGACTCCAACATTGAAAGATGGTGTAGCTTCACAATTCAATTGTCTTCTTGAGCATAATATTCTCATTCATTCTCTTTGTTTCTTTGTATCAGTGGTTCTTGATCCTCTTCAAAAAAAAATTCTTCATTATTGCTTTGCAATTTTCTTTGTTCACGTAGTAGTTTCATTTTATCTCTTTTAATTTCCAAATCTCTCTCCCTATCTTTATTTGTTTGAGTTTTTGGTTTCTTCCTTGGCATGATGATAATTTCTACATCTCAAATTATTCAAACATTTGAATTACTTACAATTTGTAAATTACAAATCATTCAAATACATATAAAAATTACAATTATTTTAATGAATACACAATATATATCAAACAACTTGCCAAATTTCTAACCATTTTCAAATAACAATTCATTCAAACATACAAATTTCAATCAATTCACTATATATTAAACAACATGTCAAATTATAATCAAAATTGTCTCTATATATCAACAAACAATATTGAAAAAAGACTACACCAACCTTTTCTATAGAAAGAATATTCAAAAAGCTGATCCAATGATTGAATTTGGTGTTTGTTAGTTTCAAAAAGTGTTCAAATATTGTTTGCTAACTTCCAACAGCTTGAAACCCATGTTTTCTATTGGAACAATAGAATGCACAACTGATAAAAAGAAAAATATGGATCAAAAGGGATCCAAACATGCTTTGTGATCATTTTTTGGTGATTTCACATAGTGCATATGCACTATAGGATGTATGCACTATAAAGCACATATGCCCTGTAGTGCATATGCACTATGTCAAAACACATCTCTCCCTATCCCACCATCCCTCATCCCATACTCTCTCTCTCCCTACTCTCTCATCCCCCATACTCTCTCTCCCCTCTCCCATCCCCAACTCCCTCTCTCTCACTCTCCCTCTCCCTCCCCCATACTCTCTCTCCCCTCTCCCATCCCCTAGTCTCTCTCTCTCCCCGTACTCTCTCATCCCCCATACTCTCTCTCCCCTCTCCCATCCCCTACTCTCTCTCTCTCTCTCTCTCTCTCTCTCTCCCTCCCCCATACTCTCTCTCCCCTCTCCCATCCCCTACTCTCTCTCTCCCATCATCTACTCTCTCTCACTCCTCTCCCATCCCCTACTCTCTCACTCTCTATCCTCTCCCATCCACTACCCTCTCTCACTCTCTCTCTCCTCTACCATCCCCTACTCTCTCTCTATCATTCTCTCTCCTCTTCCATCCCATACTCTCTCTCACTCTCCCTCTCCCACCACCTACTCTCCCTCAACCTCTCTCTTCCCCCATCCCCTACTCTCTCTATCTTGCACACTCCCATCTCCCCTCTTTCTCTCTTGGGCTACTCTCTCCCTCCCCTCTCCCATCCCATAATCTCTCTCCCCTCTCCCATCTCCTACTCTCTCTCTCCCCTTACTCTCTCCCCTCTCCCATCCCCTACTCTCTCTCACTCTACATCTCCCATCACCTACTCTCTCTCTCATCCCCTACTATCTCTCTCTCACACTCCCATCCCCCCTCTCTCTCTCTCCCTCTCCCACTACCTACTCTCTCTCTCTACCATACCCTACTCTCTCTTGCTCTCCTTCTCCTACTCCATTGCCCACCACCTACTCTCTCTCTCTCTCTCTCTCGCATCCCCTACTCTCTCTCACTCTCTCTCAGGTCTCAAATCCCCTACTTTCTCTCACTCTCTCTCTCCTCTCCCATCTCCTACTATCTAGATCACTCACACACACTCCCATCCCCCCTCTCTCTCCTTCTCCCACTCCCTCTCCTATTGCCTACTATCTCTCTCTCTTCCTCTCTACTCTCTCTCTCCCATCACCTACTCTCACTCTCTCTCTCCCATCCCCCTACACTCTCTCACACTCTCTCCCATCCCCTAATCTCATTCTCTCTCTATGCCACCCCGTACTCTCTCACTCTCTCACACTCTCTCCCATCCCCTACTCTCTCTCTTACAAACACTCCCATCCCCCCTTCTCTCTCCCTCTCCCTCTCCCTCTCCCACCACGTACTCTCTCTCTCTCTCTCCCATCTGCTACTCTCTCTCTCTCTCCCCTCTCCCATCCCCTACTCTCTCCCTTTCATAGAAATAGACTTCCATCCCTCCCCCTCTCTCTCTCTCTCTCCTTTCCCATACCCCACTCTCTAGATCTCTCTCACACACACTGCCATCCCCACTCTCTCTCCCTCTCCCACTCCCTCTCCCACTACCTACTATCTCTATCACTCTATCCCTTTCTACTCTCTCTCTCCCATCCCCTACTCTAACTCTCTCTCACATCCCCTACTCTCTCTCACACTCTCTCCTATCCCCTAATCTCATTCACTCTCTCTCCCATCTTGTACTCTCTCTACCACCCACTACTCTCTCTCACACTCTCACGCTCTCTCCCATCACCTACTCTCTCTCTCTCTCTCTCTCTCTCTCTCTCTCACACACACACACACACACACACACACACACACTCACATTCCCATTCCCCCTCTCTCTCCCTCTCCCACTCCCTCTCCCACCACCTATACTCTCTCTCTCTCTCTCTCTCTCTCTTTCACAGAAACACACTCTCATCCCCCCTCTCTCTCCTCTCCCATTCCCTACTCTCCAGATATCTCACACACAATCTCATCCCCCCTCTCCCTCTCCCTCTCCCACTCCCTCTCCCATTGCCTACTATCTCTCTCACTCTCTCTCTCCCTCTTTACTCTAGTCTCTCTCCCATCCCCTACTCTCTCTCACTCTCTCCCATCCTCTTCTCTCTCTCTCTCTCTCTCTCTCTCTCTCTCTATGCCATGCCCTACTCACACACACACACACTCTCTCTCTCTCCCTCTCTCTCTCCCTCTCCCACTGCCTACACTCTCTCCCCCATCCCCTACTCTCTCTCTTTCACACACCCACACACTCCCATCCCCCTCTCTGTCCTCTCCCATCCCCTACACTCTAGATCTCTCACACACACTCCCATCCCCCCCCCCTCTCTCCCTCTCCCACTCCCTCTCCCACTACCTATTGTCTCTCTCTCTCTCACTCGCTCCCTCTCTACTCTCTCTCTATATCTCTCCCCTCTCATATCCCCTACTCTCTCTCTTTTACACACACACATACCCATCCCACCTCTCTCTCTCCTCTCCCATCCCCTACTCTATTTCTCACTCACTCTCCCTCTCCCACTCCCTCTCCCACCACCTACTCTCTCTCTCACTCTCACTCTCTCTCTCTTACTCTCACTCTCTCCCTCTCTACTCTCTCTCACATTTTCCAACTCTCTCCCATCCCCTACTCTCTCTCTCTCTCTTACACACATTTCCATTCCCCCTCTCTCTTCCTCTCCCATAACCTACTCTCTCTCTCTCTCCCATCCCCTAATCTCTCTCTCCCCCCTCTCCTATTCACTACTCTCTCTTTCACACACCTGCACTCTGGGCCTCCTCTCATTCTCTCTCTCCCCTATTCCTACTCTCAATCTCTCTCTCCCATCCTATACTCTCTCTGCCACCCCTACTCTCTCTCACACTTCCTCTCTCTCCCATCCCCTACTCTCTCTCTCTCTCTCTCTCTCTCTCTCTTACACACATTATTGTTCCCCCTCTCTCTCCCTCTCCAACTCCCTCTCACACCACCTACTCTCTTTGTTCCATCCCATACTCTCTCTCTCTCTCTCTCTCTCTCTCTCTCTCTCTCTCTCTCTCTCTCTCTCTCTCTCCCCCCCCCATCCCCCACTCTCTCTCTTTCACACACACATACACTCCCATCCCCCCCTCTCTCTCTTCTCCCATCCCCTACTCTCTAGATCTCTCACACTCACTCCCATTCCCCCCCTCCCCCTCTCCCACTCCCTCTCCCACCACCTACTATCTCTCTCTCTCAATCTCTCCCTCTCTACTCTCTCTTCACCATCCCCTACTCTCTCTCTCCTCTCCCATCCCCTACTTTCTCTCTCTGCCACCCCTACTCTCTCTCTCTCTCTCTCTCTCTCTCTCTCTCTCTCTCTCTCTCTATGCACTATTGAGGTCTCAATAGTGTGTGTGCATTGTAGTGCATGCACACTATAGCACACATGTTCTATTAAGACCCAAATTTAAAAAGCTTTAAATAGCACGTGTGCATTATAGTGTGCATGTGCTAGAGGGAGTACACACTATTCAAACCTTTGCATTCTACCAAGCCTAAGGCTTGGTTTTTCCTTGGGGATCCAACCCAAAAGTTTGGAGTCTATAAACTGGTCTAAGACATGTTTTACTACAAACATACAAAATTCTTATCTACTCTCCTTCAAGATTCCTTGTGGTTGAGCATCAATAAGATCAGGTTACATGACATTTTAGGTCTCTTTGTTATCTATATAAAAATATAGTTTTATTTTATTTTTGAACTATTTCAAGCCTTTCATGTATAATTTATTTTGAAGGGATGTCCAATTTTAGTCAAAAACCAATATTTACTAATTGGGTTGTAGATTTTAGCATGTTCATCAAAATTTTCAACAACTTAGTTTTTTAGAAACTAGAATCCATTCTATACACTTTGGAAAAAGTAAGTTTTGATTTTAGATTAGTTTTCAATCATTTCTAGGGGGAGCACATAGATATTTCACATTTTTGGGATGTGTCTAGTTTAAAAAATCCATTAAAAAAATACAAATTATAAAATTACCCAAAAAATCTAGGATAAACTACATAGTGTTAAGTAACTTTTGACAAGAGTGCTTAAAGAATTTCAAAAATAATGTTAAAATTTTAGGGGGGGCACACTTTGCACTGTGTTATGTTTTTTTGGAATAGACAGTACCACTTTCTGTGGCCCCCTTTTTTGAGGACCTAAAACTAGACCATTTTGAAAAAAAAATTAGTAGTTTAGAAACTAAAATCAAAGGAATACTACTTATGTTTTTGTCATATCTTAAAATTTTGAGTGTAATTATCTTCAAATTCTTGTTGAAGTTCAGAAATTGTTGATATCAGGAAAAAAAAGGTGTCCACTTATAGCCCCATTTTGGCTCCACAACTTGGTGCACTTACCCATAGATGAGGGAGGTTTTGCATGTGAGTGGACTTGGATTGAGTTAGAGGGAATAAATCATGTGTTAAATTATGCAAGTGATCTGGAAAGAGATTTTGGACAAGGAAGAGGAGGTGACATGTTTGAGTTATGTGGCTCAGTTGATTGGATGATGTGGCATGTGAATGGATTTGTTAGAGAAAAGGTTGATAGGTGAGCTTAATTAAATAAATGAATTATTTAATTAAAAGGATAGTTATTAGTGCATGAGATTTAATTAAATAAATGAATTATTTAACTAAAAGAGGAATATTTGGTGCATGGGATTTAATTTAAAAATGAATTATTTAATTAAAAGGGGAATATATTGGTGCATGAATTGAGTTTGGGTAATTGTTGGTTTAGAGGATGAGTCTATGGGTAGAGGGGTTTAATTAAATAAATAAATTAAATAGAGAGGGGTTTTACAGATTATATTTAATGGGTTTTGTATTTATTTAATTTAATAGAGGAATGTAGAGTTTAATTAAAAATTTATACTATTGGTTGTTTATTAATTAATTGATTAAGCTATAATTAATTAATTAGGGGATAACACTAAAATAGTTTAATTAAAATATGCTTTAGTAAATTACTAAATTTGATTATGGATCTAAGTGATCAGGTTTAGGCATACATCTTGACCCTCTTCAATATAGTGTTGATACAATTGTATTTTGAAGATGGTTTTAAATAATAGATGATACAAAGAAGATGTTTAAAGCAACTAGGTTGTCCTAGTCTTAATAAAAGACTATAATCTATGATACCCCCTTGAGAAGGTTACAAGGCGAGAAAAAGAGACTAGAAAACATCTCAAAATGTAAGAAAATTAGATTTAGATGGAGGATGCAAACAGGATGAAATAGGTTTAACAATGTTTCATAATTTCACTATAGGAGTATGCAAAAAGGGGAGATCATTTATACAAATTAGATAAATTTGTGAGATAGGATGGAGGTAATGAGGGATAAATGAGGGATTTTGGTTTCTAAATTGATCCCTTAGGATTTGGTGGATAAATAGGTTAGATTTTAGAAAAATTATAGGGATTTTCTTGAATTTTTTGATAAATTTCAAGATAGGATAAGGATAAAAAATGGCTCTTGTTTTTATTTCCTTGTTCTGAAATGTCAGGATGAGATGGAACCCATTTGAAGCTATGAGTGTGGGATTCTCCATTAGGAGAATCACCATGTAGTTGAGCATTTAATTTAATATAGCAATATCAGTGATTGACCAAGGTTACGAAGAACATCAAAGCCTTGTTATCATTTTGTATAGGGCTGACTCAAAACAAACACTCAAGGATTTCCCTTGCATCACACATGAAACCCAATAGTAATTAGAGTGAGAACAATACTAGGTAAACCAAAATAGGAGATACTTCCCAAGTGAACCATGCAATTATAAATGATTATATATTTGGATATGCAAGGGTTATACCTGATTGACTCATAGGTAGAAAAGAAAAATGAAGGATAGATAAAGAACTTGCTCATTGATTTCCTTATTTATAGGACACCATGATATGAATGATCATGGTCACCTTAAGGAGGGGATAACCAAATTGCTTGGAAAAGATAATCAAGAACCAAAATTGAAATCCAACAATGAAAGAAAGAGTAAATCAACAAAGAATAACCATGTTCTAAAGAGATTAGTAAGAGTCAATACTATTAGACCCATGTCTAACAAGATGAAAGATGTATCCTACGAGGGCTAATTGATAGCACCCAAGGCCTAGATTCAATAGCAACTAGGAATTCTATGGATAACATTTTAGTGAAATAGGAGCTCATATAAGGACTTTCTGAAGCATAAAGCAAGAAGATCTAGAGGACTTGATCTAATGTGATCTGACATGAGATTGGGGTATTTATAATGCAAATGAATAATGATGATGACTAAGGATTCACAATGGATGAGTTGAGGACTAGGGACCGATATGGTGGGATAGTGATGATTGATGGCTACAATGGGGGATGGTATGTACAGTGAAATTGATTGAGATATTTAAAAGGATGAAATTGTATAGGAGCTATTTATAGGGGTGTAAAGTTGAATGAGATGGATTTCTCAAGGTACAATAAAATGCATGATGGTTTCCCAATGAAGTTCAAAATAAAAGAAGGGCTTATGGTGGACAGGGTGATGTGGATAATGGGAGGAATATACCTTAAAAAAAGGAAATGATTAGGAAGGATGTATCCCAATGATGATGATTGGATTTTGACCAAGGCACTGAAAAAGATTAGAAACAAGACTAATTAGGGTGTGATTGGATGGTTTTATTGATGCACAATTTTAGATAGCTAGAGGGGATGAATGAGATAGGACATGTGATGGTACATTGCTAGGAGATTTAGGATATGAATGGATAGCATTAGGTTCCATGGTGATAGCATGGAGATAGATACCAATGATAAGGGATATGTCAGGTGATAAAAATATGGAAGATATATATTGGGAGGCATAAAGATAGAAGAAAAACGTATGGTGAATATGAGGATTTGGATAAAGGAATGTGGGATGATGAGGATTCAAAGATGAATATGGAAATGTAACTAGAATAAGGAGATGGAAGGTTGGAAAACATGGATTGGAAGATAAAGATAGAAATGGAATAACAACAAGGAGATGGAAGGTAGGCAAGATAGAGAAATACAAAATCCCCCAATTAAAATATGTTAGGCATGAAGAGAAATGAAGAAGGGTATGAGAGGATGCAAGATAGGGTGACAACAAGATGAATGAGGTAGATAGAGGATAAATAAGATGGATAGATTATATGAAAGAAATAATGGGTGGATAAAGGGTACGACGATACACATTGTGATGGGAGAATGAGTGTTAAAAGGTGACAAAAACAATGTCTATATATATATATATAAAATCAAGATCTAGAAGATGGAGGATATGAAATATAAGTTTTTGTGGTTATGATAGGAAGATTGGATGGTTATGTTGGGTAGAAGAACTTGGCCTTGAGTGCATAGAGCATTTGGATGGAAGGATTACACATTATTCTTATTGACAAAGTTTTCATCATGGTACTTTATCCAAGGTGCTTTTTTTCCTTGTTTTCATCATTGAATTGTTTTTTCTTTGTTTTTTAGAGTTGGATATTTAGTCATAGATGTTGGTAGGATGAGTGGATAAAGAAGTATAAAAGATATTGGAATAAATGATTGGAATGGTGGGTGGGAGTTGGGAGATAATGGATGGGTAGATGTAGGACTTGTAGATAAATGGATGAGCGAATTCAAAAGATAATCATTGGCACACACCTTGAAGGGTGATGAAGTAGTGGGAAAGATGTTGTTGAATGAAATTAAGGAGAAAATAGAGTCAAATGAATAAAAGGAGGACCAAAAGTAAAGTTGGAAGACAAAGGATTGGCAATGTAGGATAAGAATCATAAGGACTCAGAATGAGTTGGGGGAATGGAGGAAGTGTATATGAAGATTTGTATAAACTATGAATGGGTAAGGCTTCTATAGAAACATGAATGGATGCCAATTGAGATTTAAATTTAAGATACATTTCTTTTATGAGTATCTCAGGTATCCACATGATTTTTGACATTTTTATTTTGGGCCTTTTTGGCCTTTTAAATTTTTCTTTCTTTTGGATCAGATATTTCTCTTCTTGAACATATATTTTAGATAAGACACCTTGATAGTTGGATTTTTGAAATTATTCTTATTAATTTGGAATCAAATTTTCTTCCATTATCTATGGTATATGAACAAAAGCATTGAGGATATGGAGATATTATGGATGGAATGATAGAGGTTGAAGTTTGGAAGGAATTCAAGGATGAGTGCCTTTGATAACATAGCTTGTGGATTTGAGGTGATGGAGTGATGGATTGGAATAGATGATGTGGATGCATGTAATTGCACAAAATTGATGGAAGGAATTAAGGATAAGGACCCAAAATAGATGGAAGTGAGGAATGAGTATACTAGTAGAATCTTGGTAAATAAATGATTACGTGACTTAAAATTTTAGTCACATGACTAGAAGTGATCAAATTCTAGCAATGATTTGTAAATATAAGTTACTAAATAAATGACTAGTTTAGTCATAAAGTAAATAAAAAAGGTTAGAATAAGATAAGTGACAAAATAAATGATCAAATAAATGACAAAATAATTGATCACTAATAACTAGTCACCCAAACAAATGACTAACTATGTGAACGATATTTTTCTATCATATTAATACATGATTTAACTTTTAAATTATAACTTTTATTAATCACAAATGAAATTTCTGTCCTATCAATATTTCATTATAATTTAACTTCCTCTAATGTTCTCGTAACTACCATTAAACTAGAAATGAACTCAAAAATCACCCCAATCCACATTCAAAATTCTCAAAATCTATCTATGAACTCATAAAGAAAATAAAAATCCTCCATGCACTCAAAAGAAAAGACATATCAAAAAGATTAATTATCAATTAAATATTTTATAATCTTAACCTATTATTGCTATTAATTGTACTAATGCCATCTAATAATCATCTTAAATAATAATATCATTATGTTATCATTATATTTTTTTATTTAGAAAATAGTGAGAGCTACTCTTTAAGAAATAGTAAACTTTGAAATAAAATGATTTAATAAAAAAAAAAAATTATTATGATTTATATTATATTTAATATAAGAACTGTTTTTTTAATAAACATAATTTTAACATAATAATTTACACACAATGTTCATATACTTACACAATACTGATAGGCATTAATTTTAAAAAAATATCAAAATTTCTAAGGAAATATGCCCATGATCATTAGATGTGTTGGATTCAACTTGTTTGGAAAATGTTATTGTATAACTAGAGTTTTGTCAACCCTAAAATTCTCTAGATCCCTAGAATATGAACCAATGACTTCTATTGTTACACGAGTCACTTTGCATACTTAAAACTGATCACACTAATTATGTACTTTGAAACTGACCACTTGCCCTAATAGAACTACTGTACGATTATTAAAAATCAAACCACTTCCCACTTCAAATCCTCCATTATATAGCTTTCCTCACAACTACTATATTTAATCTCTCTTACACCAATGGGAGCCTAAGAAGAAAATGAACAAGAGGGTTGAGTAACACCAGCGAACTAAGCCTGCATAAATGTTGAACCAAGTCTATTATATATGTCACTAAACTAGCATGTTCATGCAGTTTTGCTATAAGACTTGTTCTTTATTAGATTTTAATATTGTGATTGGCAGCGTCTACATTTGTTTATGTCTTTTCTATCTCATCTATCTGCCTATAAAGTTGTTGGCAAAATGGATTGTGCTTTAGCAGCTATTGTTTTTAAGCATGAAGGTAACTAGATTTACCAAGCCCTTCTTCAAAAAAATGTCCACTTCCCATTTTAGCTGAGACTGCAGGTAACGAATGACAAACTTTTGCCAAACATTGGAAGAAAAGATGAGTTATTTCAACATAATCTGGTTGCCGCACCGAGGAACATACCGTCCCTTTGCTAGTAGAGTTGGATCACTTTGACAAAGGCGTTTTTTTTATTTTGCTGATGAATCATTTAATTTTCTATTTAAGGTGGAATTGATTATAATAGAGATTGTTAACAAATTTTGGATGTAAATGTGTAGAGTTGGAGGATTTCTATTTTTGAGAACTCATAGTTGTTGGCAAGAATTCACATAGCTAGAGTTGGAAAGCTAAATAACTATTCCTCAAATAAACATATAAAAATTTATATTTATATTTATTTAAATCAAATATTAGATTTCTTTTTTTTAAATAAATGCTTTTATTTATTTGAATATAAAATATAGTATAAGATAGAGTTCCCGTGGTTGAGAATAAATATAAAATTAAATTATATCTAGTAGAACTAAATTATTGAACTTGTAAATTAATATAAAATATAGTATAAGATAGAGTTCTAATGGTTGAGAATAAACATAAAATTAGATTATATAGTAGATGGAAATTATTAAACTTATTTCTAAGCTTATAGATTTTATTTAGAATGTCATCATTATGTAAATGAAAATAATTTGATTTTGTTGACACGTACATAAATAAAGAGATATATAGTGATTCCATTACATTATAAAGAATAAATATATATTCTTCTTATCACTCATAAACTTTGAAAAGATCGAGGAGGGAGAGATATATGAAGAAGAGATAGAAACTTTGAGATTGTAGATCTAATTAGGTTGTAATTATATTGATAGTTTCATTTCATTTTTATGCCAGGAGAAAAAATGGTGTTCAATCAAAACTTTGATGATGTGGTTACTATCTCTGACTCCACATCTATCAATGTATCAAAAAATCCCAACACTAACACATCACCATAGAGTTTTATTGGTTCTATGTTGAATGAATCACCCCTCTTCACCCCTCTTCATTAAATAAAGCATGGAGGACCTAACAAATGAATTTTTTGAAGCCTATAAAAACATCGTTGAAAAATTAAGGAATGCATAAACCTTGACCTTTTGGAAGAACATGATTTAGACATGTTTCGTGATGCAAAGGACATATGTCATTTGACTGCCTCAATAATGAATGTATTTTGTGATAATGCAAAAGAGGGCTATTATGCCAAGCTCTATGGAGTGGAGGAGACAAAGTATTTAAAGCAGTCATTTCTTATCTACTTGAATAAATTTTGGAGGCCGTGCTCGTTGGATACTTATTCTGCCAAGCAACAACACTACTATGATGTGAATGTGTATATATCTTGTATTCAAACCTCTATAGACATTGTTTTTGTTTGCATGATACTGCATACAATTTCGTGAACTTGTATATTATCGCTATCGTTTGATGGTTGTTGTAAAACCATGTTGTATTGTTCATACTTTATGCATTTGTACATGTAACTTCTATACATGCTATATACACTTTAGTGAAGTTACATACTATGTCTATATTGATAGTTGTTGTAAAACCATGTTGTACTATTTATACTCCATACAATTGTAATGGGGTAAAAGCACAAACTTTTGTCACCCTTTTGAAAAGGAAAAGGCTAACAAAAGTATAATTGTTCACCCTCAATGACATAAAATTGGTATTATTATTTTGAATTTGAAAATGAAGTAGAGTAATGAAATCTATAGAAATGGATGAAGTTTAGGATTATAATTTTTAATAATTATTTGGAATAAAAATTGATATATTTTCCTAATTTTTATAGATAATTTTTTAGTTATTGAAAAATGTTGAAAATTAGGGTTCTAGTTTCCACGACAAAACTAGATGGAAATAAAGTTATTTCTCTTTGATATAAGACTATGTTATAGATAACATATATAGCTAGAACAATCGAAAATAAAAATTAGCTTTACACGTATATTTTCTCTTTTATAATGATTCAAATTTCAACTCACCTGAAATCAATAGTTTTCATCTCCCACCATATTTTTCAAAAAAAATCTATTCTAACCATGAGAAAAATAATAGATTCTAAAAGAGGACTCTCTCATCTAGAATGTCATATTATTTTTTATTTTTTTTGAAATAATTTTTTTTTCTTTCTCAAAATTGACATTTTTTAGAGTGTTAAAATACGTAATTGTAGAATTTTTTAATTATAATATAATATATCTAATTAAATCACTATAACCTCTATATGAGAATATTCTTGACTCTGATCTCTATAAAATGGTGTTTATATGTTATTTAAAAAAATCACTAAAAATAGTAAGAGTTATTAAAACAACACTTTTATGAAATAATTGTATTTCTTTATTAATTAGATACAAACTAGTATAAAACATGCATTCAATAGAATTTTCCAATTGAAAAAGTGTGAGACTATATATAACTTATCTAGAATGAATTTATCTAGATCATATATTTGGACAAAATTGATTTTTAGATAGAACTGCTCAAATGCATTCGTTCTAATAAGTCAACCTAAAAGATGCGACAAATTTGTACTTTTATCCAATGCTTACATTCTACTCTCCCATAGAGCTCATATCCATTGCATTTTCTTTTTTGATGCATCTACTCTTTCAATTGTGATGAGATCATATTGAGTAGAGGTTTAATAATCATGATTTAAAAATTCATTTATACATCATGCAACTCTTTACCCAAATATTAATTTTAATAGTCATTTGAAACATATTAATAACATAAATTCATGCAATATTGAAATAGACATTGTAGCTCATGCATACAACATATCACATATATGTTATACATACAATAATATGAGTTATATTAACTCTGATGAACTATTGTAGTTGACTATATAGCTCATATATAGTAAATATCACATATATGTTACATAAAATCATATTAGTGATGTGAAAAAACTATATATATATATAAAAGTAGTACAATTATATGACTATTAGGTTGCATTTATCTTATGAAAAAAGTGTCACTAATAGTGAGATCATTATATCTAAATTAAAAATATAGATCATCAATATAATTGTAGTATTGTTAGATGTCAAATAGGAATTCATTATATTAAAAATGTGTCTATAATAGAGGGATAAATAAATATTAACAATGTTTATTATTTAGAATGGAGCTCCAACTATAAATGGTGTAAAGTGTTCCTAGAGTTATCTCTACTCGAACATAGGTTGTAACTTTAGAACTTACCTAAATACCAAGAGTGTTCCAAATGGTGAGACCATTAACATTAGATTTCGTATAGGAATTGTTAGCCATTTTGTTTTTTTAAGTCTATGTTATATTCAACTTGTAATTGCTCTAAAGTGTTCCCAAAGTTATATCTAATTTAGCATAGACTATAACTGTAACTTTTGTAGACATACCAAGAGTGTTGTAATATAATGAATCCATTAACAATATGTGCTATGAAATTACTATACAATGGTAATGCAACTCTTGCACCAATAGTACAAGTATTCTCAATCAAACAAATTGGAGATGATTTTGAAGACACTCTATGACATTGGTTATACATATTTGATAGTATTCACAAATATCGTCCAACACTACTAAAGAGATATAACAAATATATATTGTCCAAGGACATCAAAGTTGGAACAATTGTGCATTTAGCAAAATATAGTTGCTCGAAATCAACCAAAATGCGGTGAGTACATAATTGTAACCTATTTTTAGAAAAATCTATTTTATTGTGTTTAAAACTCTCTAACTTATGAAATCTTACATCTAAATATGTAGGTAGATCATAATAATGGACGTAGAGATTTTTTACATAGAACATGTCACTTTTGGAAGTCCAACTACTTTAGATGTAGATTGTGATGATAAGAAAGTTGTACACATGCCAGTCACTACATCATCAAAATCACAAATAAGATTCCCTCCTGCAAAAACAACTATACACAAGCCAACTAGACTCCTTGGTATAGCGAGCCCTAAAGTAAACAATGAAATACCCACCATATTGATGCTTATTAAAAATTCAAATCTATATCAAACAACATGGTATATAAAGCCTTGTATAACTAAAAAGAAAGATATACACCATTATGTCAAGGATAATAAACCTGGGCAAGTGTTTAGTTTTGATGTAGTAGATAATGAAAGCACCAAAATTCAAATCACTTGCTTCAATGGCATAGGAAGCATCCATTATGATAATATACAAGTTGGAGCTATGTACATAGTAGCTCATGGTACCGTAAAAAAGTTCTAATAGATTTCATAATAAGCTCAATAGTGGGAGATAACCTTAACATTAGATTCAGAGGTTTCCTCTTGTGAAGATGATCCATTTATCCCTATGCACCAAATAGCTTTTAAACCAATTGATGAAATTATCTAGATGCCAACCAATATGGATGTTGATGTTCTTGGAATTGTTTGACACATACAAGAAAGCTCAACAATTAAAAGAAAAGATGGAAAAGAGGCCCCCAGGCATACCATCACTACATTGGACATATTTTGTACTACAATAAATTTAATATTGTGGGGTGCAACTGCTAAGTGAGAAGGTGTGGATCTTCAAAAAAAATATTACCTCCAAGAAGCTATAGTTCTTGCTATGAAAAATAGGACATCTAAATTTAATGGAATGGTTATAACTACCCTAAGCAATAGATATTTGTTGATAAACCCTACAATACCAGAAACTCAATAGTTGAAGCATTGGTATGAGAAAAATGTCACCAACCTCCACATAGCTTTAGGAGAACTTAACTCTACATTGTTGCCAATTGCATAATGAAAATTAGTGATATTAAACAACATGGAATGACAACATCTTAATAATTCTAGTGCATTTTGAAGGCAACACTAATATTCCTCAATAAAGAGAAATTTTGTTACTCAACTTGTTCTAGAATAGTTAACAATAACTAGTGCAAGAAGGGCTTAGATAAAGCAAATGATATGGGGTGGTATTGCCCACAATGTGAACAAATTGTCATTTAATGCAATTATAGGTACATAGGTTGGCTAAAATTATAGGATCACACAAGTCAAATATGGGCTTCTACCTTCGATGGGGCTAGGATACAATTAATAGGCATATCAATAGTAGTCGTGTACAACCTTCAATTTGATGACACTACTAATAAGAGTATAGAAAAATGTATAAGAGATGTTCAAAAAAATATATATGTTTTCAAAATAATGTGTTCATGTGAGATGTATAATGATGAAGAATGCATAAAGGTAACTATTACAAAGGTCTCTACAATAGATTTCACATTAGAGAGCAATACATTGATAGAAAGCATTAAAAATATGTGTACTACTCTACCACTCAACCAAGAAGCCCATTGGATAAAACCATCAAAAGAAAAAAGGACAAAATGGAAAAGGCAAAGGTGTACTGCAATGTTGTCATGTATATATTAATCATATGTGTGCAAAAATTAGATTAGAAATGTACATGTACTTGTTTAAAGGTGACATCGACATAATATTTTGTAAAGAAGAATATCATGTATTCTTTACATTAAAAAGGAACTCTACATGATGTTGGGTTGAAGTCAATATGAACATAATATTCTTGTATATTCATATAATACACAATGTATTCTACACAAAATATGGTAGATGTATATACTACCAATCTATACGAAATATCAAGATAGTGGTCTTATAAATGAATATGGTGTACTCTATAAAGGAAAATAGAATATCTATCCTATTTTGATATTGGGAATAGGTAAGACAAACCCAATATATACATTCCATATTTCCATGACCATACATTTCCACTCTAGTAATTGTGTATTAGTAAAGATTGAAAATATCATGTTGTGTCTTGTAAGACACTAATTAGCAAGAGTAAATGCTTTTATAGATGGCTAGCATTAATACCTGATCTCAAATTATTAGACACTCCATGATACAAATGTAAGAATTCTTCATAAGGCACGCAATAAGCTAATTTTCTAAAAGTTGGCATTACCAAGACATAACTAGTAGATATTGACGTGCTTATAATGTCATGTAGATTACATGTTTCTAAGTTTAGACATCATTACTCTAATAAATGTGAATCAATAACCATTCAAAACATATTGTTATATCTTATCGTTTACTATTTAACATGATGAAATTCATTTTTGTAGATGGAAAACATTAATATTGAAGGAAGTGAAGTGACATCAAATCAATGACCACTAAAGGTACAGAAATCCTGTGAAAGGAATCGAGTTAATTATGCCTAACACAAAGAAGAGCTATCAAAATGTAGAAAGAAAAAAAGAATACAACAAAAATATAATATTATACATGGGGCTCAATTACCTCCTCCAATAAGTGAGAAACAAATTGAGGAAATGCAGGAAGGTGCTTAACAAGATGATGCTCAAAGCTTACGACATCATAAACATAGTCATAACTACTACATCCACCACAAAAAGAATTGGCCAGGAAAAATTGCACATGGTATGAACAAAACCAACGAAAAAAAGCTAGACATTGATGGAAGATTTCATACTTCCAAATGTATCATTCAACTGTAACTCAAATTTCATACTCATCGTTGGCCTAGTTTTTCACTTGGTTATGTTGTGTTATACCCCATACTGAAAAACCTTAGTTTAAGGTTTTAAAAATCTTGTGAAATTTGTTAAAACCTTGGATGAAATCATTTGGTATTTCATAAAACCTTGTTTTATTTTTCCCTAACCCTCAAAGTGGTCGAAAGTAATATTTTAGAAAAAATTACGTGGGAGACTCTTATCATAAGTTTTCATTTTCCAAAATTATTTTATTACTTTCCATGAAATAAACCTTTTCACTTTAAGTATGCCCTAATCGTGGTTATTTTCTTAAATTTTTGGCAAAGCATCTTAACTATGGTGGTTTATTTGGGTCAGCTATTGATCTCTCCAAGATCAATGGTGGACACATGCTACCATGATGAATCAGCTCAAAGTTTATGTGAAGTGAACTAGCACCTTTGTGCCACATAAAACTTGGTGATGTTAGTTTTTAAATATGCTATAGAGACTAGGAATTATCAGTACATTGTCAGAACATTTTTAGAGTTGTTAGTAAGGATTAGTGCATGTTCCACTTTCTAGAAATATCATTGGTTGAGAGATATAGTGGGGTTACCCTTTGCTTTCATATCATTAAGATGTTGATCTTTGGAAGATCAATAGTAGGCGTATTTCTACTTCATGAAGATGCAAAAATTTTAGCCAAAGCAGGGAAGTGCCCTAGTGACACATGTCCTAAATGACATGTAGTTCAAAAGACACAGATTATGTATGCCATTGATCTTAAAGAGATCAATAGTGGGCACATGCCCACTATAATAATTTTCTCAATTTCTATGTAGTGTAGGCAAGCACCTACAAGACTTGTAGCCTATGATGATGTCATGAACCCATAGTCTTTGAAAAATATTAGTATAGTATTCATAGTTGGCACTTGTATGACATGTTGGAGAAAAGGAATGCATTTATTAATTAATTTTCATTGACTAGATCCAAGAAAGCAAGACTTACACACATTGTTGATCTTGAGAAGATCAATGGGTAGTGCATTCTCGTAATATGGAAGTGAAGGAACTTTAACCAAAGTTGGGAAGCCCTTGCATGCCATGTGACAGAGTGGTATGGGAAGAAAATAAGAAGTTGACACATGATAGTGGTGTGTCAGCCAGTCAGAATGTACCACATGGCACTTGGGTGGATGGTGACATGGCAGGAACTAACCAATGGCATGCTGCCACAAGGAAAAAATGTTAGACCTTAGTTGACCCGAAATGGATGGATAGAGTAAAAATCTAGATTAATGAAAATATGAATTTTGAAATATTTTTCTTAATATCGCATGCCAACTTTTTAAATTAAAAAGGGATATAAACTAAAGTTTTGACTTTAGGAAATATGTAAAATTTTTGCATAAAAATTTAAAATGAAGTGTAGACAAAAGACCTAGTACAGGGGCATGTTTTTCAAAATGGGATTTTGGGTATTTCTGGTGAGCAAATATAGCAATGTTATATATCACTAGAACTACAAGAGAACAAACTTTCCATTTCTAGAGTTTTTTTTCACATAGGAAGCCGCCTATTTAGGTTATACAAGGTTTTGTCCTAGATTCTCAATTTGCAATTGCATTTAGGTGTTGAAGTTCAAATGTGATTTCTAGTAGGATGATGAGTTGAATGTGTGTAAAAGATAGTAAAAATGGAGTTAGGGTCGAGTTTGGTCACCTTCAAGTTAGTTAAACCTAGATTTTGTCATCATTTTATGATACATTTCAGATATTTTAGTAACATAAGGTTTTTCATCATTGAGGAAGAGATATTTTGGGTTTGTTACAAGATAATGATGGAAACCAAATTAGATCTCATGGGTAGAAAGAGGAGAGAGGTTTTACAATAGCAAAGAATGGAGATTTAAGTGGACACATGTCACTTCCAAATCAGATCTTGGATTCCATTCTTCTTCTATATATTTTTCTTTCTCATCTATTGTAAGGGTTGTCAATTTTCAATGTGAGACAACATTGTTGGTTCTAGAACTATGATTCCACCATATTATTTAGCAATTTCTCTTGTAATTAATAGCAAGAAATAAGTATACAAATAGTTCTTAACTACTAGGGTGTTTTATATTTCATTTTCATGCATCTTATTGTATTTGTTTCACATAAATGAATGAAAATAAAATAGCTAGTTAGTCCTCATTCTAATATCTTGCCTCCCATTCATGTTGTTTGTGAGATTTTGTGTTTTGTAAACAAAGGGTATGAAACTCAATTGCAAACTATTTTTTGTATATGTTGATTTATTTTTCTTATGACTCAAGGAGTTATGTAAATGCTTGATTCAACATCATAGGATTGTAGATCTCACAAAGGGATAGGTCAAGTATGAGATTTAGAAAGATGTAGATGTCTGATTCATAAGGTGGATAGATAGATTAGGAAATCTTGATGTATGAGATATGTTGATTAGCTACAGGATTAGACTATTATTTTTTTCATGACATGTCTTCTTGAAATCAACATCATTAATCAAATGTTTTTCCCTTTAAATATTGAAGAACTAAAAAGGATGTCATTACTTTTCTTAGAAATTTATTTGGCCATGTTATTAGCTATTACATGTCTAAGATCTCTACATAAGTATTAGAATATTTAGGGTTTTTATCTTCTTTTTTAAGATTCAAGTGTATGTTTTAGCACTAGTACAATATAAGTGAATCTGAGGTACAACTGGCTCAGTTTTGCAGAGCATGAAGTAGAAGAAAGGTCTAGCATTATAGTTGGCCTAGTGTCTGAAATGGTATGTTAAGGATGGGAAGTATCTTCCCTAGATGTATCTTGTTCTCATCGAGGTAATTTGAAACCATGTTGTTTGAAAACACCAACACTCACAATGTAAAATTTTCAACACTAGTTAGATGCACTTTGTCAACAACATGCATGCATGACATGTAAGGAACAATACCTAGGAATGAATGTACACCTCTCACATAGGAATGTTATATGCAAGAGGTGTTATAATGTGAAGGCTATTCATAGGTTCTTAGCACTCAATAACATGGACCTAGGTAACCAACCAACTATACTTAAAAGATTAACACAAGTAGAAGAAATGTTGATTTCTACGATGGTTCCAATATTACAAGTAAAACATGTCATTGGTGGCTAGTATAAATATAGTGGACATATAATCATCTTTCCATAAGATATTCAAACCATTACCAAGATATTACCACAAAGAGTTGAGGAGCTAGATATTTTAATCGTACATAGAGAACACACAGAAGGGTGCACATATGATTGTTATGTGAGAAGAAGCCATGTTAGAGATCCGTTACAATACAAATTAAATATTGATCCATATTACCATGATGTCATTGTAAGTGAAGAAAGTTTATCTCAGCTTCTTGATGAAAATATAGATATATTAGGATTGCTACACACAATTGACACAGAAAATGAGATGACTAAAACAAGTGATCATTTAGGCTTGGATGATATTGAAGATGAACTACTTCCAGTCTAGACCTCCTCACTTATGCTGAGGTTGCCAATTAAGCAATGAGAACTAGACTCTCTAAAAAGGGAGCTCGATCTATAAGATGTTGTAGAAAACATCATGTATTGGCCTAACATATATTCATCTCCTATAAATGAGTATAATACCAAGGGGCTAATAGATTTAGCATTTCCAATCCTATTCCCTAATGGTTTTGCACATCTATTGCAACCATGAATACAAAGAGTATATATGCATGAATATGCAGTCCATTTAATAAAGTACCAAGACCAAAGGTTTGGAAGAAACCCAAGATTTTGATATTTAGCTCACAATATGATGATGCACCATCATGCTCAGAGCCTAGCTACAATTTTTTTGAAAAAGAAAGCTAATGAAAATATCCCGATGACTATAGAGGTTATTTCTACACATTTAAAACAACTCCCAGATTCATAGTTAGCAGAAGAACTTATGCATTTGGATCAAAAATGTGGGGTACAAGGCCATTTTAGAAAAAATGTTGAGCTGATCTTGCAAATATGATCAACCAACTTGAACTACCTACTTTGTTCTTTACATTGACTCCTACAGATATGAAATGGCTAGATTTACAAATATTATTAAATGACAACATAAATATAGATATGAAAACAAATAAACAACAATTAGATAATGTCATTAATAATTCACACATTAT
The DNA here is from genome assembly GCA_028749045.1 of Cupressus sempervirens. Taxonomy (NCBI): domain Eukaryota; kingdom Viridiplantae; phylum Streptophyta; class Pinopsida; order Cupressales; family Cupressaceae; genus Cupressus; species Cupressus sempervirens. Next base: position 1,015,950,438 of record CM053787.1, on the reverse strand, counting down.
TGCACTATACCTACATCAAAGGTTCATAATACTTCAAGAGGTAGTGATTGAAAATCTCTTGGGCACAATAGATTAGTGGTATAGAACTGAATGGAAACGTAAGTGAACTAGACACATACATAGATTTATTTGGATGCCAAATACACCAAATATGGATATACTAGATTGGAAGAAAAAACATTGGTGTTGAATGTGCTAGAATTTTTTTGATATGTGTGTTATTGCCTAGAATCAGCGAAATGCATGCTTTTGCAAAAATATAGTACATTGTTCTCCCTTAGATGATCATTGTCTTCTAAATATAGTTGAGATATTTGATACAAATATTTCTCATGATTACGAAGAATTGGTAAACCAAGTTTAGAGAAACACAAAATGCACTGAGTGTGCACATGTCTACACAAGAAAGGAAACAAAGCCACATGTAGATATAAAGCCCCTTGGAAAGAGAAAGATGTATCCACATTATCACACGATGAAACTAGAAAAGTACAATATGAACCTATAAGAAATGATGATAGGTTAAATATACATAATGCAATGATACTATCAATTTGGAAAGCAAACATAGATTTTCAATTTGTCCTTTCATGGACACTCGTCTTGAAATATATTGCCAAATATGTAGCAAAGGCAGAAAAACGATCTGAGACATGTACTAAAATTCTTAAAAGAATATCTATAACACAAAATTTAGATGACTGAGCTATATCTATATATTTTAAGTTCTTATCTAAAGTTATTGTTGAATGTGATATTGGAGCACAAGAAACATGTCATATGTTACAAAAAATACCACTTGTTGTTTGCAGTTGAGAGTTTGTAGCATTAAATGTTAGATGAAAAGTGCTTCATCGAATAATAAGGGAGCTAGGAAATGCTCAAATTCAACCTAGTTACCTACATTCCTACATGCATCACCCTCCTAAACTTGAAACATTGAGTTTAATTGAATTTCAAGATCTTACTCATATGTTGCAAATAGAAAAGGATGCAAATAGAAAGCATGAGAAAAGATAGCTATTGTCAATGCTTATCCAAAATTTTATAAAATCCCACATATTGAATGTGGTCATTTCAAGACATTCTATTGGAGTGAGTTACTCTTATATAAGAACTTTTTTAATATAGAAGTAGATATAGGATTCATAAAAGAACAAATAATCAACAATTGGTATCAAATGAATACTACAGGTTACACTATGTGGTATGTAAGTCACTCCAATAATGTTGGGAACAAGTTTGGGAAAGAAGTTGATAATGAAGAAGAAAATGAAACTAATCAAGATACAAATGATGTGTTAGGTGCATGCGAATGGGAAATCCTGTCACAAATGGGACCATTATGTACTATAGTACTCAATGAATTAAATATGCTTAGAAGGTGTGAATTTGACATAAATAGCAATTGGGACCATAGTACTATCCCACCATTTCTACATGAAAATGAGACACAATTTATATATGACAACAAGTCTAGTGGTTATTTTAATATCATACCTGTGGTCTCCACCAATCCCCATGATACATTATCTTCTGAGAAAACACTAGCACTCTGAATAATTATGGAGCATGACCACAATAAACCACATGTACTATTACACATGATTGTGCAAGGCACAATAGGAATAGGAAAATCCTATCTAATTGCATCCATAAGAGAAATGTTCAATAAGAAGGCACACAAAAGAAAGGCACCATTACTACTGCTAGCTACCATAGGCATTTCTACATTCAATATACATGCTACAACAATACATTCAAAGCTTAGGATTCTCATTAAGGATATGTAACCACTTCAAGGCCAAGCATTAATAGCATTCCAAGAAGAAATAAAATATATCAAGTACATTATTATTGATGAAATGATCTTCTTGGGTCCAAAACTCCTACTTAAAATTGATACCTAATTACAAGAGGCCTTTCCTCATTGACAATATGTCCATTTTGGTGGAGTATTAGTTATTTTGTCCAGCAACCTCATACAACTACCCCCTTGTTGTGGACAAACCAATCTATGCATTGAATTCAAGTGCTAATTTGATTAGAGAGTAGTTCACTATATTTGTTATCTTGTGGACTATCTTTCAACAACAAGGTGAAACTACCACAGCATCAACTTTTACACAATATATGAGAAGAAAACCCTACACAACATGATTGGGAACTCCTAATGAGTCATACATACGTCCACTTATGCATAGATGAAAATGAAGAATTTAATAGGTCCATAAATCTACATGCTACAAATGATGTAGTGAAACTACATAATAAGAAAATGCTAAAATTATTAAATTGTCCAATCGGCACAAGCATGGCAATAAATTCTAGATACAAAGATAAGAGTGAGGTGTATGAGAAACAATTGGAAAAATATGTACTCCTCTATATAGGATAGTGCAACATGCTTACAACAAACATTTCGATAGAAGCAAGATTGGTCAATGGAGTAATTGGTGAAATCATAGATATTGTCTAAATAACGAGCACCAAGCCACCAGACATGCCCATATATGTTGTTATACATTTTGAAAACTATAATGGACCACCATGGAATCAAGATGAACCAAAATGTGTTCCAATAGTGTCGATCACATTAGGCAGCCAAAGACAACTACCACTCACCATGTCATGGGCTATCACAATACACAAATCCCAAGGACTCAGACTACAGAAAGAAATGGTTGATATTGGTGGAATTGAGAGACAAGGACACACTTTTAAAACTATATCCAACCTACTTTCACTTTTGAAAGATACTAAAAAATGAAAAGCAACCCATATACAATTATAAGCAAAAAGGAGGACCGCCTATATCATATAGCTCTTTAGACAAAGCATTTGTATTCTAAATGTGACAAGAAATCAAAATGACACAATTGAATCAAATATATTAGATAAAATACGTACATAAGAAAATATTTATTGTTGAGAAAATAATTTAAATTTAAAATTTTAGTAAGTTTAATTGGTATTATAAGATGATTTTGTCTCATGTTAAAAAAAATTGTTTTATTATTATTTACTTGTATGATTTTTATTTGGTTACTCCATGACTGCAAATATTTCCCAAGAAGATTAAAATTTTGAGACTGTGAATATTTCCACAAAGAGAGAAAAAGAAATGGTTCTATTGCTTTGGGTTGTGTCAATATGTAAGAGATGAGTGGTATATTTTTCTTAGTTATAACTAGATATCTAAATTTTTAAATTTTATGTGTTTTTATTTTACTACCAAATTTACTATGAAAAATGGTGGATAGAAGGAAATGCAAAAAGATAATAACTAGTTCTTATTCTGGTAGGTAGCAAGAGCAGAAACAGCAAAGTCATCTTATCAAAGATTAGAGACCCACGTGAGTGCAGTAGCACTCATGTAATGCCGTACGTAGTGTGGACTTCCCACGGATGGGCAACCCCTCTATTTTTTCTAAAACTCCATGCCAAATTATTCACATCTAAAAACTAGATGCTTCAAATACTGAATCTTGGTTTAATGTTATTGTTATAATTCATCTCTCAATCTCACGAAGTGATATACATATGTATAGCCAATATATTAGATTTTTTTGACCTAGTTTATAACTTTTATGGTCATAATTAAAACTTTGCCTTCATATTCAAAGCTTTGACGTATTGTTTGTCACTATAGGGAATAAATTGTTTTTCTCTAAGGAATAAACTATTTTAATATGACTCCATTTAAATCAGATTATTTATTTAAAAAAACATGTTTACAAGATTCACAAATGCCATTTTTCAAGTGTTTTTTCTATATTTTTTAAAATTCAAATGTCATTTTGTAAGTGTTTTTTCTATATTTTTTAAAATTCAAGAAAAATATAATAATTTGAGAACATAAGTTTTATTTTTAGATTGGTCAAGTTTATTGAATTATTTTAAAACAATTGTTATAGATTTAGGGACTACTTTGTTATGTAATTTAATAAATAAAGTGGTTTAAATTGTCTCAATGTATAATAAGAAATATTTTAAGTAAATTTCAATATATAATTTGATTAAAATTATAATTTGGATTCTCAAATTTAAGGTAAAAATAAATTAATGATATCAATATCTTATACAAAAGTTCGCTTAAAATTAGGTAGGTTATTTTTTTTTGAATTATTTAAAAATTATGAATATTAATTATAGGACTATTCTGTTATATAGCTTATTAAATATAGTAATTTAGATTGTAGATAAGTCATCTAATTGGAGTCTTGAAATGGGATAATTTATATTACATTTTTAATTAAAAGGATATGGTAAAAAAAATATTTAATAAAAAAAATTAAAAAGACTCAAATTTTCATTTCCTAGGTGTATTTTATTAAGGCCTAAGCCAAAAAAAAATTTCAAAATTTCTACATGATACCTCTATCCCACCTTAAGGGTTTCTGTAGTGATGGTTTGCCAACTAAGCTACTCTTGATCCCTGACTGCATGATTTAGCCCACATACAATACTTTTTATCCAAGATTGTTGTGAGCTTAGTCCATGAAACCATTAGAGTATGTTATTAAGATTCCAATTAAAAGCCTAATCTAACAAAATATTGCCTTATTCATATTCTCTTTAAAAAACCAACATATCTTTTAAACAAATTTACTAAATCTGAATAATATCATAGTGTATCTAATCCATGAAATATCTAATATTAGAGTAAAAAACAGCAACAATATGAGAATGAAATTCAGAATGTCTTTTCCATTGATTAACTTAAAGATACATAGATTAGGTTTTTTTAGTTGAGAATAATATACATACAATTTAAGTTTGAACATGTATTTTAACTTTGAAATGTGAATATATTCCATCAATATATTTTATATAAAATACTATATTCATAATTAATTCTAATTTAAAGCCTTATTCATTGGAAAACTTTATTTTATCAATTGGAGGAATTTTTGATATTTATTTTCCTATCCCATACTTATAAAGAATTACATTAGGAGTATTAAAATTTAGAGGTACCTATTAAAAAAATTGTTGGATATAAATCTAACTTTAACTTTTGTATAATAATTATAATTAGAAACTATATTATAATTTAATATATGTGAATGAGATTAACTAAGTTTTAAGGTTACAATAATCAATATTGAAATCATGCATATACAAATCTTAGTCAAATATATTGTAAATCTAATAAATTTTAAATTCAAACCAACTACTCTTTAATATGGTTAAGATGAAACATTTTTGCAAAGTGAATATTGAATCCATTTTTCAACTAGCCTAGCTTATGTTAATCAATAGATTTGTAAGTTCTTACATTTATTCAATTTTATGGAATGACAATATATTTTTTTAATTTTAAGAGGTTAGGTTATCCATTTCATATAAGAAATGATAATTAGAGGGGCCAAGAGATATATAGAGGGGTAATGGGTGAAAAGCCATGGGAAATAAATCTATTGAAGAATATGATGAGAGAAGAGAGATAAAGAGGTGAAAATATTGATGTGAATAAAAAATAGGGAGGATAAAATAGAAATGGATTGTGTGTGTGTGTGTGTGTGTGTGTGTGTGTGTGTGTGTGTGTGTGTGTGCGTGTGTGTGTGTGTGTGTGTGTGTGTGTGTGTGTGTGTGTGTGTGTGTGAGAGAGAGAGAGAGAGAGAGAGAGAGAGTTGGGGGGGAATATGAAGAGAAATGCACAGAATAAGGAAATAAGAGGGAGAGGAATAGAAAAATGAGGAAGGAGAGCAAAGAGATGAAGAAATGGAAATAAGATATATGAGGTGATAGATAGTGTATAGATATATACATATAGAAAGTCAAAGTAAAATAGAGAAAATAGAATATAGATAGTGAAAGATAAATGGTAAAGAGAGGGGTAAGATAAGATCGAGACATGGACTAAGAAATGAGTATATGTGTGTATAAGAAAGATATAAAGTAAATGATAGGGAGGTAGATAGGGGTGATAACAGAAACCCAAAATGATACAACTTGCATAAAACAATACGAACACATTAGGCTAAGAGCTTTTCTTTTTTAATGTTAGAAATCTGTAATGGTTGGCTATAGAAATAAAATTAATAGTTCATATAATTTCAATATATCAATTTTGGGTATGTGGAGCATCATGGTGTGCCGAAAAGTGGCGATTTGAAAAATCTGTAGTTCTGAAATATCTCAAACCATTTCAAAATATATTCCAACTTTTTTCCCACCCACCTTGATACTAAATGAAACCAATTAATATCTTTATAAGGTCTACAATATCTTTTGATACCAAACCTATATAGTCAACTTTAAAGACATCCTAAAAATGTGCTTTTGGTCTGTTTTTATTTGATTTTTACTTCAAACATGTATCTGACAACTTTCTTTTCACCAAAATTTGATGAAATAAAAAGGGCTTCTTAAAAATGTTCTTTTCTTTAAATAAATTTAAGATTCATAAAATTATTAGTTTAGTAAGTAATTATTACTTATTTTCTAATGGAGTTATGTATAAAGTACTAACTGACACACTACTTGAAAAATAATTATAACTTTCAAATGGTACAACATTTTTTAAATCCAGAAGATGCATCACATTGTATGTTTCTTCTTCTATAAGGAAAAAAATGAAAAGTTGAATTTTGTAGAGTTTTTAATTAGTTAAAGTGGTCAGACACAAGAGTTATTTTATTCCAAAAATACTAAAGTAAAAAATTATTTATTTAGAATAAAAATACCTAAAAATATGTGTCACATCTAGGCATGAGTCTAATACTTATATCTAGAATGTTATTAAAAAATATTATCATTTAATTTTGATTAAGGTGGTCAGACATACATCTACTTTTTTTTTTGTTCTAAATTTTTTGTAATATTGCATTAAAATTCAAAATTTTGACCAATCAAATATTTTTTTTTGAAATAGGTCCTAGCATTTTAGAAACTAGATTCAATTTGCTAGAGATTCTTGTCTCCACTTTTTGATATAAAATTAATAACAAGTAGAAAATTGCACATCAAGTTGACATAACCTTGATTTTCTAAATTGCACATCAAGTTGACATAACCTTGATTTTCTAAGTTTTTAGTGCCACTTAAGAGCATGTTTGGTTGACCATGATCCTACACATACCCTTCTAGTTTAATATGGTAAAATATTTCTCTGTATTGTGTGAAATTTATACTTTATTTGTTAAAGGAAAGATCATGATGATTGTGTCACATTTAGCAATTGGTTAGAAAAGTCATAAATATAACACAAAATCCCTATAAACTTTCCCTACCAAACCAAAAAATTGAAGTTGCACATTTATTATTATTAGAAATAATATTTCATATAGATTTTGAAATATTTAATTATAAACTTATTTCATTAAAAAGAATCGCATTGAGATTATGTGATTACAAATGTCAATACGAAGGATTAAGATATTTCCATGTTTCTCAAATCTATTACTTTTCTAAAATTTAAGTGCTTAAAAAATTAAGATTATGCCACAATTATTCTTTCATATTTATAATATTAATAAAATTATTGTTTTTAAATATTTATTATTTCCCTTTACATTGACTTCTTAATTTGAAGAAAACTATCACTTTAAAAAGAATTTAAATATTTCTTTCTTTCTATTACATATAGTCTTTAATATATTATTGAAACAATATGATTATATACCTAGAGGATATGGATGGTTTTTTAGAAATAATGATCAATCTTGATAAATTAATTATTACCCTAATAATAAGTGTTGTTTAACCATAACAAAATGAACTCTAGCCATAATTGATCTTTTGTTTCCTTCCAAAATCAACTCTCATCAAGGATGAAAAATAGATTCACTCGATAAATTTTAAATCTTAAATCTAATCCACACATTTACACTAAACTCTAAATTAAATCCTAATCTATATAAATTTTAAGAAGTTGAGGCTATTCATATATTGTATTATTAATTTTGAGATATAGGTATAAACCATTATCTTAATCCTAAATTATATTGTCAATTTTTTAATAGATATATCCTAACCCTAATCTGACACAACTTGAAACCTATTCCTATCCCTAATTAAACCCTTAGTCAAAATCAAACCTTAATTTAATTATAATGAAATGTAACCCTATATTTTACTCTAAACCTATTGAAGAAATATTCTTAATTGAATCCTAGAAAAAATGTATAACCCTAATTAAAGCTTACTCTTAATTAAATAGTAACACTAATATTGTTGAATCGTAAGTCTAATTATATCTTTAACTAAACTATAGTTATAAACCCTAACTCTAATAATATTTATAAGCCTTGTGCAAACTATGCCCAAATCCCTAACTATAATAATAACATATACCCTAGAATCCAATTCAAAATGGACATATTGTGCAGCAAAATATTTACAATTTTTTCTACTTTCTAGTAAAACTAGTATTTGTAGTAAAAGAAGGTGCAATTTGGTTATGTCTATAATTAGATATATATTTTAAATATCATAGTAAAAAAAATACATAAAAAAAATAAAAAAATTTAGCATGTATAAACTAGAATAAATAGATTTGATCATGATGGTTGATTTATCTTCTTTATTAGCAATATACTTATCTAGTAATTAGAGTTAGGATTAGTGTGGTTACTGTGGTTAAAGTTGAAATTAAGATTACATTTTTATTAAGATTTAGTTTATTATTATGGTTAAGAATTGAATTGTGGTGATTCAATTCATGACAATGATAATCTATTCTATTTTTAATTTATAGTTTAAATATTTGGTCACCAATTCTCACCCTTTGTTTCTTCTAATATACCATTATCATCATTATATACTTCAAATATATTATATTAAACTTTAAAATATCTAAAAATATTTAGCTTAAATTATTTAAACAATTACTAATCACACAATTCTATTTGTATTTATTTTAGTCTCATATCTATTTACTTTATTTAAAAATATCTATTAATTATTGGTCCTTGCCTACATATGGGAACTAATGTCTTTAGTAGACCCTCTTATTAATTTATGTAATTCTAAAAAAAATTCAAGTTGTAAAGTTTACAAACTTTTTATTGTTAAATTAATTTATGTAGTTTTATTCTTTTTTTCTAATTGGTTTGTTGCAATTTTCCTAGCTTTTATACTATTTTAATGCATTGTGGAAATCTGATCTCTCTAAGTTAAAAAAATGATAAATACTATATTAAATGCATTAATAGTACACTCTACGGGAATGTACACCAAATTCAATCTTCACCATCCATGTTTCTAAGCATAGTTAGCAGGGGTAATCTGACAAAATTGATGTGTAGCTATTTGTATGTCTGCAACAAATGAAAACCATTATTGTTCCAAACATTGATTATATTTATTTTTATTGATTTATGAGCATGGGTTAGAGGTTTATTTTAAAAAACAGGAAGCATAGATAAGTAGGAGATAATTTCCATAGCAAGTCAAATAGTGATATTGGTGTTAGGATTTTAGCTATGTGATTTTGAGTCAAACTCATTAACCCATGTTTCATGAGTAGTGACTCAATATGAATCCATCTCTAATGAGAATAAATGGACTAGTTAGCACTCATTGGATCTAGGTGGTGCTCATAGGGGTGAAGCACCGAGACTTCCTAAGAGGTCACCCATCTCAGTACTACTCCAGCCTAAGTGTGCTTAACTATGAAGTTTCCTCCATGGTTAATACCAAAGACTGCAACCCCATTTGCAAAACCTTCACCAACTATTGTGCCTTATGAACGATTCATTAGAAAGCCCCATCAATTGATAAGTAGGAGATAATTTCCAAAACAAGTCAAATTTTGATATTAGTATCAGGATTTAATTGTGTGATTTTGAGTCAAACTCATTGACCTAGGATTTAACAAGAAGCATAGTTTTATATTTATTTTATAAGTGAAAATTGCTAAAGACTTTAAACATTAAATATTTATTATTTTTAGTTTAATTAAAGAAATAAATAAATAGATTAATATGAATAATAGATAATATTTTACTAATAAAATGTTCTAGCTAATATTAATAAAAATATTATAAATATAGAGATATAGTAGGACTTACTTTTTAAAAATATTTTATTTATTTTATTTTAATAATTTACTTTTACTATTATTTTGAAAATTTTAGTTATAAAAAATACTAAATCTGTTTTTTTTAAACCGATGAATGGCCAAAGGCATACTAAATCTAATGTTTGTTAACTATAAATTAAAATATTTTAATTTGATTATGTTTTAATTATTTTTTAAGAAAACCAATTGAAGATGTTGTTCATTTTGAATAAAATTTTAGTTAGAAATCAAAATTTTCAATAAAATATAATAATAATATTATTTTTGTTGATTAATTCACACAAATGATTGAGATTGCAAAGTTTTAAATTGTCATGATTGTATTTTAAATTTCTAAAAGATTTTATAATAGTCACACACAAATAATAATTCTTATTGGTTTTTAAAGATTAATAATTTAAAAAATCTTAACTTTATTATTTTTTAAAATCTTAATTTTATTATTCTTCAAAATACTAAATTATAAATAATGAGATTTTAAAGAATTTATTTGAAATTAAATTACTTTTTATTGTGTTTTTAGATTTATAGAAAATATTATTTAACAATTTACAAATTATAAACTTTAATCACTTCTATACATATCTTATATGAATATATTTAAAATATTTGTACTCATATTTTTATTTTAATTACTTGGTAACATTTTAGTAAAATTATAATTTTCAAGATATAAGTAATAGTTTTCCTAAAATTTGTCAACTTAATTATATTGCATTGCTTCAAAAAAAAAAAACTTAATGTAGTATAAATATTTTTTTTATAAACTTAATTTTAATATATTTATAAATTTATAAAAATTAATTTAATATTCTTATATAATTATAATCAAATATATTTCATTATACATAAAAAATATTTTTTTAAAAAAAAAAATGGCATGTGTTAAATTTATAGAATATATAGAACCAATATCAAAATATACATTTTATATCTCTAACAAATATTACATGTCTTCAACAATACTATTTTTCATGCTTTTCACAATAGGTAAGGACTCCTGCTCTAATAGAACTCTTGTTTTGATATTTTATCACTCTACCTAACTCAATTTATTCAATTAGTTTATTAAGAAATTTATTTTTAAACATATGATTGGAAGGAAATCTTGAACATTAATTCATCTTTTGTTTTTCTTTATTTAAGCTTAAGTGTGCTCCTTCATTTAATTTCCTATATCATTGTTTGCACTCATGAACCAAAATGAGCTTGAAATTTGAACTTACAAAAAAATTATAGTCCATATGTGGGTTGTGTTGATTGTAAACTAGGGTATATATCTCACCTTTGACATGTAGTGTTTAGAGGAGTTGGTTTTGTTTACAATACATGTATTTATTTTTTAAAATTGAACAAAAACAAAATCAAATAAAGGCATGTAATATGAACAATGTTTGTAAACTAATTTCTATTTAAATTGTGTTTATTAAAAAAAATTTATATTATTAAGAAACATAGTCTAAATCATAAGTTTTTATTATTAAATTGTTTTGTTTTAAGATTTAATATTTATTAAATAGTGATTCACACTACATATTAAATATTAAAACATATTCAATGTAATAATAAAAAAAGTAATTTTATATTTAAAGATGGTTATAGTATTAATGTGATTAATACTAATTATATGTTGAGATTATAAAATACTTGATTGATAATTAATCTTTTTGAGATGCAAAGATCAACTTGGAGTTTTCTTTTAAGTGCATGGAGGGTTCTTATTTTCTTCAATGATTCATAGATAGATTTTGAGAAGTTTGAGTGAAAATTGAGGTATTTTTAAGGTCAATTTTAGTGCAATATTAGTTGAGAGGACATTTGAGGAAGTTAGCTAATAATGATGTATTAATAGGACAAAAACTCTACCAATAAGTAATAAAAGTTATAAAAACTTAATGAATGTATTAACATGCGAAATACTTCATTGATCATTCATTTATTCATTGTTTGGGTGACTAATTATTAGTGACCAATTTTTTAGCCATTTATTTAATTGCTGATTTAGTCACTTATTTTTTCTAACCATTGTTGTCTATTAGAGTCAACCACTTAGTCATTTACAAGGTAGAGTGAGACAACCATCACTACGGTATAGGTTAAGTCATGTACATAAGCAAGTCTGTATTGAGCTCTATAGGAACCGAGAAAGTATATGGTCATAGGGTATTTTATATACGAGCTAAGCTCAAAAGTAACAAAGAAAATTTCAAGCATAAAAGTGTTGAGTTACATAGTATATGTTAAAAATATATAGATCAAGTAACAACAATGTTGAGCATCAGAAAATAGTAAAGATTGAGCAATGTAGAGTTTACATAAAAGTCAAAAACAAAACAAAATTTGAGCTAAAATGTTTTCAAGATGACTTGGAAGGAAAATTTAAAGTTTGTAGAGGTTGTTAAAGAATATATAATGTGTAGATGTTGTTAATGATGTGGATCACAAATATCTATGTTGTAAAATCAACAATTGAGATGGAGAGGCTAATCTTGGAAGCATCTGGAAAACTCTTTACAAAAATCTTTAAATAGAGAAGATCACAACCTAAAGAATGTATGTGCGAGAGAGAGAAAGAGAAAGAGAGGAGAAGTGTATCCATGAAAATAGGAAGTAATATAAAGTGAAGGATTGAGATCATATCAAAAGTCAGTGAAAAGGTTTTGCTATCACTTAACAAAGCAAGTGACCTAATAAAGAAGTGAAGGGGAAAAAAAGTTTTACCATATAAGAGAAAAGGACTAGTTAGCAAGGAGAAGACTCAAAATCATCTTACAGAGCATACCAAGAGTTAGGTACTGAATAAGTTCTAATCAACTTGAATCATGGTAAATCTCTTAACCAAATGGTCTTAATGGATCTTTGGAAATCTCTTAAAAGAGTCCTTACTTTGTTGTACAAGTGTTAAATCCTCTAACAAGGTGAGACCTAGCTGTCTCTTAAACTTTTAATAGAGTAGATACCTCATAGGGTAGATCATATAATTTTATTAAAAATTGTAACCTTAATAGGTTAACTTTATTACTATAGTAGTGAAAAATTGTGGGTATCATCCCCACCCAATTTTTACCTTCACCTTGGAGGGTTTATGGGTAAAAAATATTGTGTTATGTGTCTATTTTCATGCATGTGATAGATCATATTCACATGTTACAAAAAGTTAATCATTACAAGTTTTCACATGCACAAGTTTATGATAGATGTGAATTAGTTGGTGAAAATTTTAAAGTGTTTAAGATTATGATTTACCACCCCACCCCCCACCCCTCCGAGTATCTTGGCTATTCTAATTATACCTCCATAACTCAACAACTAGTATTAGAGCATTGGTTCTCTAAGAGAATCTTAATCACTTGGAGATTAGATCTTGGAGATAAAGGCTTTCAAATAGGATAAGGATAATGGCAATCAGGTGATTGACATTGACATCCAACTCATACTGCATAAACTTGAGAAGGAAAGAAATGATCTCAGTGATTCCCTAAAAATGAGAAAGGAAATTGCTATCGAGATAAAACAATACTATTATGAAGAAGTTGAGAATGAAGGACTATTTGAATCAATCAATCCAATTGACAAGGCATATGTAGATCTACTTGAAGAGAATAAAATTTTGAGTGAAGAAAAAAGAGGACTAAAAGGAGAACATTAAATTCAATCAGTAAGATTATGTGAAGCGACTAAACAAAAGAAGAAAGGACTATGGTTGAAGATTACAAAAGTGTAATGGCTACCAAACTGGAAGAAAGGATATTAGATGTGCAGAACCTCACAAACACACAACTGGACATGAACCAACTTATGATTTCAAATTAGGAATTGAATCACAAGGATGTGGAAATTAAAAATTTCAAATCAAAAAAGGACATATTGAAGAATGAACTAACATCTAAGAAAGAATCTATGTAGAGATTCAACAAACCTAAAGAAGCAATGAAGATTTTTTGTAAATCTTGTGACGTCATCTAGTTGTTCTAATGGTTCAGGCCATTCACGCATTGAATAAGGAGAATCATCTAGGAGCACAAAACTGAGGAATGTAAAGCCAAAAGATAAACCAACATGTTATCACTATGGGAAAATTGATCATACTACAAATATTTTTTCAAGAAAACATGGTATGAAAATTTCTAAACCAAAGTTTACTGGTTACTATTTTAACTGCAAGAAATAAGGACATAGAATACTTGAGTGTAGGTCAAGACTAAGGAATGCATCTACTACACCTAGACTTGAAGGATACTACTACAACTATCAAAAGTATGGGAAAATAAGGAATGAAATAAATCAAAAATGGAAATGGAGAGAAGAAGATGGAAATAGTGGAGCAAATGGAGCTGAGATCACCAAATCCAATGGAAAAGGTGATCATGTCATCTCAAACTACGAAAGAAAGGTATGTATGGAATTGTATACCCAATTGATATATCACATAGTAGTTCCTTACAAAAATATGCAAAAGTTCACATTTACATAATAAAGATGCATAAGAATAAATTTATGAAAAGTTGCTAAGTGTCAGTAAAATTGACTATGTTGACAAAGCATTGAAACACAGACCAACCAATTTAGAAGAGGAATGGTGGAGAATGAATGATGTGGAAGAGATTATATTGAAAAGTAAAGATCTAGCAAAAAGGCATCAATATCGACCAAGATAGCTGGCTTACACTGACCTAAGTACATATCATTAATGGAGACCCTAAATCAATCAAAAGAAGGTATAGACCAAATTTTAAAAACATTATCTCATACATATTTCAAGAGCATAGAGTGATTTGGTGATTTGAACGACTAGCAAAGATCAAAAGAACAATTTGGACAAAGAATCTTGAACAAGTGGAGATTTGAATAGTACCAAGCAAATCAAAAGAGAAGGTGGAGTAAGAAAGAACTTCAAACCCTAACAATGAACATGGTAGCTTCATCAACTACTGGAATGAGTCAAGAGTTTAGTAAAATCCAACTAGTGAAGAGTGATACTAGTTCTCCAGGTAAGTTTCATGTTATTCCATAAATTGTGATGAAAGGAGACTCAATAGGTGTGCTATCTTCAAAATCACCTAAATCTATTACAATCCATGATTTTAAAAACTATTACATGTGTAAAATCAGAGTACAGACTGTAAGATCAGAGAATCTTATGAGAAGCTCTTCAATGAAAGTATTCTGAAAGATGAATTCAAATTTTTTGAAAGGAAAGGGTTAACTTGTTCCCTATCATTCCTGAGAAAGATAAAGATTAAATGGATTAAAGTGGTTTTGAGTAGAACTCAGGATATGAAGTATTGGCTATAGAATGGGCCCATTGAAATCATGAAGAAAATAATTCACAAGGTTACAGACTATACAACCCTAGACAAGAAGAAAATGATGTGATGTTTGAGCTGAGAAGAAATTAAAGCTAACACATGAGCCAAGTGGAATGGATGTGGTCTATCCATCAAAAAATTTGTTGATCTACTAATTGAATTTGTAAGGAGGTTTGTAGCTCACAAATTCTAGCAATCAAGCAGTTTGGATAGTGTGCCATGTATGGATGTGTATGAAGCATGGAAAGTAGTGGTGAAAGATCACAAATATGATCTTGTTGAGCTAAAAATACTACAACTTACAGAGAATATATCAACCATAAGAAAAGAAAAAAATTCAATGTGTAAGTCTTGATACCTCATTATATATCTAGAGGTATTTCCTTACTATTGGTGATGTTGTATGGGAGTAGGACAAACTAATGATAAGAAATATTAATGAGTACATTACTCAATTGGGAGATGATTTTAAGAATGTAATGGATACTTATTTTGATGAATTTAAGCAAAGGATGAAAGGAAGGATGAGGATACCTAAAGAATTGGTCACAAGATACTATAGTGACATATGTTTTCTTGTGGATATGGACAATACTTTTTAAATAGAAAGAAAATAGGGGCTATGGATGAATCTTCAACAAGAGGGCTCCATAGAACTTGAATCCTTCAATGGCTTCTAATGGATCTCCTTGATGAATTGATTAAGGAATGATACACATTGATTAAGTAGAAGAAAGTGATAAATGTACAAATGGATCATGCAATAGATAATAGGGAGAAATAAGGTCATATATTCTTTCTATTTTGAAAAGTATGTGCTTAAATCTTGAAATGGATAAAAGAGAAATACTAACCTTGAAGTAGGATAAATCTAGAAAATGCTAATTTCTAGTGTTTTTGTATAGCTTCAAGGATCTCTGCAACCTATTTTAAACTGGAATTGTTGAGACAAAGAAAACCTAGAAAACTTTTGTCCTTCTGAAGGAAGCTCAACCTTGACCCTAATAGCAAGGCACAATCTTACCCCAAGGCACAACTATACTTGAAAAAGTTCACCTTGATATGCACTACTTTGACAAAATTTCTATTCACAGATCTTGCAAGTTTGATGAAAAGGGTACATCCAAATCTACTCTTTCATTTGTTTTTACCCACCTATATCTAAAAGACATTTTTATTTATTTTTGGATGGCGGGTTGTCCTTGGTCAAAAGCTAGTTTGGAATCAACCTTGAAATTTAATTGAAATTTCAATATGTATAAACAAAGTAAATAGAACTATTCACCTTGCTTATATCAAAATCCTGATGGAGGATTTGAATCCTTGAATCCGCAATTATGGATGCTCCAAATGAATGTAGAGATTTATGTAGGATGACTCAAATCAATAACATTAGATCTTCAACACCAATCTTGAATGGATCTTTACATAGGAAGAGGCTTGGATGAATGTGGATGGAGAAATCTTCAACAAGAGGGCTCCATAGAGATTGAATCCTTCAGTAGCTAACAATGGACCTCCTTGATGAATTGGATGCTTGAACTCTTGAATTCTTGAATGCTAGTAGATCTCCACTTCATAGAATAATGGATGTAGAAAGTTAATAGTTTTTCTAATATCATAATGCATCTTAGAGAAAAATGAAAGGAAGGAACTTCTTTATACTAGGTCAGGGTTAAGGTTGTTCTTAACCTAGGTTAGGGTTGACATTTCCTTTGACCCAGAAAGACCCATTCAAGGCACATGACATGACTCTAGACCACTTACTCGGAGGGCTAAACACTCTTATCATAGAAGTGCTTCTATTTTAAGACAATACACTTTTGTACATGTAGTAAAACCAAGAAAATCTTGGTTACAAAGTTCTGACTATGAAATAGATAGTGATGTAGTGAGTGCAAACATTGAGGCACTATTGAAAGAAGAGATATTTTGAGGTTGAATCTTTTGGTAGATATGAAGAAGCTAAAGAAATGATAATTATTAACATCAAGATTGCTTTTAAAGAGAAGAAAATGATTAAAATGATTAAAGACCTAGAAGCTAATGTTGGCACACTAGGAAAGGGAAAAGAAAAATTGTAGTTAACACAAGGTCTTGGTGAAGATGATAAAAAAAATAGTGGTGATCAGGAAGAGGAAGAAGAAAAAGGTGACGTGGGTAAAGCCCTAGTTGTTGTCATTCCACTAAGAATGAAGGCTCAAGGAACACAAAAGAAGCTAACAGTGACACCCACCTCTCCTCCACCACCAAAGAAGCCAAGGACTATGGTTGTTGCTAGTGTCGAATAGTTTGCAAAATAAAAAGTAGCAAAGAATAAAAATCCATGCCCCCAAAACCAAAAGAAGGAAATTGGTCAGAGGAACAACTATTAGGGAAAAAAAATTTACTTAAGAGGAATGTAAAAATATGAGAAGATCTATAGGATTATCTAGTTTCAGATTTGTGAAGTACGATACACTAGATAATGATGATAGAAATAAGGCTAAGGAGGCTATGGTGGACATGATTTCCAATCATAAACTATCTCCTAGTGAAATAGAGAAGAAGATACCAAAATATTTATTTACAAGATTAGAAAGGAGTGGCAACAGGTAGAAGTAATAGATAAAATGATAACAACTAACACATTAGTTAGAGTTATGTTTAATTTTTCATAAGAGCAACATGACACATTTTTGAAGTAGTATAGGAGTAGATTTGTTCCTAAATATAGAATGTTTGTGATCTTACAAAATAAATAGGAAGTTTTAGTACAATAAACTGAGTTGATTTTGAAAAGAATTTTTAGATTATCAAGAAAGAGAGAAAATATATACATTGTAAACTATTGGAAATAAAAATGGGAAAGTAAACTTTGAGAGTGAGGGGGGGGAGTGGTGAATCAACACTTCAAAACTTTAACCATAAAACATTCACCATACATCCATGTCATAATTTAGCATGTAAACTAAAATATCTAACTACACATTTGCATCCATAGCATGAAACAAATAACACATGACACAATAAATTGGTTACCCAGAAACCCTCTAATGAAAAGGTAAAATTATAGTGGGGATGACACCTACAAATCTTCACTACTGAAGTTATAAAGTGTGGCCTACTATGGCTACAATAAGTTTGATCATAAACTATGATCTACCTTGTGATAGGTCTGCCTTGTTAAAGGTTTACAAACACTATTAGGTCTCACCCTACTAAAGGATTTCAACACCCTATTGAAAGTGTGCCTTGTTAGAGGACTTAAACTTACAATAAAGGAAGCACTCGGCTAAGAGATTTACAAAAATCCTGTTAACACTACTTTGTTAGGATATTTTCTCTACACCACCTATTAAAATGTTTTACTATGATCCTTCAGTTAGCACACTATTGCTAGATGTTAGATCTTCTCTTTGCTAATAAATGCTTGATACTTCTAATCAGATATGTCTCCTCTTTCCTCTCTCTACTTTCCTCTATTTTTTATAACTTATTCTGTAATTTAGAAAAAATTTCATAACCTCCATAGCCACCATGAATTCTCTCCCTCCACTTAGCATTCCTCTCCTTTTGCACATACAAATTCTTTAGGGTTTTTTTTGTTAAATGAGAATTGGTGAAATAGGGTTAGGTAGGAATTAACATCTATGGTTGATCCATATTGCTACTTAATTCATCCCTTAATTTGATTGGTTGAATGTACTACATAGGGATTCATAACATACCTTCATACTTATCCTTTAGAATTTTAAAACAATCATTAAGTTGGCCCAAAAATGGTTTACATAGTAGATTGTGTCATTAGAAACAACTATGTCCAAAACTATTCAATCAAGTTCTAAAGGCTTTGATGGTTGACCATCACTACATTCTCATTGTTGTACTCAGCCTTTGAATGGCTCAAATATAATATTTACTTGGCTCCTAAATCACTCGGCATGTATAGACTATTTAGCACTTGAGTTGACACATACTATTGGTTAGCACATATTGGTGCTCGACACTAACTAGGTATATTTTTCAACACATAGTGTCTAACAACTTATGGTTGACATGCTTTGTTCACTTAGCTTGCACTAATTTCTTAGCTTGCTTTGATGACTTGGCTTGCACTATAACTCTACTAAATAATGACTAAGTATTTTGTCACTGCCTTGTCAAAACCAATCTAAGATTAACAATACCCCCCTTTGACATGGGTGGAAAAAACACTTTTTAATGACATATACATTCTTCTTTATGCATAAGTCATACAATATATTCTTCATTATGAAACTCATATAAAAAAATTTAAAACTTTAAAATTCTACAAAGTTGATGGTCAATCTGTCATACCTTATTACCCCATTACTCCCTTTGAGTAAACACTTCATTCTTATTCTACTTCTACTTTTGATACTCCTTTTGAATAGATTTATGCCTTGACAACACATTTTCTCAAAATTTTATATTTCCCTTTTTTGACACTTGTGTTATTTGGGTTGTACATTAATTGTGTGTTTATCTAAAAATGGCTTGTGAAGGTCCATTATTATCTTCAATATTGCATCCCAATTTTTGCATGCTACCTCTATAGATATATACTAAATGTCTAGCTAGGTAGCAAGGTCAACTAAGCCATCATGCATTGAAAGTTGGTTATTTTCCTTCATCAATGTCTAAGCATAGGCTAGTTTCTTATGCAACACTTCCATGTGTAGAGTCAACATGGATTGGATATTGATCAAGGTAGACCAAATATTATATCTTGTTCTTGCATCAAAAAATTCCTACCTTGAGTGGATATTAACCTCTAAAATGTTAGAAATAATAGTCCACCAAGATAATTAAGAGGGGGGTGGGGGGTGAATTAGTTATCCAACAATAAAAGCATTTTTCTTCTTTAAACAAACTTAACCATTCAACCAAAGTAAACAACAACCATAATAAGATTCACATAGACAATTACACCAAGTATGGTGATTAGGGAAATCCTTGATCAGAGGGAAAACCCCAGTGGGAATTATGCCCACAAGATGATGTACTAATATAAATATTCCTTAGTAGAGGATGGACATTGCCAGGAGTCTATTACAACATTCAGTACATAGAGTCCCTATTAGGAGACTTTGAATCCCTATTAGGAGATTCCAACCCTATTAGGAGCTGTGTCAATCCTATTAGGAGTTGTAGTATAATTTAAGCAAGATAATCCCATTGCCCAAACTTGCAATTTCAACAACAAGAAGAGCTCACTATTCAAATATGCAATTTACTATTATGTTCTTCTTTCCTTTGTTCTTTTAACTGAACTAATCAATGCTAGACCTTGTAGACCAAGTCACAAACCTCAAATCCAAATATCAAACCTCAAATCACTTAGCAAAACCTTGACAATGAAGCTTCCTTCACTTCTGCACTGCTCTACTCTACTTCACATCCAACTCTCTCTCTACTATTGACAATTCCTTCTCCATTTCATATTCCATATCCACATGATAAAGGAAAAAGTCCTTCATTTATATTGAGTCCTCAAAACAATTCACTAAGTTACCTATTAGACCTTCTCAATTGATCATTATAGGACCATATTAAGAACATGTTACACTTAGTGATAACATTAATCTTTAGTCTTGCAACTTGAATAATTTTTTTTGCATGCAATATTATGAAAGAGAACTTAGCCACATCATTAATAACATATCATCTTCATATGCTCAACCTTTATTGTTAGAATAACAACTCTACTAAGAGATACAAAAAGTTTATGAGAAAATTCCTCTATAAACTCTATCTCAGAGTAGAAATCACCAAAACTTACATAACTTCTTCCAAACTTATCATTTCTTCTTTTGATGTTAACTTCATATACCAAATACTTAGAACTATCTCCCATAACCTTAGATAGTTATAATACTTAACTAGTCATCTATACCAACTTGATCTTTCCATTGTTCTTCTATCTCATACCATAGAAAATTTCTAAGTTAACATCAATGATAAACTTAGTCATGAATGTAACATATTATCATATTAACATATCTAAAATATTCCCCCATAGGAATACCATTAGCATTCATGCTTGCAACAATCTCCCCCTTTGGCATTGATGGCAACATAGATGAAAAACATCTAGTTCTAAGAATACCAACAAAAGACTGTTCAACTCTCTTTTCAAATCCTCTTCATCAATTATTCTCCCCCACTAATATACCTAAATGTTCTTTCTATGAAATTTTCATTCCATGTTTTACTTCTTTCAAACATATTGTACTCATGCAAAACTTCTCCAACTATCATGTTGAACATGTTGTTTTTCCATGCTATTTTTCATGCTAAAAATCTCACCCATTGACATCAATGTCAAAGGTTTCATTAACCAAATTTACTGTATCAAGCTCTACAACAACTGATTCTTTCTTAGCTCAAGCATGTCCAAAGACAATATTCAAAACAATGTCCAATAAGATAATCCCCCATCCAAGAAGCATCAATATTTAGTCTAGACAAAAATGGTGCTCTATTACACTGGAGTGATGCACTCTTGCATCTTTTATTCTAATGTAGGAAGGGGTATAGCCCTTAGCATACCTCAAAAATACTCAAAAGTCCCTTTGGGAAGAGGCTTAGTGAATATATTTGCAATTTTCTCTTTAGTGCTCACATACTCCAATCTGATCTCCTTTTCTACAACTTTCTCTCTCAACATGTGATACTTGATATAAATATGCTTAGTCCCCGAATGAAACACTATATTCTTAGAAATACTTACTGTGCTTCTATTGTCACAATGTATAACAATAGGTCCATTAATCTCTATCCTTATATCCTTTAGCATCTGCTTCATCCAAACAACTTAATTGTAATTGTTTGTCATTGCAACATATTCTACTTCCACTATACATTGTGATGTACAATCCTACTTCTTGCTTAGCCAAGAAACCAATCTTCCTCCAAGAAAAAGGGCTCAACCACCAGTGCTTTTTTTGTCATCCATACTGCCTACCAAATTTACATCAATATAAGCACTTAGAGTAAAAATATTTGATTTGTCATACCATAATATGAACTTAGATGTTCCTTTCAAATATCTAAATATCCTTTTTACTGCTGCATAATGTGCTTCTCTAGTATTAGCTTGGAATCTTGCAACAATTCCAATAACATTTGCTATATCAAAACTTGTGTGAATCAGATATTGCAATCCTCCTCTCATAGATTTGAACTTCTTCTACTCAACAGTAGGTGTCTCATCCTTTGTAGATAACTTGTGTCTAGTTACCATAGGTGTTCCAACAAGTTTGCATGTTTCCAAACAAAACCTTTTCAATAAATCCTTCAATACCTTTTTTGATCCCCATTTCTTCAGATCTTTATCTATCTTTACTTGTGCCTCTATCTTGAAGCTCAATGCTTAATTGTGTCCATAATTATAATCTCTTACGAAGAAGCTCCATCTTTCAGGTGTCAAAATTTCCTCTATTAGATTTAGGAATATCTTTTCTGAAATAACTCGCTAGTGATCTCCAAAAGCTATTGAACTTTATCTTCAAGAACATGATGCTCTAATACCAATTGTTAGAAACAATAGTCCACCAAGATAACTGAGAGGGGGGGTGAATAAGTTATCTAACAATTAAAACATTTATCTTCTTTAAAAAAACTTAACTATTCAACTAAAGTATTTAGCAACCATAATAAGATGCACATAGACAATTACACAAGATATGTTGACTAGGGAAAACCTTGATCATAGGGAAAACCCTAGTGGGAATGATGCTCACAAGATGATATACTAATATAAATATTCCTTGTTAGAGGAGAGTCTATTACAAAATTTAGTACATAGAGTCCCTGTTAGGAGACTTTTAATCCCTGTTATGAGATTCCAACCCTATTAGGAGTTGTGTGAACCCTATTAGGAGTTGTATTATAATGTATGCAAGATGATCCCACTTCCCAAACATGCAATTTCAACTATAAGTAGAGCTCATTGCTCAAACATGTAATTTACTATTATGTACTTATTTCCTTTGTTCTGTCAATTTAAATAATCACTATCAGACCTTGTAGACTAGGTCATGAACTTTGGATCCAAATATCAAACCTCAGATCACTTAGGAAAACCTTGGCAATGAAATTCCCTTTACTTCTGCACTATTCATCTCTACTTCACATTGTGTTCTCTCTACTACTTACAATTCCTTCTCCATGTCAGATTCCATATGTATAGTGTGATAAAATAAAATGTCCTTCCTTTATATCAAGTCCTCAAAAAAAATCCTTAAGTAAGGTACTAGAGCTTCTCAATTAATCATTATAGAACCATATTAAGAACATGTTACACTTAGTGATACCATTAATTTTCTATCTTGCAACTTGAATAACTTTTCATACAATCAATATTACGATGAGTGAACCTTGCTAGGTCATCACCAACATGTATTCTTCATATCCTCAACCTTAATTCTCAGAATAACAACTCTGCTAAGAGATATAACAAGTTTACCAGAATATGCCTTAGTAAACTCTATCTCAGAACATAAATCACCAAAACTTACATAACTTCTTCCTGACTTATCATTTCTTCTTCTGATGTTAATTGCATATACCAGATACTCAAAAGTATCTCCCATAACCTTAAATAGTTATAATACTCAACTAACCATCCATACCAACTTAATCTTTCTAGTGTTCTTTTGTTAGATACCATAGAAAATTGCTATGTTGACATCAATGACAAACTTAGTCATGAATGCAACATATCATTATAGTAACATCTCTACAATACTCCCCCATAGGTATATCATCAACATTCATTCTTACAACATAGAAATGCACTTGAATTCAACTAGGAGATAACTTTAAAGTGTTACATGTGTGTTGTAGATCTCCTTGTGGGTGGTCAATAGCCCTTTTTGTCTCTTGTGTGAAATTTTGCACATTGCACAGTTTGTTGTATATAGAGAAGTTATTGTCCAACACTATCTTGGCACTTTCCATTTTGGTTTCCAAGTCAACCTATCTAAGTGCAATGGAACTTGATATATTTTCTAGTACCTTTCTATGGAATTCCCTTTCAGACCATTCAAGTAATTTTACATTTGAGTCTAGGTCTACATCCTTAATCTTGTCCACAATAGTGACAAGTTTCTCTATGATAGGCTTATTTTCATTTGGTTCTAAGAGGCTAAAATAATTAATGAATATATCCTTGATATCATGTAGCACTTTATTTTTCTTGTGTTCCCTCCTCAAAAATGCCTGCCTCTTCTTACGTTCTAGAGAATCTTATAGTATAATCATCTCTTCTACAGTGATTGTTGAAAGATCAAACTTGGGTAGCTCAGTCACTTCATCAAGACTTGCATCACCAAATGATGTAGTATCAACACTAAGTGGTGTGCTAGATCATGGCCTTGATATATGTAATGGGGTATCATGTACACTCAACCCTTAAAGAGTTTGGATACTAATAAGAGATGTTGATACTAGATTTGTGACTAGTGCTTTTATTTCTATCTACTCCTCTAGCTTAGTCACCAACCCTAACTCTTGACAACTTCTTTGGCTTGAGTGGTGGCTACCCCTATGCTAGACTGAGCATTAGGTATTGCTCACTTTTGTCGTGGTTTATTCACAAGCTTCTTTGTAGGTTTCTCCACTTTTGGCTTCTTTTCCTTTCTCTTCTTCGTATCTAGTTGATGTGCTTCCTTAACTTCTTCTTCCTTAAAAGCTTTTTCTTCTTCTCTTTGTTCTTCTCCCAGGCCTTATTCTTCCTCTTCATGTTCTTCTTCTTCTCCATCTCCTTCACCAAATCTCTCCTTCAACTTTTTCACTATTTTTTTTGCTTTCTAAGAGCTATAGTTGTCTTTAGGTCCATTGTGATCCTTGATTTGGCTTCCTTATAGTTATCAAATGAGGTGACATTCTTGTCAATATATTTTGCTAATAAAGTTGTAATAGTTGAAGAGGCCGCATCTACAGTTATCTCATGTGGCAAGGGTTTGAGCCATCTAACTCTTGGTATTCCTACTTGCACATATATGTGGTCAAGATCCACTAAGAAATACACATCTTCATAATGTTTCTCTACTAAGGATATAGTGATCCTTAACTGTATTTCATAGATTTCTTAAAATCCTTAAAATAGCTTGTTATTACCGACTCAAAGTTATTACCTAGCTATTCTCTAAATTCTAAATGTTTTTTTTCAATTGACCTATTTTTCTTGCAAGTAATTGTGCCAAAGGTGGATTATGTGTTTTGCACATAAAAGAATATGCAAACAAGTAAAGAAGCAAATTTGCAGGATGCACTTTTTGCTTTCTTGATGGCCCCCAATTTTTTGATAGCTACTATAGTTGTAACTCAACAAGGTCATAGTAATGGTCCCTCTTTACTATCTTGAATCCCAAAATCAACATCCATAAATGATACATTATTTAGTTGACTAGACTAAAAGAACTTGTGAGGAATTTCTCTCACTACCAAGGCAATTAGGGGATATGATATGGTGTCAATAGACATGCCTCTCTTGTTCCATACAACATCTGTAGTCTTCTCAATAGTTTCCTTCACATCACTTCACATGTTCTTGGGTTTTTCAAGCGTAGGATATGCTAATATTCTCTTAACAATCCTTTTAGTGAGTTTAATTGGTACACCTTCCAACAAAATATAGTTATCATGTATGCAGCTTAGAACAATTCAAATTCATTCCTTCTTAAACATCTTAGGAAAATTTATTTCATGGGTTAACCCTTTTCATTCAAAAATTTTATATTCTTCCGTCAAGACTCCATTATCACATAGTTTTTTGTAGGAATCTCTTATCTCCATGTCACCTACTTCTCCAATATTTCCCATATAACAACATCCAATATCTTGTATCATCAAAACTTTTGGGGGTATAACTAATAATGCATTAGATAGGTCTCTGTTATATGCTATATCAGGAATAGCTCAGAAATATAGTTTCCTAATATAATTACTTATCAATTGTACATTGAAAACCTATTTCCCCTCTTTCCTAACATTTGCAGAAGAGCTAGATTCTATTTGACTACTTAGGGTTTGTGAGAAATGAAACAATGAAACTCGACAATAGTTAAATACCTTTTGAATATGAAAATTGATGATGAGTAGTAGTTGAATCCAATTCACAAACACTTGAATCTTCTTTATCAATTCACCTTTGTGTTCTTTGTTCACTCTATAAACTCTAGTAAGTGAAAATGAGTAGAAAATTGACTATATAACCCTTAATATTAAGCATTAAATGCTCACTTCTTGTACACTAGTAAGCTTGGCTATCATAGGAATTTTGACACTCTTGACTAACCTATGATTTCCAATTTTCTCAGCTAGCATAGAAATCTTGGCCAATACTAACATAACTCCATCTCTCAGTTGGAACTATAATATCATTCATGCTCGAAAATAGCTATAAAACATTCCATGCTTGAGAACAATGTAGAAAACAAAAAAAATATATTTTTTCTAATGATTCTATCAATTCATTACATATCAATTCATGCATATATAATCATTTTAATACTTAGATTCTTGGAACAGATGGATAATACAACTTTTGAAATATCATCCCCATGCATATCTCTTGACTATCTAGTTGGGGGTGATGTCATCACCTGATCCATTGGATGAAGTGACCTCATGTGATCTTGATGTGTTGTAATATTTCTTCGTCTTCTATTTCTTGTCCATCTATGCTGTCACCTTCTTAACATTTTCCTTTCTTTACCCTTGTTGAATTCACTACTTGGTGTTGGTGACCTAGTTGGACAATTTCAACTGATATGACCAGTCTTGAGACAACTAAATCATGTAGTCTCATTCAACCATATATTGCAGTTTCCTTTGACATGTATTTTAATGCAATTCTTAGGAACATGTCCATATTTTTGAGAGTGACAACTATACCTTGTGTTGTAATCCTAGCCATAGGAATTTCCATTGTGCTTTACCTTTGTTTGCTTGTTTATTGTCCACTTGGTCTTAGATCTACATTCATATGCTTTATTTGCATACTTATGAAAATTGTGAAAATATCCTTCAAGTCTCTAATCACTTATGGTCTTAGATCTACATTCATCTACTTGATGTCCTTACTTGTTGCACTTATGATAGTAACCCTAGAATTTCTGCGTAGGGTTCTGATTTTCAATGTTTCCTCTACAAATATTTATTTTATGACCCAACTTTCCACAATTATGATAAGTGTGTTTTTAGTTCTCACCTTTGTTATTCCTTTGGTCACCACTTTTAGATGATTCTCCTTCCTTAGTATTGGTGTATCCTAATCCAGTTCTATCATTATTAGACCTTGGAAATTCTATCAATTTCTTAAAATACTTGATTTTTTCACTAGGCTTATTGAGATTTTCTTTCTTAGTCTTCAATTCATTTTGTAGTAGGGAAATATGTATCATCAAAGTTGTAATCTCAATATCTTTCTATTCAGTTCCTGATTTGCATCATTAATTTATTCATTGTATCAAGTTGCATGTTTGTAAGCTTTTGTACATTTGATGTCTTTTCTTCAAGTCAATTAGTGTTCTTTTGTCATCTTCAATCATGACTTTATCTTCCTTGGCTTTATTTTTTGGTTTAGTCACCTCACATAGCAATATTTATTGGACTTCTTGTTCTATCTTAAGATTTATGACCTCTTCACTTAGGGAGTTCTTCTTTTCCATCTGATCCATAACCACTATATCAAACTCTCCTAAGTTTCCATCTTAAAATAATCTAGTAGTGTGTTCATCTTGGTGTTGAGTTTGATTTTCCTAAATATCTATCTATTTCCTTCTCTTTAATGAATGACACAATTCATCTCTTCCCTCTTTAACTTGATGCAGGGTAAGTTGTACTTAAATCTTCTAGTTCTCAATAGTCTTTGCCAACTTTTAGACCTCAGTCTTCAAGATCTCACCTCCAAAGTTGTCAAACTTTCCTTTCTAGAGAATAAAGCTCTAATATTAATTTTTAAAAATAATAATGGGAAAGTAAACTCTGAGGGGGGGAGGGGGGCTATTGAATCAGCAATACAAAAGTTTAACCATAAAACATTCACCACACATCTATCTCATAATTTAGCATGTAAACTGAAATAGCTAACTACACATTTGCATCCATAGAATGAAAGAAATAATATATGACACAATAAATTGGTTACTAGAAACCCTCCAATGAAAAGCTAAAACTGGGTTGGGGATGACACCCAAAAATGTTCATTACTATAGTTGTAAAGTGTGGCCTATTATGGATACAATAAGTTTTATCATAAACTATGATCTACCCTATGAAAGGTATGCCTTGTTAAAGACCTAAAATCATTGTTAGGTCTCACATTGCTAAAGGATTTCAACATCCTATTAAAAGTGTCCTAGGAATGCTCAATCCACAAGGAAGCATGTCTCCTATACATGTTGATATTCCTCACACTCTAAAGGTCTAGAAGTCAAGGTTCATAGGTACAAAGGAAGAAGTTGAAGTAAATGAAACAAATTTCAATATTAAGATTGTTTCAAAACCTTGTATTGAAGAAGGAAAATAATCAAATAAAAACTAAGTGTGACTATTGTTGTATCAAGCATAGATAGTCAAGCATGACCAAGTGGTGAAACTCCATCACCAACTCCTAAAGTAGTGTCAAGCAACAACACTCCTTCACCAAGCAAGAGGAGATCAATAAAAGATGTTTGACTAGATTTTTAATTTAGTCTAGATGAAATCATCAAGATTCCATAATTGGACCTAGAAAATATCACATTGGAGAAAACCATTTTGCTACAAGAAGTTTGGGAAAAGAATAGCTATGGAGAGAATTGAAGCAGAAGCAAGTATTATATGATGTGAAAAATATTTTTTTTGATGCTTTTGAAATTCAAATATTTAATAAACATGCATCAATTATCAACCAACTTGTCTATATAGTTGATCAAGTGAATGCTAGAAATATGCAGCCAAATAAGAAACTAATGGATTGATTTGTGAGAAGATTTAAAAACAAGGTTGTCGATAAAGTTTCCATAAACATTACCTAGCAGAAAGTGCAATTACAAGAAAAAGTACAAGTTATGATAGAATTAATATAGAGGGTACAACATTTGTTGTACAACATTCTATTATATGTTCCACGACTCATCAACAATATTTAGGCACAAATAACTCAAATTCAAGTTGAGATGAATAGATCCAATAACATTATTTTTGATTTAGTAAAATAAGGCATTTATTATTTTAATAATCTACTAAATTCTCAAGGTACATTGGTCGAGCTTTAGGAAGATGATAGAAATATGCAGTCTAAATTGATCTCTATTTTGGAAATGATGATACCTTATTTGGATGTCATGCAAAGAGAGCCAAAAATAACCTAGGATCTTATCATAGAAGATCATAATTCAGTGTTAGTGCTTGATAGTTTAATTAATCTAGCTACAAGATTACAATTGCATAATCATATTTTGGAAGCAATAAGAACCACATGGGATCATGTACTATCTATGATTACCAAAGTTCATAAGGAACTCATTGACCAATATGGCTTACTTCCACCTATTCGACCCCAGCTGTAGTGACATAACATGTTAAAAATAAGGGGGAAATAGAATTGAATAAGTGGGAAATTAATTTCTCATTTATTTTTATATTTTTTATTCATTATTCATTGGCATAAGTCATAACACTTAGGGGGTGAGCTTATTATTATATTGTATTGTAAAAATTTTAATATGACAAAGAGTTTTTTCCACTAATGTCAAAGTGATAGATTGTTGGTACCTCTAACCATTTTTTTCTATTAGTATCAAACACTTAGTCATTTATAAGGTAGAGTCAAATGGTCATCACTATGATGAGCTAATCTATATAGGCTAAGTCATGGACATAAGAAAATATGTATCAAGCTCTATAGGAGCCTGGCAAGTGTATGGTCACGGAGTACTTTTTATATAAACTGATTTCAATAGAGACTAAGAAAGCTTCAAGCATACAAGCATCAAGTTATATATTATATGTTGAAAAAATAAAAACCAAGCAACAACAATGCCAAGCATCAAAAAATAGTAAGACTGAGCAATGTAGAGTTTACATAAAAGTCAGAAATGGAACATAACTTGAGCTAAATTATTTTTCAAGCCAACTTGGAAGGAATATTTAAAGTTTTTAGAGGTTGTTATTGAACATTTAATATGTGTAGAGATTGTTAATGATGTGGATCACAAATCTCTATGTTGCGTAAGCAATGATTGAGATGGAGAGGCTAATCTCTGAAGCATCTAGAAAACTCATTATAAAACTCTTTAGATAACAAATATCAAACTCTAAAGAATGCATGTGTGTGAGAGAGTAGGATAAATATTCAATAAGTATATGCATGTGAACAAGAAATAATATGAAGTGAAAGATTGAAATCATATATGAAGTTAGTGAAAAGGCTTTATTATCACTTAACAAAAAAAGTGACCTAATCAAGTAGTGATGGGGAGGACAAGTTTTATTAGATTAGAGGATAGGATTAGTTAGTAAGGAGAAGACTTGGAATCATCTTACAGAGCATATTGAGAGTCAGGTATTGAATCAGTTCTAATCAAAGTAATTCTCTTAAAAGAGTGGTCTTAATAGATCTTTGTAAACATCCTAATAGAATGCTTACTTTGATGTAAGTGCTAAATCCTCTAACAAGGTGAGACCTAGCACTCTCTTAGATTCTTTACATGGAAGACCACTCCTATGGTAGACCATATATTATGATCAAACATTGTAACCTTAAAAGGTTAACTTTATTAATGTAGTAGTGAGGATTTATCGGTGTCATCGCCACCCTAGTTTTACCTTCACCTTGAATAGTTTCTAGGTAACAAATATTGTGTTATATGTTAATTTTCATGCATGAGATAGATCAGATTTACATGTTATAGTATGTTATCATTACAAGTTTTTACATGCACAAGTTTACTGATAGATGTCAGAAAAGTTTAAAGTGTTTAATATTTTGATTCACAAACCCCCACCCCCACCCCCCACCCCTCATCCTCTAAGTATCTTGGTTATTATGTTTATACCTCCATTAGTCAACAGGTTTTAGTCGAAGACCATATTATTCACGTATTCTTATAAATTTTAGAAAATTACTAGAATTTGATCACTTTTAGTCATGTGACTAAATAATTTATTCTTGTGATTAATTTTTTCACTCTCATGGTCATTTATTTGTCAAAATTCTACTATTGTTGAAAAGAAAGATAATAACCCTATTGAAAGAAAATGTAATATAAAGATTAACTAGATGCATTTTATGTATTTTCAAAATGAAATAATATGAAATTTAATCTATATGAAAATAATGAAAAATGGGTTCTAAATACTACTAATGCAAACAATGCAAAAGGAGATCTAAATACCTTCAATGCAAGTAGTATCATATAAAGTCTATCTAGATACATGAAAATCATAGAAAGAGAGATAATGGAAACTAAGAGAGATCTCATGAGAGAAAAATATAACTCCTAGAGAAGTGGGTAGGATGTTGAGTTCACCAAAAGAAGGTAAACACCTAAAATAAGGGAGATCTAACTCCAAAGAAGAGAGAGATAAAGGGATCTAACTCAAAAATAAAAAAGAAGACATTAGAAGTCAAGTTCACCAAAATGTTTAGTTGTAAAATGGAAGCACTTTAAGTAAGTTATATACTTCCACTTTATGGGTTTGTGCTAAGCCATTCAATTACAGTGTGAAAGGGAAAAGGGAAAATTTCCAAATATATTCCACTTCTAACCCAACTTTGATTATCTAGAAGCCAAAAGAGAAAGGGTGATAATATAGAATTTGGATTAATGGAGGAATATGATAGAAGGAAATCTTCTCTTTTAATCTTTAATAGGATAACATGAATGTGAAATAGAACTAATTTCTTGGAAATGTGAATCTAGATAGGATACGAATACAATTAGCTCAATTAAGATACAAATCTAGGCTAAAGATATGAAAGAAAATGAAATATGAAGGGCTCACCTCAAAATGTATAGATAAATTTGTGTTCATGTTAAAAAAAATTTTGGATCTAAATCTTTTCTAATTTTTTTTATAAAAGGTCTTGGAATGAAACGATGAAAGAAACAAAACTTAAAAATCTCCCTAGAATCTAGGATTGGAGAACTAGGTCAACTTGGAAAGAAATCCTACAACCAAGTTGACATAGTCTACGACTCTAAAAGTGATGACTCCAGAAAGCTTCTGAACAATAGGTTCTAGATCTATAATCCTTTTTTCTCCCAACCTACAAATGGACATAAAAAAGAAAGGTCCATGGATTGGGGTTTGATGACATCTTGCCTTGGTCAAGCCCTAGGTTAAGGAAATAACTATAATTGAGAAATATAAATGAAAATGTTTTTTTTCGGATTTAGTAGATCTGAATAATATCAAGTAAATGATACAATTACCTTGCAAGATGAAATTCTCTTTGATATGTCATCAAGTATATAAGTGTAATAGCCTTGACTCAAAGAAACTATAACGAAATTAAAGAAGCCAAAACTTCATGTATGGAAATGTATGTGACATGTTGTGGACAAATACTTGAATAACATGAAAGGATTGGAATGATGTATCTCCCCCTTTTCAAGACAAACTCCACTACCAATTTGAAGGAAGAAGATTGATGCAAGAAAGAGATTCTTCAACTTGAATTCTTTAAGATGCTTGTGTAAAGGAAAATGCCTTGAATACTTCCCTGTTGAGAGATGATAACTTGAGAATAAGATATGAAAATGAAGCCTTCAAGTCCCCTTTTATACTTTTTTTTGGCAAGGAAAACAACTTTGGCTAAATGGAGAAATAAATGAAATAATTGGTAAACTCAAGAACTTTTGGGCCATAAACTTTGTGTTCACCAGAAACTAGGTTTACCTACTTATACCTAGTCCTCGACTAGATTGAGCTGGGTCTAGCTAGTCCTTGACTAGGTTGACTTAGGTCTACCTAGTCCTTAACTAGGTCATCCTCAATCGACCTAGTGCAAGTCAACATAGTCAAGGTCAAGCTATTCTTAGTTGATATAGTCCATGTTGATTAGTCCTAATGGACAAGTCAAAAAGGCAACCTAAAACTCTAGAATGTCATGTATATGAAACTAGAAGATAATGGATAAAAAGATAGATATGGTCAAAAGGGTATCATGATAGTACCTAGAAGGAAATTTCGTGTAGCAAGAGAAGATGAAGAAGAGTGAAATGGAAGAAGAGAGGAGAAAAAGATACCAAAACCATACTAAGAAGGGCTAAATTGTCTAAAAATGAAGTATGTCCATTTTAAGATGATACACTATCTATTTAATAAGCTAATGAAATTCCAAAAGAAAGATTAAAACTACCCTTATTAAATCCCTAATCATAATTTTTATCACAATCCAACAAGTTGGGCACACCTTCATTAAATATTCATCCCATTAAAAAAACAATGCGAAATCAAATCCAAATAAAGAAAATTATAACCTTCTTTAAATTGTGTAATTGAGTATCTAATAATTACAATTAAGTTTACTTATGAAAATGTATTTCCATATTAGTTTTCATACAGACACCAAGGAAATTTTATTCCATTTGGGAACATGGTTAAGGAGAAATCCTCTTACACATAGTTGTTGTCTCACACCTCAATGTTTGTCATATCTATCATTATGTTCCTATCATATTATCATTGTCTCATTGTTTCAAATGTTGCAAACACTTCATTGCACAAAGGAGGATGGTCCACCTTCCATGGATATGTGATAAAACCTTGCATAGTTGACATCTTATATCTATCACCACTCCTAGATATTATGTGTTTCCTATACAATTATGCACATGGATGATGATTTCATATCTTATAATTATTGAAAATTTCATTTGATCATCATTTTATCTCTCTTGTGATATCTCTTGCACTTTTATATCTTGCAATTATATTCATTTCCTTAGGAAAATTCTAACAGAAAAAAAACCTACAATAAAGTTATAACTAAATATTTCCTAAAAAACTAGAATGATTTCATAGGAAAGAGACACTTAGTCCAAACTAAATACAATACCGCCAATTATGTCTTATGATGGAAGGATAGAATAATAAATTGAGGAGACAATATTAACATATTTTATACTGGAGTATTATAGACCATGACCTAAGCCTTCAAGACATGAGCTCAAAATGCAACCAAATACATGTATACTCAAATCAATTCCCACATTTTGGATAGGCCTGCATGGTCTAACATGAAAAAATTTCTCATAAAAAAGGGTAGAAATGGATATGATTAAAACAACATGACACAACTTAAAACATTGACACTCATAATGGCTTTGATAAAGGAAATGTACATTGCCAATATTCAATTTAAGGAAAACGTTTCTAGTTTTAAATAATACAAAAACTACCATATACATCACAGATCGCTATCAACAATTCCTATATGGGTAAGGAATGACATTTATCAAAGTGAAAAGTATTTACAATAGACAACAAAAAAATATAAGATGCAATTTCAAAGAGATCACCCCATATAATTAAATGCAAAGGTAAACATGAATAATACTAGTAATCCTAAGTACAAATTATAAATAATGGTGGTATCTACTATAAGAAAATCTACATATCCATATGCTCGATGATGTCTTTGTTAATGTCAACCAGAATGAGAGATCTTCTCTTGATCCCTACAACAAAATCATCTTGAGAAATTATAGGAATTAGAAAAACATCTTTTTCCCGAAGAATTAAATAAGTCTCAATCTCCCAATGAGGAATCTTGCAAATGTTCAAGTGCACCTCTTATTTTTCTCTAATAGTATCATAACTATTTGGATTTTTTCGCGTCTTGCAAAATAGAAGGATTGATTGATTTTGAAATCTTCAATTCACTTTACTATTGGCATAGTTAGAAATGTAACTCCTTGCATCTCTACTCTTCCAATGTATATTGTAACTTTTTTCACTGTCAAATCTTGACTTTTTTGTCTATGAATTACCTAGGATCATTATATTCCTCTTATCACTCATCTTGTCAATTTACTCAAACCAATTCATTTCCATTAGAACTCCCAATATTGTACACACTACCTTGATTTTCTAGCTTTCTAAACTATTCAATCTCTTCACCTTGCCCTTTCAGCAAGCTCTCCAAGTGCAAGTGAACACCTAATATCCTCATTCTGCTATTTATATGAGTGAAAAGTATAAATTTTCATACTAAAAATAATTAAATTCAGTGGACTTTCATGGTCCACATGAATATTTTTGTCTCATTTGAGCCTATTTTAAACCTATTTGTGATACCCTATTTGTTCGATTTTAACTTGAGATTTCTTGTGAGTTATCTAGATATTGTCTATTCTTTTTTTAAATAATTTTTTTCTAATATCTCTAGGAGCATACTAAATTGAGAACATATAAATAATTAGAAAATAAATATTTTAAGCAATGCAATAGGTTGTATTGTCAAAAGTGCAACAAAACATAAACACATAAAAATGTCCTCATAATTATTCCAAATTATTTGATTAAGAAAAAAGAATATGAATATTTATTTAATTAATTTGTTAAAATTTTATTCTATTGATCCTTTAATAAATCTCTATAGCTATTAAAATATTTTTTTTTCATTTCTTTCTATCCATTCCATATTTTACAATCAAAAGAAACGTGACTTAAATATTATTTTTATCTTAGATATCTCCTTTTATCCATTTGTGAATAAAAGGCCATTTATAAATACTATAATCCACCCCCTTTTCAATATCAACCAATACATATTTATAAAATCAAGCAATAAATGGCATAATAGATGTGGAAAATAACTTTCAAACTGAATTCTTTCTTTCTGTCACACTCCTCACTTAACTTGGTCTCCCTCTTGAAGACATCTACTTTTAACCATTTTGCTCTCACTTCCATGGATCCCTATTTTGAAAGTTGAATGCATACATATTGTTTAAGATATCATAGAAATTTACACACCATATCAATCCAAAAGTAATTATTATGAAAAAATGCCATAATACTTGTGGATGATAAGGGATCAGTAGAGTAAAGAATCTTTTGAGTGCACCTTATTACATAAATATTCTCATTTTGTTTTATATGTGGATTATTTAGAAAAGTATTTAATTAGTTTGAAATTGATTGAAGGATAATTTTATAAATCTCTTGCTAGTGGTTGGGATTGCATAGGGTTCATATATTAAGATTTTAAATTATATCACCATCAATATTATTAAATATGTTGCAGAATGATTGTGTTTTATAGGTGATTTCCTTAATAAAAATAGATGTCAATATTCTATCTCTACATAAATTGTGATTTATAGAAATAACTATGTATGTAATAAGCTAATAAAATTGTAAAAGAAAGATTACAACTACCCTTATTAAATTCTTAATCTCTTTTCCCATCACAATCCAACAATTTTAAAAAACCTTCATAAAATATTCATCATATTTATAAACTATATGAAATCAAATCCAAATAAACAAAATCATTAATTATTACAAAAATCTCCATAATTCCCTTATCACAACCAATTACTCTTTAGTTTATCCTAATCAAAGTAATCAACCATTCTCTAATTTAATACACCTAAACCTATAACTTATCTATAGTAAATATCATGAAAGTAACCACATAAACAAATACATAGCTTTTAATATGTAATTAAGTCTTAACTTATCAATCTAGAATAACATAACAAACTAGCTTAGGAATTTTTCCTAGCAAAAATATATAAATACCAAAATTCTTAAAAGTGATGGTTATCTTGATAATAATAAAAAAGTGCCACGTAGTGGCATGTACTTGTCATTTTTGTAAATTGTACTGATATTTGCAATGTATAAGTGTGGTTATAATGTATAATTGCATAATTAAATATGGTAACATTAATTAATTTTACATATTAATAATGAATAGTAATGTAGTAGTATAAGATATAAGATGTATGATTAGTTTATTGTTTTGAGTGTAAATACAAAACTGAAATCTTCCAATGACATGATCTTGGGCTCCAAGACTCTTTTTGTAAATCCCATAAGTTGGGGCTAAACACTTATTATATTGGCAATTTGGACTTCAGTACAGCTACACTTCTTCAAAAAATGTAGAAACCACTCAACCCTATGGAGAGTTTGAAGCTTCTAGAAGCAAGGAACCAACCTAAACATACAATTGATGGTGGCCTCTAATATTTTAAGTTTGTATGAGGCAAAGTCTGAAAATAGGTCTTGCCAATGGGCTTCTATTGAAAAAACATTGCAAATAAGGAATGGGTGTGTAACAAGCAGTTTCAAACATAAATTGGAATCCAGAGGAGGTGGTACAAAAAAAAATAGTTTCTAGCATAACATGGTATTTATCATTGAAGTTGCACAACAAGAAGAAGAAGAGATTAGGATTCTTGACAAGAATTATAAAGTAATTGACTCTTTATTTTTGACACATTTGTATTATGAAATAATAATAAATCATATACAAAACCTTATAGGCCTAATGTCAAATCATGGGAGCAATTTTAGTTTTAGAAGAGCCATATAATTTCAATAAGGGAATTGTCTTACAAGATAAAAGAAATGGGTAATTATTTGTCCAATGATATTGGTAAAGGGAGACATCGTCATTATTTTTTTGGTAAAACTCTTAGAGATTCTTGAGAGGAACTCTGAAAAGTAAAAGCAATCCTTAGTTATAGATATCAAGAGATTTATGATTGAATTGATTCAAGGTAAGATAAAGTACTTTGAATTAAGAGAATTGTAACATGGAGTAAAAAATCCAAGAAAGCATATAGTTATGATCCAAAAACTTTAGTAATAATCATCATGTGATCTACTATCTCACCGGGGCTTGTCTGGTACATTTTAAAATGAGGCCTTTTTTTGTAGGGTAGCATTCCAAGTCTGAGATCATTGAAATGCTGAGAATGGATGGCTACAATGATGAACTCTACGATTATTAGAAAATAAAAGCGAACCAATGGAGGCACCTCTTTGAGAAGATTTTGATGCCTAGTGATGTTGGGAAGCTAAATAGGCCAGTTATACCAAGGGTCCACACTAAGATGTTTCTCCACCTTCAAGCTGTGTCTATGGTTAATGGTGTCATTATCAAAAGTATGGGCAGAAAATAACAAGAAATAGCTCATGTTTGAGAGCTTATTATAGATGTGTAGTTTCCTCTTGTTTTCTTAGAAAAAAGGTACAAAGATGCAATGAAAATCCTAGCATTTTGAGTACGACATATGAAAGAGAGCATAATCATTTTGTCATTCTAGTTGTAGATGCTACCATGAACTCTACAATTGGCCATCTATTCCTTTTGTAGAGTAGTGTTCAAAGTTAAGTGATAGGAAAGAGATGTCATTTTTTTATTCTATTGCAACCCATCTCTTCAATTGGTCCTTATCTATCCATCACTGATGATTGTATTGTTAAACCTAATTTTAACCCTTAAAATAAAATTGTCTTCTAACATAATTTTGTTAAATAATAAATACATATAATGCTAAAATGGAGGATTTATCTAGATCAAATAGTTTGCAATGTTTAGCTTCATACATATATTAACTATGATGTTTATATCCTAAATTTTTTATTAAGATGTCATTTATATATGTTGTTGTTGTGTGGGCCTAATAAAATTTAACAAATCTTAAAACCTTGCTAAAAATTATACATATGGAACACTCATCCAAAAAAGGGGTCTTATAAGAGAGAATTAATTGAACCAATGGGAATTGAATTAAATCAATTATATCAAATTTTGAATTAAGAAATATTTAATAA
This sequence comes from Cupressus sempervirens, assembly GCA_028749045.1. Taxonomy (NCBI): domain Eukaryota; kingdom Viridiplantae; phylum Streptophyta; class Pinopsida; order Cupressales; family Cupressaceae; genus Cupressus; species Cupressus sempervirens. The sequence goes on along the minus strand of CM053787.1, from coordinate 1,015,911,297 downwards.
AACTTTAGTAATAATCAAACCCCCAAAAAATACAAGCATCTAATTGCTTACAGAGTGAACAACTATCCATTAAATAAGGAGAACTAAATGCAATAGTACATTGCCTACGACAACTACAATAAATCTTGTAGTTGGTGAAGGGTTGAAATCTATATAGTTTTAACATATAAACATAGTGTCTCATTATTACTTAATCATTAAAAATAGTTACTAGATATTTTCCAGATCAAAGAACAAATTCATATCATAAGAATATACAACACCTTATTTTCTAGTGCCACTTGATCTAAAAAAAATTATATTTCATGTTCCTTTATAAAAGAATATAGACTACTAGTATTTGAAAATACTATGTTAGATTTCCATGCAATGAAGCTATAAAAGAAATTTCTTTATCAACCTTAATGATGAACAATATTGTAAATAATCAATAACAAATATGATACAAATTCCTTACAATTTTTATTACACTAAACTAAACATGTTTCTATTGATATCTATAATGATTAAATACTAATGGTTAGATAATTATGACAAACGTATTGAACATCTTTAATCATTTTAGTATTTCAGTCCATATTATTATTATTTTATAATGTATTAACTTAGCCCAAGGCACAAGGATGAAGTGGAAACCTCAGTAAAATTATTATTAAAAAGTTAAATTGGGAAGGATGAAGTTTCCCACATTAGAAGATTAATGCCACACACATGGAAGATAAAAGTATTAAAAAGTATGTGCCCAAGTGCCATAGACTGACTTGTATTTTTTGTAAGTATAATAATTTAATTAAATAGAGTAGTATTGATCTAATAAAGAATTAATAATAAAGATTAGAAAAATTATCATTGTAAATTTTTTAAGCATATAATTTTAAAAAAATATATTTCATATAAATATTTTTGAAATAATAGAATTATATCATAGTTGTATTTTAGTGTAGTATTAAACAAATTATAATTTGTCTATATTCTTTATAGAATAATTATAATGTATTAATTTTTTTAAAATTAAAAATTTATTAAATATGTTTTATTTTCATATGTTTATATATCATACATCCTAAAATATCAATCCACTCGTATAATACCCAAAATATCATATGTATACCTTAAAGAAAACAAACATTAATCACTCCTTAAATAGAAAATACAATAATACTAAATAAAGGGATTGTTAATAATGAAAAATAGTAGTAAGAATAATAATTAAAAAACCTAGATGCATTAATTTGATGATGGAAAATGGTGCCTCATAAACAAAATTTGTTTTTGGGAACGTGTACACTTTTATTATTAAATTGTAATGAGAACTACAGAAAACACTATATGGTCTTAAGCAAGCTCCCAAAGATTCATATGAAATACTACATAATAACTTGGTATAGATTGGTTTTGAAAGCACAAATGACAATAATAGTCTATATATCAAGAAAAGACTAGATAAGAAGATTATATTGGTAGAAATATTTGTTAATGATACTCTATTTACAAGAAATGATTACTTATGCAAAGCATTCTCAGAAGAAATGAGTAAAGAATTTGAGATTTCCATGTTTGGTGAAATAAAATTCTTTGTTATATTATAGATACAATAGAAAAAAGATGGTATCGACAACACTCAATCTAAGTATATCAAGGAGATACTGAAGAGATTTCAAATGAAAGGTTCAAAACCTATTGGAACCCCAATGTCTACTGGACATAAGATTTCCAAAAATGATGATTCCAAAGAAGTAGATAAGACCACTTACAGATCAATGATTGAAAAATTGTAGTATGTAGTGCATACAAGGCCTGATATTGCATTAGTAGTTGGTATGGTGGCAAGATTCTTAGCAAATCCCAGAGAAAATCACATGATGACAATCAAGAGAATCATGAAATATCTAAAAGATACTGAAGACTATGGTTTACGGTACAAAATTGGAGGCAATTTGGACTTGAAAGTATTTACTGATGCTAATTGGGCAGGAAGTATTGATGACAGAAATAGTAGTAGTGGTGGAGCATTCTTTCTTGGAAAGAGACTAGTATCTTGGACAAGTAAGAATCAAAATTATAGATCTCAATCTTAAACAGAGGTAGAATATGTAGCAGCAATAGTCAATTGTTCTAACATTGTTTAGTTCAAAAAAAAATTGGAAGGAATAAAGGTAGAAATCAAGGATATAGTTGTCATATATTGCGATAACACCAGTGTAATCAACATATCAAAGAATCTAGTAATGCATTCCAAAACAAGGTATATTGCTATAAAACATCATTTCTTAATAGAGTACAAAATAAAGAAGTCAGATTGAAAAATGTGAATACAAAAGAAAAGATTGTAGACATATTCACCAAGCCATTACCTAAGGATGCATTTCTATATCTAAGAGATAAGCTAGGAGTCATTCCCCTATCCAAAATTCAATAAATAAAGTTTAGTGATTGCATCATCCGGAACCTATTGATGATCAATACATTGGCGTAGAATTTCCAAGGACATATTGCACATGAATCAATACTTAATGTACATTGGTATTTTCTAAATTATTGCCTTTGGCATGTGTTTTCAAGAGGGAGAAGTTTACTATCATATCTTTAAGAATTTTTTGGAACTAGAATAAAGTAAGGAACTATTAAGGGAGAAGTGTTTCAAAGAAGAAGTTTTTTGAAAGAGAGAGAATGTTCTAAATGAATTTGGTAATAGTTATTATAGATAGAATCTAGTGGAAAGAAGAACTCATACTAATAGAGGGATTTCTCAAGGCCAAATCCAAAATTTCATTGTGCTATGACATGTTGTGTGTTTGCATTATGTTATATTTGTCATTAGTGAAAACAGTTGCTCAATCATATATGGTTACCAAGCTCATCACTTAGTCTATAGTTTATACCAAGCATTTAGTGGTTACCAAGTAAGTTCATCACTTAAAAAGTTCACACCAAACATTCTTGATGCTACAGAGTGAATATGCAGTTCAACAATGTTTTCCAAGCTTATAGTGTACACCGAGCAGATAATGGTCACCAAGCTTCATAATGTCTACCGAGTCATTAGTTTGTGTGATGTGAAGCCAGTGTCTACTAAGTGATGGATGTGTAGTGTTTACTAAGTGACAGCAAGGTAAATGAAGGATTTAGTATCTACTGAGTCTTTAATGGTTACCAAGTTCGAAGATACATTGTGTGATCAGTATGGAATGTGCTTCTACTTCTACCAAGTGCATGATGATGCCAAATAATGTAGTGGACATTGAGTATTAGAAATTTACCAAGTTAGGTTTAGAACCCAAGTTTTCTACTATTTGGCCGACTCATTAATATCTTGTTTACTTATGTTTTAGTTGACCTTGCAATTGTAATTATTGGAATGGTATATATATAATTTATTGTACCATTTGTAATGTATGGATGTATAAACAAGTATGCATGATAATATCAAGGAATGAATATGTAATGCAAATCAGCAGTAGAGCATATTATACAGTAAGGTCATCAAGGAGCAGAAAATTCATATCAGTCATAAGAGGTGATCTGTACTTCAAGGATCTAATCAGCAAATCAAGTTGTAAGTCAAATCCACTATTTCATCCTAACAGGTGAATTAGTTTTTCAAATCCTTTAATAGGGTAGACTTAACAGTCTTTGTATAAATCTCTTAACAAAGTGCATACTTCATTGTATGTTTGTAAAAACCTCTAACAAGGTGGATCTAGTAGTCCAAATTGCTCTTAATAGGGAAAATCATCAAAAGTGGTAACTGTAAGGCCTAACAAGGCAACTTTATACTGCAATAGTGAATTTTTCTGGGTATCATCCCCACCCTAGTTTTACTTTCTTGGTCACCAAAATACTATGTTCATGTGTTATGAATGTTTATCTTTTTCATGCATGCAGTAGATTAAATGAATGAATGGTGAATGGATTAAATGCTGAAATTAATTTAAAGTTTTTGAAGTTACTAATTCACCCCTCCCCTCTCAATAACCTAGCTAGTCTTGATTATTTCCAATAATTAGTATCAAAGTATTGTGGTTCTTAGGATAAAGTTTGATAAATTGAGCAAAGATCAAGGACAATGGAGATATTCAGACTTGACAAAGCTATTGGTAATGAAAAGCTAGATCTGGAGATGGCCATAGCTCAACTCAAGGAAGCAAAAGAGCATCTTTCCTAATTCCTAAAAAGAAGGAAGGAACTTGCAAGACAGATGAATGACCACTAGTATGTTGAAGAAAAGATTGATTTTTTTTTTCTTCAAGTAATTAAGATAATGCAAATGAGGCAATCAAAGAACTCCTACAAAAGAATGGCTCTCTGGAAGAAGAGGTAAGAAAATTGAAAAGAGAACAGGAAATTCAATCAATAAGAATGTGTGAAATTTTGGAACAAAGGAAAAAGGAAAGTGAAGATTTGGAGGCAAGGAACAATACAAATCAAAATCTATCCCTTTAGAAAGAAAGTCTCATCAATCAACTCTCCAATGCAAATGAGGAAATCATGAATCTGAGATCTAAAAATGAAAGCCTAAGGAATGATCTAATCATTGAAAGACAAATCAATGAAAGATTGAAATCTGATTTAATTTTTGAAAAGAAACTCAATGAAAGGATGATGAAATCTCTAGCAGATATGGATCAGTTGAATTAGAAAAGTGATTAGAATCTTCATAGGAAAAAAGGTAAAGCAGGACTTGGATACAAAGAAGAAGTTGAATCTTCCAAGCAAGGTGCCCAACAGAATCAAAGACCTACTTGCAATCATTGTGGTAAGTTAGGTCACACATCAAAAAAATGTTGGACCAATGGAAAGGCAAAATTTAATGGAAAATGCTACAATTGTAGTAAACATTGTCATAAAGCTAATGAAGGCAAGGAGAAACCAAAATTTGAAGGTAAATGTCACGAATACAAGAAACAAGGTCACAAGGCATCTGAATGCAGATCTAAATCATTCAATCCTGCTAAATAAATTGTCAAAAAAATATATGGTTGGGACTACAATACTTGGTGTAGATGTCACTATTGTGGAGAATATGGAAACATTGGCATAGACTATACAAGGCATCACTTGAGAAAGAGAGATACAATAGTAAGATGTTATACATTCATTGAACTTGGTCATATAGCTAAAAATTACATGAATATAGGATAATTTGAAGATGAAAAGAAAGCTAGAGCTAATAATATAAAGAAACAAATGAGGCAGTAGTGGATTCCCAAATCTACTAATCAAAATAGTTCAAATGATGGCCATGCCACTCAAGAAGTGGGTGACTCCACCATTTCCAATTAGATTCCTGAAGGAGAAACTGGAACTGTATCTTCAAGCTATATCTCAAGTAGTTCCAAATGAAAGAAAGTAGAAGATCCAAATTAGTATTTTAGATATAAATGGATCACATGAGATTAGGCATTACCGAGCATGGTTAGTCATAGACTCAATTGAGCTAGGTCAGGAGTAATGAAAGTTTTGTTCGATCATCGAGTCACAAGTTTCTACCGAGCTAGTGAGTGGATGATAGCCTATCATGCACTACATCATTATGGTACCTAGCATTAATGGAGAATTTTCATCAAAAAGGGTACAATTCAACTTCATTTTTCACCATGACTTCATAACTCACAGAGCTAAGCGATTCCAGGTGCATCAAGGCAATTTCGAGCGAATTTGTAACAAAGAATTTTTTCAAAAATTTTCTATCATTTACCTACCAACCATGGCATCCAAAAGCAGCAACAACAAGCCAAAAAGAGGATCTAAGTTGTTTATTAAAAGTGTGGAATGGAAAGCACCTAACTTCAATCTAGTTCCTGGAATCGTAGAGTCACTGGACCCTAATGGAGCTCAATCCCAAATTCCACACAAGGTTCTTCTAATTAATGAAATTTGCACTCATTTTAAGTGTTCTATTCAAGAGATTGGAACCCTAGAGATGGATAGCACCTTAGAAGAAATGCATGTTGATGGTTCATTAAAACTTGAGTATAAGCACCTAGAAACCAAAGGGTTGACTCATATCACATACACGCCAAGGAGCTTTTAGATTAAGTTGATTAGGTACATTCTTAGTCATGTGCATAATGGACAACTATGGTTAGAGAAGCCATTGTTAATCACCAAGAAGATGATACATAAGATTACGGGTCTCCCCATGCTAAACAAGAAAAATCTACCAAAACCCTAGGTCATGATGAACTCCAAAAGAAAACCCTACTAGTGGGATGGTAGCAGTCTAAAGATTAGCACTATTTCTGATGTGAAATTAAGGCTTGGCATTCACATCATTGCTCACAAAATTTATAGCTCTAGTCATTTGAATAGTGTTCCATGTGAGGCAGTGGATTTAGCATATAAGGTTGTGAAAAAAAATTTGGAGTTTGATCTATCAGAATTATTGTTAAATTAGTTGAACAAGAATATGGATAGTATTATGACATCAAAGAACAACCCTTGCAAATTTGGTTCTTTGTTGTGATGTATTTCCTTCTATTTCCAAAAGTTTTTCCCATCTAAAGGTTCAGTAGTATGGAGAAAAGATGTTCCAATTCTATATCAAATTAATGAATTCATTGCAAAAATGGGTATAAATTTTGACAACATTATGGATAACTACTTTGAAGATTTCAAGGAGAAGATGAACAAAAGCTTCAGGATTTCTCCCAAACCTATTCAGGATTACAAAGATGATGTGTGTTTCATGGTTGATTGTAATAGAGTATACATTCAGGTAGTTAGGCCTTGAGTTGCATGGGTAAAACCTCTTCCATATGAGGTAAACATTAATGAAACTAGAGACATTATTGAAGAACAAATAAATGAGCCTATAGACCCTAAGCTACAATTTTTTTGTATAGATGATGAGGCCAAAGCTAGAATTGAGCTTGAAATCAAGCTACCCCAGGCAATTAGCAAAGGCAAGAGGAAGATAGCCAAGATGAAAATTGCCAGTGGCCCTCTAATGCTTATCGAGGGTAAAGGTGAAGATATTGAGGAATCAGCAGAAGAAGAAGAAAAAGAAGAGCAAGAATCTAAAAAGGAGGCAGAGCCAGCAACGAAGAAAGGAAGGGTAATCATTACTAAATCTCTAAAGGCCTTCATAGCTATATTCGCAAGAAGATCAAAAGGGAAAGGAAAAGGAGATAATGATGTTGTTCTTGTGAAGCCCCCACTTACTTCCAAGAAAGGTTAAAATAGATGGAAGAAGGAGCAAGCATCACAAACTTCAAAGTCTTAAAGTTGGAGACAAGAACTGATGTTGAAAAGATGCAGATTGAGGAACTTATACTCAACAAAATCAGAAAATGGAAATACTCCCCGAATCAGATTGCTCCACAGATTTCAAATGAATTATAGCAAGATTAAAGCCAACATGGGAATCTGCTATATAGACAGCAAAAGAAATCTATGAGCAATCAATTAGGGAATTGCTCTTAAATCTTTCAAATGCAAAAGTGAAGGTAGTCATGAAAGAAAATCAAGGTAAAATGATGATTAGATTCCATAAATGTTTGATTTTGATTAAAGACATTGAGCACATGGTTAGAGATGCAACAAACATGTGGAAGAACATCTATAATCTACACAAACCTAGTGATGATCTAGTAGAGATTAAGGATGATGATGATGAAGAAGATAACACTCCATGTGTTACCATTGGTGCTGAAGATTATCAGGAAGTGATAAAGGATGATGAAGAGAAAGAGGAAGAATCTAAAGAGGAAGACAAGGAAGAAGATGAAGAGATTGATCCAATGAGAATAGCAACGGAAGTCATTACTTTCCTTCCTCACTCTCCTCTAAAGACTGCTACGTCATCAGGGTTGGAGTCAGTATCAACAAGTATGATTGCAACCACTTTAGATATATCATCTACACAATCATTATTTGCTACCTCACAACTCCAAGTATCTATAATGGAAGTGTTAGCCACTTAATCTACCAAGCTGTAGCCCTCTTCATTAGCTCTCGAGCCATCTACAACTTTAGCAGTGTGTTTAGTAGCCAGTTCTACAATCTTGTCAACTTCTACAGTAGCATGTATAGTAAGTTTACCAATATGTTCTATAGTTTTGTTTACTATAGCTTTGATAGCATCAGCTTCTGTTTCAATCAATTCTCTAGATGTTAGTACTCTAATTTGTGCACCACCAATTGTTACTTCATTTTTTGACATAGTTAGCACTTCTTTCAGTTTTCCTTTAGTTAGACCCATTCAAGTTTTTACTGCAAGTTCAGCTATTTCTACTATTGTTTCCATTTCTAAGTCCAAAGAAGTAAGCTCAGAAGTAAGACCAAGGAATCCTCTAAAACTTCTACTTATTGGAAAGGAAATTGATGAAGACATTGATTTGGACAAAGAAATTGTCATTCCCAAGTTGGATCTAGACACTACCATAGCTAATGAAATGATATTGGTTAGTTAGCTTTTGGAGAAAAATGCAAGGTAGAAACAATTAAGAGCTGAAAGAGATAGAGAGTTTATAATAATTGAGAATGCTAAAAGTATAATAAATGAGGCTATAGGTGTTGATGTGGACTCATCTCAACACATTTTTTTAAAATTGGAAGAAGCTTTAAATAAGTTCAATGAAGATACTTTTGGTCAAAAGAAGTTAAGAGAGAAGGCAAAGAAGAAGTTTGATAATAAGGTGCTTGAGCACATTGCTCAACACGTTGTCATTAACTATGTAGAGCTATCTACAATTTTGGGAAATCTTGAACAATCTTTCACCAATGTGACATTACTTTTTGGAAAGTTATGTGATGTTACCGACTTTACTAAATAAATAAAGGAGAAATTGTATAAGATTGATGCAGATATGAAGGCAAGTGCTCAAAGGCTATAGCTTGACCCTAGTTCAAGCTCATCACATCACATCAAGTTGAGATTTTTGTCAGATTTGTAGGAAAAATTACTAAGAGAGGAAGCCAGGATCAGATCTACACTGATAGATATCCAAAATATGATCCTTCCAATTATGGACTCAATGTAGGAACTTATTGCATATTCAAAAACATTGGATAACAATTTTTCCATAGCAAATCATATGATGGAACTTTCTGTAGAATCTCAAGTGGCACTCTCCACCTATAAAAATTTGCAAGAAAATTGGGATAAGTCATTGGCTCTTATTCTCAAGGTACATTTCAAATTTCTCTCACATTTTGGTGTCTCTATTTGAATATATTGTATGTAATCTTTGGCATTGCAGTCAAAAAGGGGGAGTAAGTGGTAAGAGACTTGTGGAGAAAATAAGGAAGAAAATAGATTTATTTATGTACAGAATAAAAAGGATGAAAGGCTATATATATATTATGCCATATGTATGGGAGAGATATGTAAGATATATATATACAATAGCTTTACAAAGATCAATTTTGAAAAATCAAAAATTAGTATTTCAGTGTACATTAGTCTTGGCTCACAAGTGTTTTTTTCACTAATGCCAAAGGGGGAGATTGTTGGCATTATGTTATATTTTTCATTAGTGACAACACTTGCTCAATCCTATATGGTTACCAAGCTCATCACTCAGTCTACAGTTTATACTGAGCATTCAGTGGTTACCAAGTAAGTTCATCACTTAAGCAATTCACACCGAGCATTCCTGAGGCTACCAAGTGAATATGCAGTTCAGTAGTGTTTACCGAGCTTACAATGTTCACTAAGAAGATAGTGGTCACCAAGCTTCATAGGTTCTATTGAGTCATCAATTTGTGTGATGTGAAACTAGTGTCTACCGAGTGATGGATGTGTAGTGTTTACCAAGTGACAATAAGGTAAACAAAGGATTTAGTATTTATCAAGTGACACTATATCTACCAAGTCTTCAATGGTTACTGAGTTCAAAGCTATGTTGTGTGATCAGTATGGATCGTGCATCTACTTCTACCAAGTGCATGATGATTTTGAGTAATGCAGTGGATGTTGAGTATCAAAAGTTCACCAAGTCAGTTTCAGAACCCAAATTTCCTACTGTTTGGCTGACTTAGTAATATTTTGTTTACTTCTGTTTTAGTTCACCTTGCAATTGTAATTATTGGAATTGCATATATATAATGTATTGTCCCATTTGTAATGTATGGATGTATGAACAAGTATGCATGAGAATATCAAGGAATGAATATGTAATGCAAATCAGTAGCAGAACAGATTATACAACAAGGTCATCAAGGAGCAGCAAAGTCATATCAGTCACAAGATGTGATATATACTTCAAGGATCTAGTCAAAAAATCAAGTTGTAAGTTAGATCCACTATTTCATCCTAACAAGTGAATCAGTTTTTCAAATCCTTTAACAGGGTAGACTTAATAGTCTTTGTAAAAATCTCTTAACAGAGTGCATACTTCATTGTATGTTTGTAAAAACCTCTAACAAGGTGGATCTAGTAGTCCAAATTGCTCTTAACAGGGTAGATAATTAGAATTGGTCAATGTAAGCCCTAATAAACCAACTTTATAATGTACTAGTGAAGTTTTTTGGCTATCATCCCCACCCCAGTTTTACTTTCTATTTGGAAGGTTTTTGGGTCACCAAAATACAGTGTTCATGTGTTATGAATGTTTATCTTTTTCATGCATGCAATAGATTAAATGAATGAATTGTGAGTGGAATAAATGTTGAAATTAATTTAAAGTTTTTGAGGTTACTGATTCACCCCTCCCCTCTTAGTAACCTAGCTAGTCCTAATTATTTCCAACAATTATGTTGCCATCAATGCCAAAGGGGGAGATTGTTGGATATAATTGGGTAATTGTGTGTTGTCTTTGATGAGAAATGTCGAATCATTATCATTCAGTATATGTCACGCTCACTCAGGCAATGAAGACAATTCTCAGTGTGTACCAAGCATTCTTGTATTTGCCAAGTTCAGAATCTATTTTCTATCATGTTCACTCAGGCATCAAAGGAAAAGTTGCATAAAGTGAGTGTTAGTCGAGCTCACTCAGTTAACAAAGCAGTGTTGGATAGAACTAGTGCTAACCAAGCTCACTCAGTTGCAAAGCATTTCATGAGTTTGTAGTGTTAACCGAGCTTCAGTTGGTTGACACGGGTATTCATCTTTGTCTTAGTTTCTACTAAACTAGGTTGAGTAATGAAGGATTTTATTATATATATATATAAAGCTTAATTCATTTATCTATTAATTCCAACCAACTAATGTGATGAATATTGATTATTCTAAGTTGTATTTGAGCCGACTTATCAAAGTGGAAGATATAAGTATAAGGTCAAGTTGTAATTTGAAAGGTGTGATAGTGAAAGTAATGAGGATATGATTGAAGATATAATGATGAGTAGAGATCTAAATCTTCTAATAGAGTTGGCTTAGCAGCTATTTGAAAATCCTCTAAAAAGGTGGCAATTCCATTGAATTGTTCTCAAGACCTCTAACAAGGCCACTCCTAATAGGGTGATTAAATCAACTAATAGGGTCACACCTAACAATTTGTTTTGCAAACTTTAATAGGGTTGGCTCCTAACAGGTCTCACTTTAAAAAAGTGAAAAATAGTAATTGGTTGTAATTGGTGGTTTTTCCAAATTGGGTTTCCAAATTAAATCAAGGTGTCAAATGTGTTCATGCTATTTTCTTTTATGTGTCTACAACTAAGTTAAAGTAATGGTAATCATAGATAACATTTATAGGTTTATATGTTAATCATTTATCGAGCCAATCAAATTTTTACAAACTTACAACATTCTATTTTTTTACCAAGCTTCAACAATGTTCAGTTATTTGTTTGCATTTTGTACTAACATCTAAGGGATCTATGATTTATTTTTGTAGTAACCGATTCACCATTCCCCTCTTAGTTACTCCTCTTATACTTCCAACATGAGCATGATCACATAGATTTTGTGTGATTTATGTTTTAGATCTATGTTCCTAGTGTTGCAATTGATGAAAGATCAAGCCCATAGCTCCCAAGAATCACCTACATGCAAATACTTATCACAGAAAGAGAGAAGAAAAAGCTATGTAGATTGGAATTCCTAGATCCATAGATGAGACATTCTTGATGAGAAAAAAGAGAGATTGCTATTATCAAAGGTGAATTAATAAATTACAAAGAGATCAATCCTTATAAAAGGAGATCAAAACCCTAATAGGGTAAAACCTTGGTTGCATGGTAATAATTAATAAAATAATTAATTATTATATGCCCAAAGTTTAGCTTGTGTATACTAGAGATAATAAGTGACTTAATAATTAAATCAATATGATTTAATTTGTAAGAAAATATTTTATTACCCTAACACCCCCTCCATTGAAGGTAAACATAGGGAGTAGCTAAAAATTTTGAAACTACTACTAAAAGAAGAATTGGGTCTTGAAAATAAGGCCTGATGAGGTAACCAAGCACAACCAAATCTTTGAAAAGAGGAGAAATAGAGAAAACCACATGGAAGAAACCATACTCCAAAAAGAGATAGAAATAATGTCAAAAGAAAAAAGGAACACAAGATCATAAAGAACACTACTAAAGCATGAACCTACAAACACTGTGAAATTGTTAATCTAAAAAACTTCCACTGTATAGAACATGACCAAGTAGAGAAGACTAATTCTGAAGAGGTGATCAATCGAAGATGGAAGGTATCTTCATGGCCTTCAAAAATAGAAATAAAAGAATGCCTATATGGTGAATGATCCATCTCATTGAAATGTCTAAATATTCTACCACTACAATCTCCTCATACATAGGATCAAATATGGAATACATAGCTCACTCTATTGAACCAAGAAAGCAATAGAACCAACATAACCCCTCTATAATATTGAGAGGTAAGACATGAATACTGAAACTGAATGCAATATCTCCTACAGAATGAAGAACCATGAATATCAAGAGTGAAAAAGAAGTTATTGTCATTGGCATGTGTCATCGACACATCATGAGGCTAATGTTGTGAAAGGAATACTCACTTGACAAAGGAAGATGACAAACATAGCCAACATGAAAACTCCCAAGGCACTTTATAATATAGTGTAGGTACAACAAAATACAAAGATGTGGAAGATCCTGAAATCCAATCGAGTGACACTTTATCTCAGTGTGATTACAAAACTGCTACAAAAAAAACTAAATAAACTAAAAGAGATGTAAGGTTAATACAACATATGGTAAAACCCATGACAAATCACATAAAGCAAAAAAATTGATCCCCTAACTTGAATTAACCAAGATATCCATAGGAATGCAAAAATGCAAGGGACTAAATAGAATGTGCCCAGAGTAGAATTTAGAAAAATAACTAGCATCATTAAAAATAGCTCAAAAATAAATTTCCAGTGATATAAAGAATTATGAAATTAGAGATTGGATGCTTAAGATATGTCTCCTTGAGTGCAAAATATAACTTGTAACTTTGACTGTGTAACTTTGACTGCATTACAGAAAACCAAATAGCATTAGAAGTCCAAATCACATGCAAAATCATGATGGGCTTAGAAAGAGCTTCTGAAAAATCTAAGATTTGTAAAAAAATACTTCCAAGTGACCACAATTTGGCCAAAAAACCATAGATAACTTTTTGGGATAAATCAAATCATAGAATAGATGGTTTGAAGGCTATCAAAATTTGTCTCAAAAAATGATGATGTCAGCACCTATGATAGACCTTCAATTTGATAGTACTTTTCTAACATGCCTATTATGTTAGTACTTTGCTGATGTAGGCATCCTTTTTGGGAAAATTTAGAAAGGTTTTAAAAAAGCAAAACACTTTGAAGTAAAACCTTTTCTTAAAAAAAAATTATGCTCTTTCTAAAAATATCAAGAGTATTTTTTGAATAAAGTATTTTTTTTATTTTTTAAATAAAAAAATAAATTGTCACCTCAAGAAGTGAATCCAAATCTGGTAGTAATAAATTTTACATCAAATTCCAACTGTGTCTAAATCAAACAAATTTTCTATGAAAATAAGAGTTTTTGGGCTCTCTAAGCTCAATGATGATGTATGTTTGGGTTCAAAGTGTCCTAAAAATTAGTGACCCCTAGATTCAATACAAAATAACTATAAAAAAATGAAACCCTTTGAAAGAAAAAGCATAGATTTGAAAGACAAGACAAACCTTTCATAAAAAATACAAGGGCATAAAGATCTAGAGCTCTAATGCCATGTTGAAGTTGATGAAAGATCAACCCCACATCTCTAAAGAATTACTGACATGCAAACACCTATCATAGAAAGAGAGAAGAAAAAGAGGTTGGAATTCTCAAATCCATAGATGAGAATTCTTGGTGAGAAAAATGAGAGATTGTTATTATTCAAAGTGAATTAATAAATTACAAAGAGATCAATCCTTATAAAAGGAGATCGAAACTCTAATAGGGTAGAATCTAGGTTGGATGTTAATAATTATTTATTATATATCAAAAATTTAGCTTAAGTAAACTAGAGATAATAAGTAACTTAATAATTAAATTAATATGATTTAATTAATAAGAAAAAACTTTATTATTCTAACACATCGACTTTTGATTTATTCCTGGTTGTTCGTGCAAGGTGGCAGATAGTGATTTGACTTGCAAGTAACTTAAGTTGTCACAAGGTGCATGCTAAAGATTTGTTGTAGGGGGTTTGCGAAAATCTTGGAAGGTTCTTTTGAGAAGATTGGACCATGGGTTGATTGTGAATATTTGTCATATAGTGGAGACGAGCATTAATGAGATGATTTCTTAGGTGGTCTTTTTTGTGGATGCTTCTTTTTCTAAAAGAGTTGACAAACATAAGAAAGAATTTTTATTCTACTTATGTAGAAGAGAGTTGTTTGGTTAGTTAGAAGACTTGTTAGAGAATGAAGACAACATGGCAAGGTTGAGGAAGAGGTTGGTTTTGTTGATTAATTTGTGGAGTCGAGGGGGAAACCTATTGAGAAACTTGTGATTGTTGTTAAAGAGGTTCCTAACATTGTTGATGTTGGGATGGAGATTATTTTTCATGATCATTTGGATGGATCTGACATAAAAATTGAAGAGCACTTCATCATAGATAATCAAGTTGTTGTGGGTGATGATTTACATGTTTTAGGCCATCTTGTTGTGAGCAATGAGATTTTTGGCACATTGAGTCTTTGGCATGTGTTGGAGAGGGCTTTCATATTGATTTTGATTTTGATTTTCTTTTACATCTACCTATTGGTGTGTTGGATGTGGAGTTTGATGCTCTTTTCATTGAGATGGATTGTGGTGATAAGTTGCATACAGTTAGTAGTGATATAAATGTTTTAGGTTTTTTGATGGATGTCACACATGTGGTAGATTTGTGGATTTTTTCTTTTATTTGTATGGATTGGCAAGCCTATGATGAAAATGAAGAGGAAGTCTAGTTCTCATAAAGGAACAAAGTTTGGGACACTTTTCTTTGTACCTCGAGAGTGGCATGTAGGAGAATCCTTGGTTGCCTTATAATTCTACCTTTATTTGGTTCACTCTTGAAGTTTTCACCAAGTTTCTATATTAACCTATGATGTTAACAAGGTTGCAATGTTAACCTATAGCATTAACCAAGTTGGAGTGTTAACTTGAAGTGTTAACCAAGTTTCCATAGTGTTAACTAAGTTCCATTGGTAACCGAGTTTTCCTTCATGTGTTGAGTAAACCTGATAGTTATTGATACTTGAAAGTGGTTTTTAGGTGCTCAATCATGTCTTGGTTTTGGCTTGTTTTGAGATGTCCGTATTCAGTTTATAGTGTGATCTAACCTTGACATTGAATTTAGTTGTATGTATTTTTTTTTTTTTTGTAAATCAACTTGTCACATAAATATGCATTTAATGCAAGGGTTTATTTTACTTTTAACTTGCTAGGTCATCTTGGGGCTTAGTTGGGTACAAGTAAGGGTTTAACTAGAGTCTTAAGTCACTCATTCAAAGGAGTGAGTCATAATCATCTAGCTTAGACAAGAGGATGAAGTAGAGGAGTGAACTTTAAGAAGGGTTAGTAGTTGAGGCTTGGGAAACATGGAGATTTCTTGGTGGGCTCGTGAGCACAAATTCAAATCTTCCTTGGAGGTTTGTACTAGAATTCTATTATGTTATAGATCTGGACTAGCTACAATTTGGATTGGATATTGAGGGAACTTGTAGAACTTATTTTGTAATTGCTATTATATTTGGCCAAAACCCAGAAGGCCTTACAGCTGGTAACATTGTACATAAACAATTATTTTATGAATAAAGTGTTGTAATTGGTATTAGATCTTGTATTTTTATATTTTTTCTATTGTTTGGTTATTTGTTAGGGGCTAGGATATATCCTTTGGGGATTCTCTTTCCTTTCACTACATTTTTTTCATGTCCTTTGAGGAAGATATTAATGATATTGAAGTTGACCTTACTGATGGTGTGTGGAAAATGGAAAATTTTGTCTCCCTTTATACTCTTAGACTGTACAAATAGACTTTTCACTCCCTTAAAATATCAAATCTAAAATGTAGAGTTCTGGAAGGCAAAATTGAGGAGATACAAATCAAATAGGAGGTGAAGGGGCTAAAGGAGAAGGGGATAGTGAATATGGGAAATTTGGAGATGATAAAAGAGCTAAAGAGAAAAATATACAAAATGGAAAATGTGACCAAAGATGCTCTATCAAGATGCAAGGATCTACTTGAAGTCATTGTTGATTGCATCAAAAGAGTAATCAAGAATTGAGATTAGGAAAAGGAGATGAAGCTTGTGTTTGATCTAGACGAAGATGAGAAGGAAATGGATAATGTTGCTCTAGGAAAATGTACCCAATCCAATACCAAGAACAAGTAGAAGAAAGAGATCTTGATAGACAAAGAAGATATCAAAGAGGTCATAGATAAGATCAAATCCATTTAGCAGAAGATGAAAGATAAGGTGAAAGGGTTAGGCTAGCTTCCTTCACCTATCTATTATTATTTTTTTCTTTGTTGTAGTTAATTTGTTATCATTTTAGCTCATTCTAGTTTTTTGTGTTGGCTTTTAGCTAATTAGTGTTGGCTTTGGATACAGGTATGTCTAAATTTATTTATACTATTTCATTTTGGAACCTTAAAATTTTAATCTTATTGTAATACTTTTGTGGTTTCAGGTCCCCTATAAAAATATATGCTTTATCCTTAATGAAAAACATTATCATGTCAAATTTTACCATAATCTTCGCATACCCAAGCGTCATGCATAATGACTAAGAATTGGATACCAATTGTTACAATTATTGGGGGGGGGGTGTTTGAATTAGTTATCCAAGTTCTAGATGTACCAATTGAATAGACAAACACTCAAACAACCTTAGATCTTATCATTCCATTGCTTAGTCTCTACTATAAACTATTAGCAACATGACTAGTTTTCAACTATTTTAAAAGTAATAGACTTGGAGAATGTAAATTTTAATTACTAAAACTTCCTAAAAACATCCACACAAGTTTGACACTAGGATTTAATGTGGAAACCCAGTTTGGAAAAAACCATTAGCAACATGTCACTAATTTTCACACTTCTGAAGTGAGCCTTGTTAAGAGGCAACCTGGTTAAAGGTTACAATACACAATGTTAAATATGACCTAGTTAAATTATTTAATCACCCTGTTAGGAGTGGCTTTGTTAAAGGACTTTAGAAAATTTGATCAAAATGTCACCTAGTTAAAGGATATACATAGACTATTGGGTCAACCTTTATTAAAGGGTTTCAAATACTATTCACAATAGTTGAAAGCTAACAACAGGTTTGATCTATTAAGTAAAACTCACTTTGCATGCACTAATATCTATTCAGCTCTCATGTACTAATTCATTGTCTAGCCTCCATTGTCATCTGAATCTCAAATTTTCCTAGCAACCCTTCAAGAAATCACCCTTCACTTCTCCTCAACCCTATTAAGCCTTTTTCTTAGATTCTCTAGTCAAAAACACTAGTAACAATGCCAACTCTCTAGAACTACTTCACATGCACATATCCATTTTACACTCTACGTTCTCTCTACTCTCTAAACAAAAAGTTTTACTTTGTACCTCCTTAAATAGGTAAATTTAATTTTTTTTCACTCAAAAAACACTGTAGATCTCAGGGTTTACAATTTGGTGCATCAAATACATTGTATTTGTTTCCCATTTTGTTTATCTCTTCTTTTCTAGAAACTTCTTCTTGAATTCATCTCTTTGGTTGTATAACTAATTCTCTCTTGAAATTATATGATCCAACTCATTGATTCTTATCTTCAACACACTTTCCATATCCCAAGAAATCAACTTAGTTAGAAAAAAATCATTGATTCCTCGTAAAAATTTTAAATGATGTTCCTCAGTCAATAGTGTGTTATGACACTTAGTCATCAATGGGTTACTTAGTCTCTATAGAAATTCCTACTTGAATGTAAATTCTCACTTAGTCAATACTGATACTTAGTCAAAATTGACTTTACTCAACACTTACTATGGCTCAGTTGACACTAGCATCACTCAACATGTTCATCAAAATTATTTATCTTCTACTTTGTTACTTGGTCAAGCCTACACATTTGATCTATCTTTCCTCAAACTTTCAATACTTGAACATTAATTTCTTTTCCACTTATGATATGATTTAAATAATCCCTTTCTCTTGTCAAAGTCCAACTAATCAAATGTCCATTTTTAGTTTTCTCTTCATAACTCAACCTATCCTCTAGATTTTTTTGTTATGAACAACTTCTCTAATCCTCTTCATCAATCAAATAGCACTATCTCACTGAAAGATTTGGCATCAATGACAACATAACAATTGCTTCAATGATAGTTTCCAACAACTACAATCTATCTTTAAACCTTAGTGTAAATTAATTGTTAATCCTTATACTATTTTTTTAGAAGAGAGACTCTCTCTAAAAAAAACCCTCATTATGCATTTGTATCCCACATCTAGAGCTCCCATGATATCCATACAAACATTGAATTCCAATTTTAATCCCTCATCTTAAAAATATTGGCAATCTAAGAATTAGTTAACCAAAAAATGCCTGAACACTTTTATCAAAGATTTTTAAGTGCTTGAAAAGTACAATAATAAATGATGAACGTTATATTTTTTTAAAGAAAGTATGCTTATGCACAGTCCATATTATTAATTCTTATAGTGCTTCATGATGAGTAGATATATCAAGTCAACGACAAAAAAATGATTACTATTTCATGTAATTCAAGCATCACAATGATCACAAAGGTAATCCTAATGAGGGTCTTAAAAGAAAATATTTTTGAAGCAAGGAAGACTTTAGTGGCTGATATTCACTAATTGGCTAATCTCACTCATTAGGGACTCCAAATTTGACTATTTATTTTGCACATTTAGGGTGACCATTTCACCCACACTTTACAAAACTTGGGTCCCGTGGTTAGGTGGATCACCAATAATAATATAGAAGTATTTTGTATTTTAGTGATGGCTTTGCCAATGGAATCTAAATTTTCCACATAGTAAATAAAATGTTTTTGTTTACAATTTTCAAGGCTTGGCTTAATTGATGGTCGTATTCACCAATATTTGGTAATAATTTAAGTTAGGTTATAGGTTAAGTAGTAAATTTTTCATGTGGCTCTATTCTACATACTTTCCATGTGAATTGTTTTATCATTTCTCAATTTGGCTCAAAATAGATTTGATTGGGGACATGTGTCCTTATTTTGAAGACTTTCTTTAAAACTTGGTATCCTTTATAATTTTGGCCCAAAATAGGATTTAGGCCATTGATTTAGGATCATCCAATGATTATAAATAATAGGGGTTTAACTATGAAGAAAACTCTGTAGTTAAGCGCGCTCAAGCTGGAGTAGTACTGGGATGGGTGACCTCCCGGAAAGTCCCGGTGCTTCACCCCTGTGAGCATCACCTAGATCCAATGAGTGCTAAGTGTTCCATTTATTCTCATGAGAGATGGATTCATGTTGAACCACTACTCATGAAACATGGGTCATCAAGTTTGACTCAAAATCACACAGTTAAATCCTAATATTCATATCACAATAATAGGGGTGCTGCTCCCAAACCACCATTCAATAATTTGGAGGGAAACTATAATTATAAAATTGGGCTAAAAAATTTCAATTTTAACAATTAATTAGGCTACATATAATAAAAACAATAAAATCATGGTTTTTAGCTATCTATACTTCTATCTATGATTTGCTTCCATAATAAAAGATTCGCCAAAATTTTATATAATTTTCTTACAATTGAAAAATAATCGACAATAAAATTTAAAAAAATCCTAGTTCAAAGAAAAACATCGTCAGTAGAAATTAAATTTTTCCCCCTCAACTATTATTTGATTCACCAAAGTTTTATACTTTTTTTCCGAAAGGAGTTTCTTTTAGCTAGGCCTGTTTTCAAGTACATTTACTACAAATCTGAAACCTACTATAATTTAAAAAAATACAAAGAACTGGGTGTAATAATTATATGACTAAAATAAATGCATAATAAAGACCTCATATTATATTATATATAAAATATGGCAAATGGTGCCTCTAAATAAAATTTGGTACTCAGAACACATGCTCTTTGTCATTAATCCAAGGATAAACAACAAAGCATTGAGAGAGTGCTAACAAACAATCTGCTATAGTGGACAGCCGTACAGTCGATAGAAAGCAGTCTAGCTACAACAAACAAAAGGTCTGTTTGGTTTCTGGAAGATGACAGGAATTGGCTTTTCCAAAACTCAGATTTGAAATTTTTTGCATTTGTTTCAAAATTGGCAAAATAGAATTAGCATACCGGACTTCCAATTTTACCTCAACACTAGATTTTCCAACTTCCTACTAGGAAGTAGGAATTGAAAATCAAAACCAGGTTATGCTTTTTAAGGAGTGTAAAAACAATAGATTGGACTACTTTTTGAAATTTGCCTTCAACTCCAACCTTATGCATAAAAATGTGTCTTCAGACGACATCTTCTGAGTGAAACAAACGATTAAAGTAAAATCCCAAAAATCGGAATGAAGATTTACAAAAATTTGATTTGGCTAAATCAAAGCTTGTAGAAATCCTGAATTTTTAAAATCCACGAACCAAACGGAAAGCATCATAAGTGGCATTACTAGTTGAATGGTCCAGCGATACCATGGAAATGGAACTTTCAAATGCTACAACTTGGCTACGAACAATGTGTTTCCCTCCATTGATAGAACTCCCCATTATCTCACAAAATTGGACTATGCCAGCTTTTGTTGTCCCTTTATGTACAAATTTCACACTGTACTTGGCTTGCTCATTTACATTTCTAAACTTCAATTGCTTCGGCTCCACGCTCATTCTCACTCCCCAAGGGCTCTTCATGCTCACATTGTACATAACATGCACTGCAGTGTTTGCACTGCCCAGGTACATCATTCTTCTATTTTTCACGTGGACAGATTGAGCGCCTGATTTAAAAACCATAGAAAATGAGGGGTAATTAAGATCTGCATCTTCCAAGCTGGAATTCATGGGGTAATCCTCATTTGTGGGTAAAGTGATTTGTTGTTTGGTATGGTTTAAAGAGCAGAGAAAGTTGATGTAATCTTCATCTCCCATGTCGTACACGAGTCCTGGATCCACCGCAGCTTCGGGAAATATGTGACCTACTCCAATGTCAAACGGGTCAGCTGCTTGCATGGTATATGAATCTTTAACTGGCTTCCCTCTATTGTCAACAATGTAAGAAGATGTCATTAGAGCAGATTTAATGGTGGCAGGGCTCCACTTTGGATGCACCACGTTTATCAGTGCCACAATGCTGCTCACGTGAGGGGTCGCCATTGAAATTCCTAAAATGAATTCATAACCATCTCCCATGGCTGCCAAAACGTTGACGCTGGGAGCAATTATATCAGGCTTCAGAATTAATGGATATACTTTACTCGACCCCTTGAGGAAAATGCAGCAACTATTGGAGCAGTTATTTCTTCTCCAACGACGGTCAAGCCAGTGATGTTCATGGCGGCGGTGGCAATATTCAATGTACTGTTGATGTATGATTTTATTCTTTTGCCATCCGCAAAGGTGACACCCATAGAGAAGAGACCATTATACTTTTTTATCTTTTGTTTCTGGATTTAACTGTGTTCATTTTTTTAGCATCAACGTTTCGGATCACACTTTGTGATCCATCATCAGGATGAGAGAATGTAAGAATGATCACACACGTTTTTTCATTCTTGCATTCTCTCATCCTAATGATGGATCATAGAGTGTGATCCAAAACGTTGATGCTAAAAAAACGAACACAATCAAATCCAGAAGCAAAAGATAAAAAAGTCTAATGGATTGTGGAAATCTAATCAGATTGAGAGACCATTATGTTAATTATTGGTAGTTTGACAGTTGTTATTTCTGACTCAAAAATAGCAGTGGTATTTATGGGTAGCCTGGATAGCTATTCATCCTTACCTAAAAATAGCAGCATTACTTATGGATAGTTTGGACAGCTATTTGTCCACTTGATGAGAATTAGTGAATGGTTGTTATGCAAGGATAATTATTTACTAACTTAGTGATTTCCTTTTGGACACCTTGCAACCAATTCTATTATTGGCTATTATGTTGTCTTAATCTCAGCCGTTGGTTTGATATAATGTCAGTCTTTGGTTTTTCAACAAAGTAGTATAAAAAGGGCTCATTGGGTCATTTGGAAGAACACGTTTTGGAGAAGCATTTGCAGTGATAGCGAATTGCCTTGTAGTGTTAGCAAGTGCACAATGTTAGTGTGGGGGTAGCACTGGGGAATATCAGCAAGAGAAATTAGGAGGTTGTTAGAGTTCTGCTAGTGAGAGACAAGAAATTTTATATCTCTTGATTTGTTGAAGTTTAATATAATTCCTTCTTTGTAAAACTAGTTTTCTCTTAGGGATTTCTCTCTAGAGACAATTTGTATGAAAATATTGTGTTCATTGTGTTGTAAATTTTTTTCCATATTTTTGTTGACGAAGTTGTAGTTGTATTATTTTTTGATATTAGTTGAGAATTTAGTTCTAGTAGTTTAATAAATGTTTACAATAGGAGATTAATAATCAATGACTACAATAGTGTTAATTTTCACATAGTATCAGACCATTGTTGTGGGTAGAAGAGTTTTTCTCTAGGAAAAAAAATTTGATCTCTTTAGATTTATTATTTCTTTAATCCCTCGAGATGGCTTCAACTAGTTTGATGTGAAGAACCTCCTTATAGCAATATCGTGAGAATGCTCGAAATAACAGAATACAAAGTGATAGCAGAACTCAGAATGAATCTACTGATCGCAGGCCACTTCGAGGGGGTAACCTCCTTTGAGCAAGCTCAATACAATAAATTCGTCCGTGCCCATCAAGGGCCTCAACCTATTCTTATATACTGGGTACGATCTAGAAAAGTAATACTACCTATGCATGTGGGATAATAAAATATACTCACGGGACGACTTACAAAGCATATGCGTCCAACAACACTACTCTAACAAAATAAACAGAAGGAACACACAGGTTCCTAACATCCCCTCTCCCTTAGAAAAAAGCTTTGTCCTCAAAGCTTAAGGTGTGGAAATTGTTGTTGAATCTAAAGAAGGGGTTCCCAGGTAGCATCCTCTGGTTGCATGCCATGCCACTGAATCAAGACCTCAGAGATGGAGCGAGAGCGAAGCTGGCGAGTGCGCTGGTCAATGATTGCCACCGGCTCCAGGATAATGGATCCTTCCGTATCCATTTCAGGGAGAGTAGTTTGTGCTCTGACAGTGGTACCCAGAACTTTCTTTAGACAAGAAACATGAAAGACTGGATGAATGCGGGAAGAAGGAGGAAGTTCCAGTTTATAAGCAACTGAACCAATCTTCTGCAGAACCTTATAAGGCCCATAAAATTTTGGGGCCAGCTTATGACGCTCTTTCAGCTTTAGGGAGGATTGTTTGTATGGCTGTAGACGAAGAAAAACCATATCCCCAACTTGAAATGAGCACTCAGAACGGTGTTGATCTGCTTGCTGTTTCATCCGATTACGGGCCATGTGAAGATTATCCTGTAAGGTACGAAGAATCTGATCCCTGCTGCGGAGAACTATGTCAACTGCCTGGACTGGTGAGCTGTTGGGAGTGTAGGGAAGGAGCACTGGAGGTGCCTGACCATAGACTGCTTCATATGGAGTCATTTTAGAGGCAGTGTGGTAAGAGGTATTGTACCACCATTCAGCTAAAGGGAGCCACTTGGCCCACTGATGTTGCTGTTCGGAAGTGAAGCAACAAAGATAAGTTTCCAAGCATTTATTGACAATTTTAGTTTGACCATCAGTTTGT
The DNA here is from genome assembly GCA_028749045.1 of Cupressus sempervirens. Lineage (NCBI taxonomy): Eukaryota > Viridiplantae > Streptophyta > Pinopsida > Cupressales > Cupressaceae > Cupressus > Cupressus sempervirens. Next base: position 1,015,887,050 of record CM053787.1, on the reverse strand, counting down.
GGGTGATAGCCCGAACTCATCTTCAGTTTGGTGCCAGTTTTCTGAAACAGTTCAGTCCAAAAATGACTGGTAAAAGTTGCATCACGATCAGAGACAATGGAAGAAGGGAGTCCATGAAGACGAAATATCTGGTCCATGAAGATTTGTGCAACAGAGGAGGTAGTATAGGGGTGGCTGAGGGCACAAAAATGACTATATTTCGAGAGATGATCAACCACAACCAAGATCACTGTCTTGCCACTGGATTTAGGAAGCCCTTCAATGAAATCCATAGAAATATCAGTCCAAATCCGTGTAGGGATAGGCAATGGTTCGAGCAAGCCAGGAAGGAGGGTCGTTTCACCCTTGTGGCGTTGGCAAGTATCACATTCAGCCACCATCTGTTGAATCGTCTGTTTCATCCCTTTCCAAAAGAAGTTTCTCCTTGCTCGCTCATAAGTTTTGAGGAAGCCTGAGTGCCCTGCTGAAGGAGAAGCATGGAGTTCATAAAAAATAGCCTGATGTAGAGCTGGGTTCTGAGGAAGCACTAGCCGACCCTTGTATCGAAGAGAAGCACCATCCCAAGAGTAATGTGGTATAGCAGAAGGATTATTGGCTAGCTGGTGAATGATTTGAGATAAAGAAGAGTCACTGTCATAGCCCTGCTGAACAGACGCTAACCAATTGGGAATGGGCATAGAAATAGCGGAAAGGGAAGCTTGATTATCAAATGTGCGAGAAAGAGCATCTGCCACAATATTCTCCTTACCCTTCTTGTAGGTGATCTCATAATCATACCCCATGAGTTTGCTGACCCATTTCTGTTGTGTAGGAGAGGATACCCGTTGTTCCAGGAAGTATTTCAGACTTTGGTGATCGGTTCTGATGCAAAAATGACTCCCTAAGAGGTATGGCCGCCACTTCTGTACAGCATGCAAAATAGCCATCATTTCTTTTTCATAAGTAGAGAGGGCTAGATTCTTACTAGAGAGGGCTTTGCTAGTGAACGCAATAGGATGGTCATCTTGCAGGAGAACAGCACCCAATCCATTGCCGCAAGCATCACTCGCAATAGTGAAGGGTTTGGAAAAATCTGGCATCGCGAGAACAGGTGTACTGCACATAGCCTGTTTCAGTTGTTCAAATGCAGTCTCAGCAACAGGGGTCCAGGAGAAGGCATCCTTTTTTAACAGAGCTGTCAATGGTGCTGCAATTTTCCCGTAATCTTTGACAAACTTGCCGTAGTAGCCAGTCAACCCCAAAAAACCCCGAAGGCTCTTGAGAGTTTTAGGATGCGGCCAAGTTTTCATGGCATCTATTTTTGTAGGATCCACCCGCACTCCATGGTGTGCAACAATATGCCTGAGATACTCCACTTCCTCCTGGCCAAACACACATTTAGATAGTTTTGCACAGAGTTGATGATCAGAGAGAAGTTGCAAGACAAGCTCCAGATGATGGAGATGCTCAGCCCAAGTTTTGCTATATATGAGGATATCATCAAAGAAGACCAGAATGAATTTTCGGAGGTATGGTCGAAATATGTTATTCATCACTGCCTGAAATGTTGAAGGAGCATTCGTGAGGCCAAAGGGCATGACTAAAAATTCATAGTGACCATCATGTGTGCGGAAGGCAGTTTTAGGTATATCCTCCTCATTAACCCGAAGTTGATGATACCCAGAACGAAGATCTAACTTGGAGAAAAAATGAGCCCCATGAAGTTCATCAAGAAGTTCATCAACAACTGGAATGGGAAACTTGTCCTTTATAGTGAGATGATTAAGTGCTCGGAAATCAATGCAGAGTCGCCATGACCCATCTTTTTTGCGAACAAGCAGAACTGGAGAAGAAAAGGAACTGGTACTAGGGCGAATAATACCTTGCTTTAGTAAGTCACGGACAAGTATCTCGATTTCGGTCTTCTGATGAAATGGGTAGCGGTAGGGCCTGATGTTGGGCGGAACACTGCCAGGAAGGAGCTGAATACGGTGGTCCTCTGGACGAGAAGGAGGTAATCCCACAGGTTCAGCAAATATACCAGAATACTTGTCCAAAATGTGTTGGAGATCGGCAGGAGTGCTAGAGACTGCTGATGGCTGCATCTGAATGGAATGGAGCTGAGCGATGACACCATGTGAATTCTTCTTAAGAAGTTTTTCCATACAGTGTGAACTGATGATGCTGAGAGACCCTGGTTGTAAGCCTTTCAAAGTGTGTTGGTGCCCCTCGGCTGAAAACTGCATCCAAAGTTCAGCAAAATCCCAGAGAATGGGGCCAAGAGTGCGTAACCATTGGGCACCCAAAACCACATCACAGCCACCTAAGGGTAAGGCAAACATGTCAGAGCGCATGTTATAATCTCCAATAGAGAGACGCACATTGCGACATTTCCCTTTACAAGGTAAAGTGCCCCCATTGGCAATCATGACTTCAAAGCTAGAGCAGGGATGGATAAAGCAATCAGCCTGTTTGGCTATTCGTGGATCAATGAAGTTATGAGTGCTACCAGAATCAATGAGTATAGTAAGAGGGATCTTCTTGAAGAAACCCTGGACCCGCATGGTTTGTGGAGTAGTGACTCCTGCCAAAGCATGGACAGATATCTCTGGTGGAGCTTCTGGTGAAGGAGGTTCAGGCTGGTGAGGCTCAACCTCATCATCCACTGTTTCCTGAGCATCTACATATTCTTCCAGTTCCGGTGGAGAATCCACATCCAAGAGATAGAGCTTTTGCTGAACACATCTATGGCCCCGAGACCATTTCTCATCACAATTATAACAAAGCCCTTTGTCTCGCCTGACTCGCATCTCTGTTTCAGACAAGTGCTTGATCGGAGTAGTTCTGGGAGCTGGTATGACTGGAGGGTTGTGAGAACCTGTATTTCTGAATGGAACAAAATTAGATCTGGAGCGTTGTAGAGCACTAATCTTGTCTTGCGCTAACTTAGCCAACCCAAGGGCTTCCATCATTGTAGTAGGTCGAAACATTTTGACTTCTGAGCAAAGTGCATCCTTCAGACCACTGACAAAACAACTACGAAAGAATTCATCAGACAAGCCCTCTGTGTAATTAGCTAATTTTTCAAACTCTGTCTGGTATTCTCTTACAGTGCCTGTTTGACGCAGTTTAGTGAGTGCTCCTATGAAATCATCAAAGGAACTAGGGCCAAAGCGCTCCAAAATGAGGGTGCACAATTCTCTCCACGTTGGGCCTACATTAGCCTTGATGTACCAACGGAACCATTGAAGAGCTTCATGTTCCAAATGAAAAGATGCAAGGGGGACTTTGTGGTTATCCAAAGTATTATGCAAGCTGAAATACTGCTCAGCCCTATAGATCCATCCAGTCGGATCAAAACCATCGAAGCGTGGAAAATCAAGCTTTGGTCCACGAAAATTGCCAGAAGAGGACCCAGTATCTCCTGAATGGTTTCGGCTCATGGCTGACTGCTGAAAGTTAAAACCCAGAATTTTGTCATCCAGATCTTGAAGTTTGGTTTTGAGGGATGCAATTTCCTCTTCCATGATTTTTGCTCCTGTACGCGTAACAACCATAAAATAAGGTTTTTTTTTTTTTTTTTTTTTTTTTTTTTTTTTTTTTTTTTTTGGAATGGGTAGAAGATGAGAAACAAAAACTTTTTTAGTTACGGAAAACTTGGATTTGGGTAAAACTCATATAGGAAATGGGTGTTCGACGGGTGGTGGGAGACTATCTAGGGACAAGGAAAAAAGAAAAATGAGGGTTTCAAAGGTAGGGAGGCGAAATGAGGCGAACAGTCCAAGAGGGATAAGGGAGCAAAATGAGGAATTGAATCTTGTGGCTCAGTTTGGTGGCGATTGGATGAGAGGTGAAAAAGATAGGGCAAACCCTAAAATTAGATAAATGAGGGATTTAGGGCTTTGATATGTAAAATTTGGGGTTGGGTCGCCAAGGAAGGAAGTATGCGAAATGATATTGCAGACGTTCTGCGGAAGTATGAGTAGAAACAGAAAGCAAACAAGGAAGCTACGACTAAAAAACAGAAAAATTTTTACTTTTTTTTTTTAATTTATTTATTTTTTTTTGAACAGTCGACTTAGAAAAATTCACTCACAGACAGAACAACTGAAAAGAGTTATTGCAATAACAAGAGATATTAGAAGTGAGAGGAACCTGAAGGCCACGACAGAAAAAAAATTTTGATGTAATTTCCACCCAGCGAGCCCAAGAGAGTGCTCTGATACCAGATGTGAAGAACCTCCTTATAGCAATATCGTGAGAATGCTCGAAATAACAGAATACAAAGTGATAGCAGAACTCAGAATGAATCTACTGATCGCAGGCCACTTCGAGGGGGTAACCTCCTTTGAGCAAGCTCAATACAATAAATTCGTCCGTGCCCATCAAGGGCCTCAACCTATTCTTATATACTGGGTACGATCTAGAAAAGTAATACTACCTATGCATGTGGGATAATAAAATATACTCACGGGATGACTTACAAAGCATATGCGTCCAACAACACTACTCTAACAAAATAAACAGAAGGAACACACAGGTTCCTAACATTTGAGAGATCAAGACAGATTGGATGGTGCCTCAAATTTTGATGTGTGGAAGGCCAAAATTTCTTTATTGTTGGAAGAGAATGGTATCAAGGATCATGCTACCAGTGTTGTACCTATACCAACATATGCAACACAACTTATAGCACATAAGAAGGATGATGTCAAGGCAAGGAGGATTATTCTTGATGTTGTCAAGGATCATATTGTTCCACATATCTTAGAGCTAGACATGGCAAATAAGATGTGCGATGCCATTTTGAATCTATACCAAAATGCTACCACCAACAGGAAGATGATTCTTAGAGAGAAGCTAAAGAATACCCAAATGAACCAGGGAGAAGATGTTACAAGTTACCTCACTAGACTTAGACTTGTCAAAGATAAGTTACCAATTGTTGGAGATAGTTTCAGTGATGACGAGCTAGTGAGAATAGCCCTTGATGGGTTTTATAAACAATGGAGTGTCTTTGTTCAACTTGTTAGTGGACGAGATACTTTACCAAGTTGGGATCAACTGTGGACTAATTTCACTCAGGAGGAGTTTAGACTAAGTCTTGTCAATGGGGTGAACAAGAGTCATAAAAGTGAGGTGGAATAGGAAAATGTTGCCCTAGCAAGTAAATGGAAAGTAAAGAAGGGTTCTAGAAAATGATCGAATTCACGAAGTGAGAAGAAGAAGAAGGACCTTTCCAAGGTCAAGGGCTTTGGAGTCACAAGTTTGGCCACTGTGTTAGTGATTTCTGAGAGAGGAAGAAGGGTAAGAAGTAGGTGGCAACTTCAACAAGTGTGGAAGAACTCTCTAGTAGAAGGGAAGATGAGTTTGCACTCATAGCTTGTATGGTTAGCTCAACCTCATAGTGTGTTTGGTATATAGATAGTGGGGCATCATTTCATATGATAGAAGTTAAAGGGTACTTCTTCAGCTAGAGGGAGGATGACACCAACATCTAGATATCTATGGGAAACTTGTCCAAACTCACCCTAGTTGGGAAAGGGACTGTTTAGTTTTAGAGGGAGAATGGAAAGATAATTCCACTTCACGATGTGTTGCATGTGCTAGGCTTAGGTATGAATTTGATTTCTGTATCTATTCTTCAGAATAAGGGCTATAATGTACTCTTTAGAGGGAGAAATGTGTTGATTAAGCACAAGGATTGGAAATCACCATAACTATTGGAGTTAGGAGTGGTCACCATTATATGTTGGAGTTTGATGCTTGTAAGGCACTCATGAGTAGCAATGATAATAGAGATCTTAGAGAGCTATGGCGTAGGAGGATGGGCCATATTCATCATGGAGAACATAAATTTCTTTGTGAGACGGTAACAAGTATGCCAGAGGTAGTACAGAGCATGATGATGTATGTAAGGGATGTGTGTTGGGGAAGTTTGCAAACACATCTTTTCCAAGGAGTGACACCAGATCTAAGGTGTTCTTGATTGACTAGATTCAGATGTTTGTTGACCAATGTCAACAAAATCTCTTAGAGGATATGAGTACTATGTTACTTTTATTGATGATTTCTCCAAGAAGACTTAGATATAATTCTTGAAGACCAAGGATGAGGTTTTCAGTCAATACCAAGAGTTCAAAATTCTTGTGAAGAATTCAACAAGAAGGAAGATAGAGGTTCTTCCTTCAACCAATGGAGGCAAGTGCAAAGGGAATGTCTTCTAGGAGTTATGTACCAAAGAAGGAATCAAGAGAGAGTGGACTATTCCTTACAATTTACAATAGAATGGAGTTTCTGAGAGGAAGAACCATTCTATATTGGAGGTAGCAAGGGCTATGCTACATGACTAAGACATGCCCCGTTACTTATGGGAAGAGGCATGTAGTATAGTAGTCTACATTTAGAATAGTGTTCCACAAAAGGTGCTAGGGAAGATGACACCAAATGAGGCTTTCACAAGGAAGAAGCCAGATATTGGTCACTTTAGGACTTTTGGGAGTTTGGCATATTGTCATATTCCTAGAGAGACATGTACAAAGTTAGATCAAATTGTAGTGAGGGGGTACTTTGTTGGGTATAGTGAGACCTCAAGGGAATTTAGGATTTTCATTCTAGGGACTAAAAGAATTATTGTCAGATGTGATGCCAAATTCATGGAGGAAAAGGTATTCAGGGGATTTAGTGATTTGACTACAGATGATAAAAGTGAGCAACCAGCAAAAGCTCCAAGGCCAAGTCAAGGGCAAAAAAGCTCAAGTACAATTACTAGTGCAAGTGTAGGCTCATGTAGTGAAGATTAATAGAGTATGGAGCAACAGGTGCAATGGGAAATGCATCTAGAGGATTTATAGGTTGACATTTCATTCTCTATGGTAGGGAGTAGGAACCATGAGGTTCTAGATACACAAAGGGATACTTAGGAATTTGTTAGAGCTCCTAGGAAGAGTACTACACAATAGAGACAACTAGCCAAGTTCAATGACTATGTGGCATTAGTTAGTCAATTGGTAGATAGTGAGCCTTTCAGCTATCAAGAGGTTGTATAGCATCAGGTATGGTGAGAAGCTATGGTTGAAGAGTATTCCTCAATAATGCAAAATGGTGTGTGTGAGGTAGTTCCTAGATCAATAGATACAATAGTAGTTGGATCACGTTGGATCTATAAGATTAAGTACAATATAGATGGTAGCGTCAAAAAATACATGGTGAGGTTTGTGGCCAAGGGGTTCTCTGAAAAGAAGGTAATAGACTATGAGGAGACATTTGCACCAATGGCTAGGTATATTTCTATATGAGCTATGATCTCATTTGCAGCACAGGTGGGATGGCAGATCCATCAAATGGATGTCAAGACAACATTCCTTAATGGTGAGTTAAAGGAGGAGGTATACATAGAGTAGCCAAAAGGCTTTGTAGCACATAGCAAAGGGACCCACATATGTAGATTGAAGAAAGGACTATATAGACTCAAGAAGGCTCCTAGAGCGTGGTATGAGTGCATTGATACATACTTATAGGGAATGGGCTTTGTGAAGAGTGAAGCAGATGCTCAACTCTACTACTTGGTGGTTGTAGGTGAAGTTATCATTCTTGTTCTTTATGTGGACAATCTATTTCTTACAGTTTCACTAGGGCTTATAGAGGATTGCAAGAGGGACCTTGTTGAAGAGTTTGAAATGAAGGATTTGGGACTTATGCACTACTTTCTAAACATGGGGGTGTGGTAGACTGATGGAAAGATTTTCCTATGAGGAGACATTTGCTCCAATAGCAAGGTATACTTCTATAAGAGCTATGATCTCATTTGTAGCACAGATGGGATGGCAGATCCATCAAATGGATCTCAAGACAACATTCCTTAATGGTGAGTTAAAGGAGGAGGTATACATAGAGTAGTCAAAAGGCTTTATAGCACATAGCAAAGAGACCCATGTGTGTAGATTGAAGAAAGCACTATATAGACTCAAGAAGGCTCCTAGAGCATGGTATGAGCTCATTGGTACATACTTGCAGGGAATGGGCTTGGTGAAGAGTGAAGTGGATGCTAACCTCTACTACTTGGTGGTTGGGGGTGAAGTTCTCATTCTTGTTCTAAATATGTGGACGATCTGTTTCTTATAGGTTCACTATGGCTCATAGAGGATTTGGGACTTATTCGCTACTTTCTAAGCATGGGGGTGTGGTAAACTGATGGAAATATTTTCCTTAGTCAAGGGAAATATTGCATTAAAATATTGAAGAGATTCGGGATGGACGATTGCAAAGCCATTTCTACACCCATGATCACGAATTGGAGGAAGGTAGATACATCTAAGGAGAAGGATGTAGATCCCACCTTATATAGAGAGTTGATTGGTTCGCTTATGTATTTGGTCAAAACTAGGCCAAATATAACATTTGCAATAAAATCTCTTAGCCAATTCATGGTTGAACCAAAGAGAATGCATTGGATAGTGGTCAAGCATTTATTGTATTACTTGCATAGTACAATTGAGTATGAGATCAAATATATCTGAGGTGAAGGTATTAGGTTGATAAGCTATACTGATGCAAATTGGCTAGGAAGTACAACAGACAAAAGGAGCACTTCAGGGTATTGTTATAGTTTGGGATCAAGAGTTCTATCTTAGTTCAATATGAAGTAGAAGTCTGTGGCTTTGTTGCCATCTATTCTCTCATTTGTTGTTGCAAATATTTGGATAGAATAGTTGTTGGCTTTAGACTCTAGGTGGTTCAATGTCACCAAAAATCCATGCAAGATAGTATCATACGCATATAACAACTCCCCTAATGGCAAGATATGAAGAAGCATTGAGGCATACCTGTGATGGTGTGAAGTAAAATGGTTGAGTTTCACTGATTTTTCCACATGAACAATGTAATATTCTCTTGCGCCTTCATCTACACAAGTACACAATGAAATGGCGAAAAAGGAGCCCAAGATTAGTAAGAAAGTGGTGACATAGGCATTCACCATTATTAGCAGAAAACAAGAAGAAGCTAAAGTTGGAGTTCGTGTGGTAAGATGGATGAATAATTGGAGAAGTTTTATAGGGAGCTTGTAGTGCCAATCCCTATGATGAGCATGAACAATATGGATGGCTGAAAATGTTGATAGCTTCTCACATCCAACACATTGGATAACTTGTCACCCGCAACATGTTGGGTAATGACTTGTTTGGTTTTTCGATAGGGTGGGGTACATGCAATTAATTCTAATATATTGCAGATTTGAGATCTAATACATATGCTATTGGAACTACATTAATTGTTGTTTGAATGAATACCTTTTATAGCTTTAACAATAGTGACAATTTCAGCTTGTGGGGCATCATCCTTATATTGCTAGATACCTTTTCAATTCTAGTCGAGATAGATAGTAGACAAAATTAGTGGTTGCCTTCGGATATCAAATTGATGACCTCAATGTCTCTTCTCTTGTCAACTCTTGCTTTCCCAACATCATTGTTGGTGCAAGCCGACTCTATCTACACATGTAAGATAAATGAATGATTAAGGAAATGCAGGATTGTAATGACTCCTACCTACCTAAATAAATAGGCATGCAATTAATGATGGACGACTTTTGTTATTTATTTATTGAAGTATCAAAATTTTATATTTTTTAACTTAATTAAATTAGTACTAAAGAGTTAAGATGATAGTAAAATATATATCTAGCCATCAATATTTCCATATATTTATAAATTTTTATTCCTTGTTAATTAAATGATGAATATTTGGATATATTTACAAATTTGTATTCCTTTTTATCCTCTATTTCTTTTTTATCCACATTGTCCTATACTTTTATGTGTATATCTATTTGTGTCTCTAGTTCTATTTTACTTGATTAAATGTATTGAACAATTCACAATGCCTTAGTATTTTACAAGGATCTACAAAATAAGTTTACTCAAAAAAATGTTCTAAAACTACTATCACAAATATGAATATGTTAGGTAAGAACCTAATACACAATGGTAAATTGTGAGTCTCTTATTTGGGAGGTCTTGGGTTCAAGTCCACATGAACTTAAGACATGATAATAATTAAGGGAAATAAATAATAATATAATAATAATATAATTTAGGCTTTGGCCCTTTACATAATAAAAGAAATTACAAAATATGTTGATGTTTTTTATTTTCACTTGCAAAATTTATTATGTGAATTCTTATATTACATGTTCCTAAGTGGTAATTTCTTTAAAAAAAAAAATTGTTGTGAGAACAATTCTTCTAGAGCGAATCATTTTGCTAATTTGTGTATGACTAATTTTGTTTGTTTTTGAACTATTAGATAGTAGCCAATAAAGATGGGGGCTGACCCCAAGTAACAAAAAGGTTGAAAAATCAGCTAGAGGTAACTTACTAGTCATCTACCCTATGCCATCTTTAAACATCAAAAAATAGAATAGGTCCAAATCATAATTAACAATACTTTCATACCTTTGTCTAATATTCATGGAAGTCTATAAAATAGACCAACAACTTCTAAACAAAATGGCGCTATTAATCAACATAACCATAAAAGCTAAAACTTTGTGGGGTACCAAGTTCATAGTAATGAGCATAAACCATAGAAAAAGAACACTAGAACCAGGGCTAGCTGCCCTCTCTTGTTCTCCTCCTTTTCTAGAGGAACATCTTTGTCTGCATCCTCCCCCTCCACCTTAACTAGTCTATCTAGGATGGTCTATGGCTAGTCCTCCACCATAAACCCATAAATAGATTGAGTGGACTCAGTAGCTTTGGATGGGTCCTTCTCCTCCTTAATAACCTACAAGAAGTATAAGGTTATGGTCATGGAGTGCATGACCTTGGTGGAAAACCCCACCAAAATTTTGAATCTCTAGTAGATACTAGTTTGATTATTAGCTAGGTCCTTCATAGATTGTTACAACCTTTCTAGTATGGCCTAACTATGTCTATGTTTCACTTTCTTTCTAGTATCTTTGTTGATTTCTTTCCTAGGGGAATTGATGTCCTCCTCCCCACTTCTAGTTGAGGTAGCCTCTAGGGTGTCAAAGATATGGGAAGGGCTAAGAGGGCTAGGGGTAGACTAAGGTAATCTCTTCTTTCTTGCGAGTTTGACATCACTATCAAAAGACTTAGAGGTAGAATCATGATTAGAAGGGACATAAATTTATCTATCTGGTGATGTGTACTAGTTCTCATGGTGCTCTACATACCCTTCCTAGTATCTGAATCTAACTCTATGAGGCAAATTTTAACCTTAGGGTCCATTTTGATTTCTAAAAATGAGTGTTCTTGAACTTTTTGTGGCTAGGGTTAGGGCCTAGGTCCATAAAGATTTGTGGGGTAATAGAGGTCAGAGGATTAACCAAAAGAGGCAAGTTTTTGGCTCTATACTAGATATACAACATGCTCATAAGCCCCTAAAGGATGAGCTAGAGAGTTTTACCCTCCTCCTATTTCCCCCTAGCCTTAAAAGAATAATCTTCTAGCAAATGCAATAACAAAAATAAGAAGGAAATGTGGTCAATATTCATGAAGTAATTTAAAATAGGGAAGTGGTAATAATAGATTACTTGAAAGAAGTCCTCTCTAGGGTGATATACTACATAATCAAATAGAAGATGCCATCAAAAGGCATAGGGAGGGATTCTCCTAAAAATCCTCGACGCATTTGCATTGATTCCTCCTCGAGTTTGAAATTTTTTCACAAATTGGGTTCCTCATTAACCTTAGCCTACCTCCACCATTGATTTCCTTCCACAGTAAATTCTTTGACCATCACAACAGTTTCCTCAATGATCTTAAATTGAATACCATTTATAGTTACATTTCTTTCCTTCCAAGTCTAGAAGAACTATATCAAGACAATCTCGTCATGCTTCACCATACCCTCCATATAACTCAAGAGGCCACCTTCCTACAAGTATACTATTGCCACTTCACTACTATACATACCTTCCTCCACATCAACTAGCTCTATGTGATAATTAACACCAATGCCTTCTCCCAATTTGACTACAAATTCTTGAGATGATATATCCTTGTTGTAGGTATGGTAGTTATATAATATTAAATGAAAAACATCAACAACAAAAAATGAGAAGACATTACATAGTTATCATAATTCTGCAAGATTTCCCCAAAAAAATCCATCCTCTGCAGCATGTGTGAGTGATCTCTTTCCATTTGTAAATGACCGATGGCAACTATAGTTTATGTGATAATTTAGTAATTTGTCATTTTGATTATTAGTAGGCCATTCTCTATATCTCACTAAATCCCTCATCTAAAAACTTTTTTAGTAGTAATCAATATTCACGATATTCAAAACATTAATGCATATCATGATATAATCTTTCCAAATAAGCCCTTTATGGAGCACGTTGTCCCCATGCCCATGCAGAAGAATGAAAGTTTTCCACCTATTTGATTATTTATATAGAATTTTTGAACGTACGCTCATTTTTCATCACCACTTGCATTGATGTTGTCAACATTATGACATCCTCCCATTCCATTAATCTCCTGACACCATGGGAAAATTTTGCCAGATCATCTACCATGCCATTCCCTTCCTAATATGTGTCTACCACTTGGATCTCATGGTAATCTTCCATCAACCTTTGGATTTCCTCAATTAAGATTTTAATTAACCAATTGCTCTAGCTTTCTCCCTTAGTGGCCTTACTAGTAAGCATAGAGTCCCCCTCAATGACTATCTTATTGATTCCTTGAGCTTTCACAATTCTCAACTCCCACAGGAGTTCCATAATGTCAGCTTCATTATTAGTGATGTTATAGAGGACACCTCCCATTGTGGTGTTGCCCATCATGGCCAAACCATCAAAGTTTAGTTTAAACCAAGACAAAGGGGGAGGGAGCCACATTATCTTCTTCCTTGTGAAGACTTTTGAATTCCCAAATTGTGCCATGATTTTGTCAACATTCCAAGTTGAAGCCCATTTCATATCTAGTCCACCCAAGGGGTTCAAGGGGACATCCAACACCAGATCTTGCTGCATTCTTTTATGATCTTGATAACCTACTAGGCCATCTCCTAATAGGTAGTGGCTTGTTCCATGAATACCCTATTGTTCCTTTCCTTCCAAATATGCTAAGTAACATATGGGGGGATAATCAAGCACAAGTTTCTAAGATTTGGGTGTATAGCTAGACCTTTCCAATGAATAAATTGCTTCAATTCACTCTCCATATTCCATTTAACCTCCCATAGGGTAAGTACTTCCCTCCATGCAACTATTGGAAATGGGCAATGGATAAGCAGGTGTAGAATAGATTCTGCATCTTGGAGACATAAAATATAGTAGTTAACAAGTTAACACCGTTTATCTAGAGGTTATCAATAATGAGGATCAACCCATGCAAAAATTCTCACCAAAAGAAGTTTATGTTTGGTAGGATCCAAGGGTGTCAGGATTTTTTCTAATCAACCTAGGACACCACCTCTCCCATGCAACATAGGTAAGCATACTTAACTATAAAGTCCCCAAAGGGTGTGAGTTTCCACACCAAAAAGTCCTCAACTAGATCAAGAGGGATCCTATATGTATGAAGAAGGTCAAATAGCTCCTAAGAAATCCCCAATTCCATTGGCTCAAGTTTTTGGAAAGTAACCCATTGTCTTTCAGGGGCGATGAAGTTTCAAATCTAAGGGCCATACAATCTATAAGAATTTTCCTTAGTGCAAAATCACCCAAGACCAAGAAGCTCAACAACTAGCACAAAATAGAGCAAAAGAGTATGATTAGAATAATAATATGATTTTCAATTGATGTTGTATTGATGTATTTGATTTACATACATTAGAAGTGCCTCTATATAAAGTCCTCTAGAATGCTTCTACAATATCTAGGAGTTAGCAATACGATAAGCCTCACAACTAAGCACATGTCCACAAAGAGTGGATTATCCTCCATTAAGCACAAGAGTTAGTGTGATGATGAGAGGATAAGCCTACAAAGGTGTCACATAAAATTATGTTGTAGACACCATGTGCTTAATTGAGAGTGTGAACGACTGTGTTGCCAATATGACAACTCAATTAATTATGCAAACTCCAGTGTTGTAGACACCATGTGCTAAAATAGAGTTTCTTACTCCTGTGTTGTCAACATGACAACTCATATGAGTATGTGAACTCCTAGGTTTCTAACCTAATAAATAACAAAATAATGCATTTATCCTATGTAAACTTAAGTAAAGTTTAAATAATAATTGTTTACACTAACACCCCCCTTAAGTACAACTTAGGAAAATGCACTTAAGCTCACAAAAGCTTTGATGAAAATGCATAATGGGTCTTGGCTACTAGGCCATTTTAGGTACCCATGTACAAATTCAATGTGGTACACACAATGCACTGTAATGAAATCTCTCTGCAAATGGAGAAAGAGGGAAAACTTCAGGGAAAAACCCTCCTCCAAAAAGAGAGATATGTACAATAATGAAAGATGCATGTATGGATGGAGTAATAAAGATCCCCCCATTAAGACATACATCATGCATATACAGTAGAGAATCCATCAATGAAATCCCCCCCTTAGTGAAGGATTTCGTGATGATGAGTGCTTGAAGACAAAAGTAAATCCAATGCCAACAAACAACATTTCTCCCTTTAGGAAGAAGATAGACCAAGTATAGGTGAAAATATGTTTCCCATTGTGGATAAGAAGATGTAAGAGGTGTAAGAATTTTCCTTAGGGAAAAATCACCCAAGACCAAGAAGCACAATAGCTAGCACAAAATAGACCAACAAAGTATGATTAGAATAACAATATGATATTCAATTCATTATATAGTATACTAGAGGTGCTTGTATATAAAGGCCTCTAAGATGCATCTAGAATGTATAGGAGTTAGTAGTATAATAAGCTCCACAACTAAGCACATGTCCACTAGGAATGGGTTATCCTTCATTAAGTCTAGGAGTTAGTGTGATGATGCAAGGATAAGCCTACAAAGGTGTGTCACGTAAACGTATGTTGTAGACACCATGTACTTAATTAAGAGTGTGAACAATTGTGTTGTCAACATGACAACTTAGATGATTATGAAAACTCTAGTGGTGTAGACAACATGTGCTAAATTGGAGTTTCTTACTCCTATGTTGTGAACAAGACAACTAATATGAGTACACAAACTCCTATGTGTCTAATTTGAGAAATAATGAAGTAATGCATTTATCCTAAATAAACTTAAGTAAAGTGTAAATAATAATAATTTACACTAAAACCCCCCCATAAGTGCAACTTAGAGGAATTCACTTAAGCTCACAAAAGCTATTATGAAATGCATAATGGGTCCCAGCTACTAGGCCATGTTAGGTACCTAAAGACAATCGAATGATGAAAGGAAATGAAATCTCTCTGCAAATGGAGAAAGAGGGGGAAAAAATTATGGGAAAAACCCTCCTCCAAAAAGATAAATATATGCAATATAGAAGAGAAGCATCATATAACCCCCCATGGTGAAAAATCCCTCAACCCAAAGAAATCTCGCAAATGAATATACTTGACATTTGTGAAGGGCTTGGTGAAGATGTCAGCCACCTGTTGCTTAGTAGGACAATACTGCAATGCGATGACCTGCTCATGAATCAGCTCTCAAATGTATTGCATATGAACCTCAATATGTTTGGTGTGCTGATGTTGCATTTAATGTTTTGAGATCTCAATAGCACTTTGGTTATCACAACGGATGACTATGGGTTGGGGTAGATCAAAACCAAACTCCTTCAGAACTTATTGTAGCTAAATAGCCTATGTTGTTGCATTTAGAGCTCCTTAATACTCAACCTTAGATGATGAGAGAGAAATGGTGTTCTACTTTTTACTCTACCAACAAATGGGGCCAAAACGAAGATGAAATAGATATCCTAAAATAAACCTGGGAGAATCAAGGTCCCTTGCATAGTCTGAGTCTATATATCCCACTAATTAAAGTCCTACACTAGATGCATAGCATGTCCCATGTGTATGTGTACCTTTGATATAAAGTAGGATTCATTTGGTTACCTTCCAATGAAGTTCATGTGGCTCACACATTAAATGAGAAATCATGCCAACTACAACTGAGATGTCAAGGAATGTATATGTCAAGTAGATAAGGCTTCCAACCAACTATCTATACAAAGTCACATCAACAAGTGGAGTGGAACATGTTGTCTCTAACTTAACACCTAAAAGGAATGGAGTAGGTGTAGCCTTGTAGTCCCTCATGCAAAACCAAGCTTGAAGATAAAGAGCATTCTTGGGCTATGATAGTATGATCCCTAATGAAGACGGATGCATCTCTATACCAAGGAAATAGTGAAGTAGACCCATGTCTGTCATAAAAAAAATGTCCTGCAAAGTAGTCTATATCCCATTCTAGAATACTTGATTCTTCTTTAAATGATTATTGATCTGAAGCAACTACAATATAAGCATGCAGGAGTGAGTTGTGTTGTAATATTATCCTCTTGGTATCATAAGGATTCCCTACCAATGGTCCTACCACATCCAATGTCTTCTTAGCCCATCTAGGTCTAGTGGAAGAAGATTTAGTAGGAGTATCCTTAATCTCAACTGGTTGATGCCTCTATGTTGGTCACGAATGAACATCTTCCAAGTCATTGTTATCACTATCACTCTCTTCGATGAAGAAGGAAGAAGAAGGGGTTAAAGAAGAAAAGATTGGACAAATTTCTTCAAATTGAACACTCTTCTCATAAAATATATCATGTGTCTCTAGATCCATTAACTTGTAGGCTTTATGTGAGTCTACATATCGAAAAAAGATGCAAGGTTTCCTTTTAGCTTCCAATGTCTTGTGTTTCTATGGAGGAATTCTTGCCCATGCTAGACAACCAAAGACTATGAAATGCTTAACTATAGGTTTCCTACCAATCCATGCTTCAAAATGAGTTACACCATCCAAAGCTTTGTGATGACTCCTATTCTATATATAGTTAGCACAGTTCATTACTTCAGCCCAAAATACTTGATTAAGAGACTTGTTTAGTAGCATGCAAGTGGTCATTTCTTTGGCAATTATGTTTTCTATTCGAAAACCCCATTCTACTATGGCATATATGGTAGTGAAGCTAAAGGTCAATTCCCTCTTGAGTGCAAAATTTTATTAGTCTTGTGTTCACATACTCCCCCTATTATCTATTCATAGAACTTTGATGGCTTTCCCTAACTACTTTTACACTTGAGCCTTGAAGCTGAGAAACTTTTAAAACACTTCACTTTTGTAAGTTGTGAAGAAGACCCAAGTAAAGCGAGAGTAATCATCTATGAAGGTGAGTGCATAGAAAGACTTGCCAAAGGATGGCACTAGAAATGGGCCCGCCACATCACTATGAACTAATTCAAGAACACATTCTGCTCTCCAAGACTCCCCCTTTTCAAACATTTTTTATGGATGTTTTTGAACATTGTATTTGACGTAGACCATTAACTATTTTCTTGTTGCTAAGTTGTTGAAGATATTGCTAGTTGAGATTTCCAAATATCTCATGCCATAGTTTACTTTCTACATTTGAATGTAGTAACAAGGCTTGTGCATTTGATTTTGGCAAAAAGGATGAGAAAGTGTAAAGCCTTGAATCATGATTGGCTTCATCTATTGCGATCATTGAGTCATCCTTGATGATTTTCACTACCATTGAATCTAGAAAAAATTCAACTTTATTTCCACCTCTATAGTGAGTCATTTGGTAGACTGAAAGAAGGTTGGAGGAAAGATTAGGAGCAAATACAACATCCTTGAATGCTCCATTGTTCATTTAAACTTCACCTTTACCTTCAACTTACTCCTTAGTATCATCACCTACAAAGATGTGTTGTACCTCTGAATGTGTCATGCAAGAGAAATCTTACTTTGACACACCCATATGATGTGTGGCACTCGAATCAATGATATGTTCTCCCTGACTAATAGTGTTTGTGGGTAAAGCATGCCATTTGACCTTAGAATCTAAGGATGAAGATCCTTTCTCCTTATAAAAATTAGGCAATGTAACATTGTGTTTCTTCATGATGTTCCTCAACTCATCAATATATTTATGATAACACTAATGTTTCATCATGACCCATATTCTTACAGTAGGCACACTTTTACTTCTCCTAATTAGTGTCCTCCTTCTTGTTTGTATTTGAGGAAGACTTGCCTTGTTGATTTGATGTTGGTGTTGTGTTTTCTGTATCCTCTTTTTTGTTGTTCTTTCACTTCTTCTTCTTACCCTTTCCTTTGTTTGAACTTTGACTAGCTTAATTTTGAGAACCCTTCTTATTAGCCACTAATGTCTTAGAATTTAAAGACTTGATAATCCCCATTGTTTGCAACTTGGATTTTTCATCTTCTAACAATGAGCATATTCATCAAAAATGATTTTCTTATAGGTAGTCCCTAAGGTAGTCTTTGTGGTGTTTTAAGAAGAAACAAATTAGGAGTACTTAGATGGTTGCTTATTATGAATAAGATAGATCAACCTGTCATCTTTCATAGGACTACCACAATCATCAAGCTTTGTTCTGAATTCATTCCCCTTAATGATAAAATCTTGTATAGAATCAAATGTCTTAGGATCTAGGGAGACAAGCTCATCTTCAATTTTGTAAACATCTTCCTCAGTCACTTTACCATATAAGTTTTCGAGGGCATCCCATGTTTCCTTGGATGTCTTATACTTTGAATATGATAGTGGATCTTGTCTTCAACCCCCATCCTAATATCACCTAGGGCTTTCCTATCTACCTATTCTCAAGTAGTAATATCACTTTTAGATACTTTAGCACTTGTTGGTTTAGGAAGGGTACAATCTACATATTGAGAAACTTCATTATGCATTAATTGACACCACATTTTAATAGACCGTATAGCATAGTTATGTGGCATTAATTTTGGAAACTTTAGATTTCCCATGATACAAGAAATGAAAGATAACAATAGTAAAAGAGGACTACAAGATGAAGAGACACCCCACTTTTCACTCAATCAAGAAACCCCCCCAAATGAAAGATTTTAGCACTTTATACTTAGTGTGATTACAATAGGAAGGGTACAATCTACATATTGAGAAACTTCATTATGCATTAATTGACACCACATTTTAATAGACCATATAGCATAGTTATGTGGCATTAATTTTGGAAACTTTAGATTTCCCATGATACAAGAAATGAAAGATAACAATAGTAAAAGAGGAATACAAGATGAAGAGACACCCCACTTTTCACTCAATCAAGAAACCCCCCCAAATGAAAGATTTTAGCACTTTATACTTAGTGTGATTACAATAGCCACTTACCAATTTTGGCTTTAGTGGACTTCTGATTTACTATTTACAACCTCCTTTTGGAGTCCAAATATGAAACTAAGAAATGTACAACAATTTTGAAGCAATACAATGCAAAGAAAGGACTTGATTTTGAAAGTGGTAATTTTATCCACACAAGCCTATAATCTGATTCTAGATTTGGAAAGTAGACAAAAAATTATTCACTTTCAAAGAAAATGGAACCTAATAATGTGCCTACATAAGCATGTATGGAGAAATTGAAGTTGCAAAATGCAAGATTGGATAGGTATAGTCACCAAAAACTATCATTTCTAACAAATTTGTGCACCAAAATAAGAAAATAACTCCACCACTAAATTTTTTAGGAAATTCAACCCAAAATCAAAAAATATTGCACCTAATTTGGAATTTGGATGACTAAGATATGGCCTCCCAAAGTTGCACTATCAAATTAAAAATAAATCTAGAGAAGGATTTAAGTAGCAAACTGTGAGGTTAAATTTGACATCCAAATGGCCATCACAGTAGTTCTACTTAGCCCTAGAATGTTGGTTAGATGGCCATCAAATTTAGACCAATGTTTTGATGATGTCAGCAATAAATCCCCCTTGCTAACATGGTAGGTGACATCATAATTACATCAGCAATGTACAGACTATATGGATGTTGAGATGGAAGGTACATATGCTTGTGTGGCTTAAAGGTTGGTGCTGATGTGTCTATCCTGTGTGGCAGACTATTGAGATGATGAGGACAAGCCATGTGTCTCTGCTGACTAGGTTTTGTGGCTAAGGTGATGTTTGTGTTGCGGTTGAGGTGGCACTAACTACATAGGAGGCTACTAAGTTGAAGGGACTACATGTCAGATTGGTGAGGGGCCAAGTGGAATGTCATGTAGTATAATATGCAATGATGCTGAAGGATATAATATTAGTGGGAGTTTGTTTGATAGCCAATAATGATGAGAGTCTCTACTGGAGCGGGGAATGTTTGTTATTTTCAAAAAAGGAGCTTTCAGTGTCATTGGGGAGAATTTAACATCCACTAGAGAAGATTAATCAGCTACCAATTTTTGGGTAATATCCCACATTTGTAACATTGAGATGCTTTTAGTGCTTATAAACACAGGGTCACATGAAGAAGACAAATTAAAGCCAAGCCATTGAATGATGCAAGGTGCCCACCAGTAGGTATAGGGCCTGATTTGATGTAAATTCTAGAAATGTTAAATTGACCACTGTTTATTGAAATTTTTTAAATATGTGTTGACTGAACAAAAATTATGAAGGAATATTCTACCAGTTATAGTAAATATTCTCTATGGGGACTAGGGTTTCACCACTCGGTTCCTCCAAGAAAAAAGTTTCTATGCAAGCTGAAATAATTTTTGAAAATAGAAATTTGAAAATAATGCAAGAAAAAATAAAATTAATAAATCCAAAAATAAATTAAGCAAATCTAAACATGATCATACCATACATGAAAATTTGGACTTCGGGTGCCAGTTTGCAAAAAAAATTTTGTGTCAAATTTGACTATTGCCCAATATAGGAAAATCTATAGTCAATTTTCATCAAATCGATGCTTCAAATGTAATGCTAAGGTTTTCTTTGGCTCTATATAGTCCCAATATCTACGAATACTTTGGATTTGAATCAATCTATCCTTATAGAGGTGAAGTAGGATCAGTGTCCAATAACTATGAAATGATGTTCACCCAAGACAAAGAATCACAATAACTAGCACAATAGACCAACAAATTATGATCAAAATAACAATATGATATTTAATTCAATGTATAGTACAGTAGAGGTACCTATATATAAAGGCCTTTATGATGCACCTAGAATATCTAAGAGTTAGCCATATGATAAGGCTCACAACTAAGCACATGTCCACCAAGAATGAGTTATGCTCCAATAAGTACAAGAGTTAGCATGATGATGAGTGGATAAGCCTACAATGGTGTGTCACATAAATTTATGTTGTAGATACCATGTGCTGAATTAGAGTTTCTTACTCCTATGTTGTGAACAAGACAACTCATATGAGTATGCAAACTCCTAGGTGTCCAACCTAAGAAATAATAAAATAATGTATTTATCCTAAGTAAACTTAAGTAAAGTGTAAATAATAATTATTTACACTAATAGTACTTGCAAGTGACCAAACAACCTTCTTGTTTTTAAACTACAACTACTACCTCCTTAATTCAAACTCGTAATTCTACCACAATCCTATTGTAAACTACCTCACATTTAGTGCTCTATCCATAGACTCAAGAGAACTCTCCCTTCAACTACTTTCTAGACTCACTCCTCCAAAATGAATGAATCACTCAATGAATGAATGAATTACGAATCCACAAAACCCCTTACTTATACCCAACTAGGTCACAGGTCGGCCTAGAAATTACAAATTTAAATAAACACCATGCATTAAATGCATATTTAAGCCAAAATTTAGCTCACAAAAATATTAAATACAAAAGTTAACCATTGAGTTAACCTAAAGTTAACACACAATAACCACACAAAAATACTTAGGACAAGCCCAAAGTTTACAACCAAGATTGAAATGCACATAAGATAGATAACCAAGACCACACATAGATCCACACACACTCCAAGATGGATCCGCATTATGATCACACCCTAGATGCATTAAATGCACCAAGAACACTAGTTGGTACCAACAAACTATCGTGTGACAAAAAACTCCCAAGCATTGCCAAACTCCCAATACATGCTAAGCACAATAGACCATGCTGAGCTCCAAAACTATGTCATGCTCCAAGACCATGCTAAGCTCCTAGAGCATGCCAAGCACCAATCCTTCTTCAACTAAGTAGTAGTCCAAGAACCCTCCAAAGTAACTACTAAGCCTCCTCCCATGAATTCAAAAGTGGTCACCAAGAAAACCCAAGATGCTTCTACATCATCTATTAATTCAATATCTTTAACATTCAATCTAGAATTCCTTTAACCAATTAGCTAATATCCTAACCATCATTGTAAATATCAGTAAAAGTTATTAAACTAAAAGGTTTGCAATCCATAGATAGGTGACCATAAAGCCTCCTCCAATTGAATTTTAACCTAGGAGATATATTTTTGAATTGACCGACCAAGCAATGATTCCTAATTCTAGAGCTGAGAAGGAAATATAACATGCTAGTCCCACAATAGCAAGTGGGCCAAACTTGTTGGGATAGCCAAGAGTGAACGATAAAATTTTTGAATGGTGAAGGTTATCACATAGATGTTCCAAAGTCTTGTTCTTTACAAGAAAAATTTGTAGTATTCTTTAGGTCTACAATATCATGATTTACAATATTCCCAAAATTCATATTTTAACTAATGTGACTAATTTCAATCAATGTACCTAAAATGCATCTACCTTTTGGGTTTATCCAGAATGAGAGGTTGGTGACTCAACTCTACTAGAGCCATGAAATATCATCTTAGGTGGTACTAGAAAACCCCATCCCTCAATCTAAGCAACTACACCTAATTTTAAGAGGAGGTGCATAAAATACATATTTATTTCATTTCATTTTGCACCTAAGTTTAAGAGTCTCTAAAAGAAAAAAAGAAATTGAACTATATCCTACAAATTGCTTGAGAAACACCTATTATTATAGACCAATGTGAGATCTATACAAGGTGTTATACACTTAGAGTATATAACACATATTGAATAAATAATCTAAAAAAAAAAAAAGTGTTTCCATAGTGTAAAGGAAAAGTAACTAAGAAACAAAGTCTCTATTTCAGAAAGCATGTTACATTCCCATAAAATAAAATTATACTTTTGTGCATAGTTTATATTTCTTGATATAAGGACAAGAGGAAACTAGGAGTAAGCATATCTCAAAATTATCAGCTATTGGAGACATATGTCATAGTCTCAAGAAATGTAATTTATGTACATGTGTTTACTTTAATTTTATCAGCTTCTAGTGATATGAAAAATGAATTTGTAATTATGTAGATTTCATGCATAGATACACAAAGAACTCCCTTCTTTGATTATGAAAGTTATCGAATGTCTACTACTTTAATATAATTGGAGATAAGAATCGACGAAGCTCTCATGTTTTTCCTAGTCTAACCAAAGTAGTTTTCTCAAGGTTAACATGTAATCTAAACAACACTAAATGAACATGTACAACATTTCACAAAAATAATATTTATTGGGTTACTATTTATGTGGTGGGTTGTTGGATATTAGGTGGTGTTGGCTTTTATTTTTTAGTACTATTTCAACTGCTAAACTTTTTATTTTATTTATGTAGTATGTACTAAAAATGAAAATTTTCTTATGATTCAACTATGTTGTAATGCAAGACTTCACAATTTTTAGAAAATTCTATAATCTTTGATACATTTCAATTGATTTTTTTCAAGTAATCAGTAGATATTTTAGAAAACACATTAATTTTTTTTTAAACATTAAACCCCTTTGTAACTTGTTCCTCAGTTTAATATTACATTAATATAGGAACCAATTATGGGAAAGAAAATCCTTGCAATGACATCATTATTCAAGGATAGGAAAAATTGGCATGTTCTA
The DNA here is from genome assembly GCA_028749045.1 of Cupressus sempervirens. NCBI lineage: Eukaryota > Viridiplantae > Streptophyta > Pinopsida > Cupressales > Cupressaceae > Cupressus > Cupressus sempervirens. The sequence goes on along the minus strand of CM053787.1, from coordinate 1,015,863,206 downwards.
TTTTAAAAAAAAGTTTTAAGCATATAGGTTTTCCATGATTTAATGTTTTTGATCATTCATGTTTACTTTGTTTAGAATTAAATCCAATTTAAATGAAGGTATTAATTGATGTGAAGTAAATTATAATTGTAAGAGTCCATATTTGCTATAGTTTAATATTCTTGTTATTGATCTTTCCTTTTTGAATAAAATCAAATTTGGTATGGTTATCTATAACCTCAATGCTCCCTAATTAGTGTATCTAATATGTTAATAATAGAAAATCTAAATTTGAGATAGTTTTATCAGTAAAGCAATATTCTCAAGAACCCTACTAGGAACACATTTATGCACATATAAGAATTCGCTGAGGTGATACAAATAGCAAAAGATAACTTAACTAGTTAACAAGACAAATTGAAATGTTTAATTTCAAATTCCACACACTATTTTTATCCAAAGAGTTTTGCATGATTAAAGAAGAAGAAGACAAAAGCCTATTGTTCTTTAATCCTTATTAGTCCCTATCGTACGGTAGGAGACTTAAGTTTTCAGTTGCATCTTATGTATTAGTTTAGGTTTTGGAAATCATGCATCAACCATTTAATCTAAATTTCTTCTACATTTTTGTATTGAAGTGGATTTTCATTGTTTTATTTCTATTTTTTCATTAGATAAGGGCATTTTTTCTAGTAGTATTTTTATTTTCTCTACCAAGAAATTAAAGAAAATCATAGAAACAACAAATGTCTCAAAAGATTGGGACACTAAGAAACTTACAAGACATGTGCTTTGACAATGTTGTGACATACATATGGGGAGGAATGGGTGGAGGTTTAAGACAAAACCTCGCTTTGTACTTAATACTAGACATAGAACTCTCATGTTTTCAATTTCTGGTTAATCAATTTATTCATAGTCCTTTTCAAATTATATAGAATGATAGTAGCAATAGCTAGAATTTGGGAGAAAGCAATGCAATCATTGCCAATAGTGAATGACTACTCTTTGATCTAATCATGGGAGTTGATATGCCTACAAACTTAACAAAGGACTACTTATATGCCATGCTTCTATCCAAAAATTATTGTCATGGCAAATCATTTCTAGTCTCATTTTTAAATTTTTAAATTGGTTTGGTTTTGCACCAAAACACATAGCTGAATTTCAATAAATCATTATAGAATTCTTTCTATTAACAAATAATATTTTACAAGCCCTCTCCAACTTATAGTCTCTATCAATTTTTATAGCCATGCCTTATTAAGTCACTTTGCTTGCATCTTTTTAAGGTACACCCTTTCTTACTAATTTAATCTGAGTATTCTAATTCTTGCTTGTATGACCATATTCATTTCTAACTGCAAGTTTTTAATCATATCTTCTCTACAATTTAGTATGTTCTCCTATTGCTAACATAACATGTAACTCACAACTACCCATCCACCTCCTAAAAGTCATTTAGGTTTGTAGTAGAACCAAAGCATGTTTTTGGTAATGATGTTTTCAGAACTAGCTGAGTTAGCAGGCTTCTATTCATTAATATTTTATAATATTTATAGTTTATGTGTTATAATTATTTCTACTAGTGCTTTGTCACTTTTATTTGTTTTCCCATGAATGTCAATGGGTTCTGATAATATCCTAACATTTGCAAGCTATTCCTAGATATCGATATATGAGAGTTTTGTTTGACATATGGGTAAGTGATGAATGGTTCAAGGAGCCCATCAAACCTTTGGTAAAAAAATTAATTTGATAATATATATTAATCACTTATAGAGGTGAACAATGAAAACCAAGTCATATTTTTGGACATTAGTTGATGCTAGGTAATGTTGTAGAATGAAATCAATAGTAGGGAGCCAATTTTAAATTAAACTTCACATTTTAGAAATAGCTTAGCATCAAATCTCACTATATTTTTTATACCGATCAGTTTGAGATTGGAGGAGAAGCAAGGGGAATGTAACAATATATACCACATTGAATACATTTGGCCATGGCTTGTGCAACACAATTCTCACACTATTTGCTACATGAACTAGGGAGAAAACATCTAGACAAGGGTAGAGTGAGAATGGCATTGGTCCAAATTTTGAAGAGAATGAGGGCCAAATGATATGGATTTCCCTTGTAGTAGTTTTGCAGTGGGTGGAGTCTCCAGCCCCTAGGGTAATAGTAGTACAACAAGTGAGTCCACAGTTCCAAAACTTCTTCTATAATATTAAGAAGAGGGATTTTTTTCCTAGATTTGGGTATTGGGGTAGAGATTTAAGCTCAAGGAAGGTGTAACAATGAATTATCTTTTCGTGGCCATTTTGACCATCAAATACCAATTTAGAGTCTTATTTTACCAATAATTTTATCTCCTGGCAGTGTTCCAAATAAATATGGATAAGTTTAGTTTGAATCATGACTTACACTTACATGTTGTAAAGTGCATTTTATGGAAAATTTCATTACTTGGTTTTATTGAGGAAAATGCAAATGAACACATGAAACATAAATGCATGAATGACCAGGATTGATCTATTGTAATTGTTATTTTTTTATTCATATGTGGGTACCTAGGAATTGATCCTTCTAGATTGGTTTACTTCTCCAACTTTTCTTGATTAATTTTTTCTTCCATTGTTGAGCTCCCTTCTTTGATTATTACAATTCAAATCTTGAAATTCAACCTCCTCCTTGCAAAGATTTAGTGTATATTATTATTTAGATAAATAAGATTTCCTCATTTTCTATCCTTTTTATAAACACGTTATTTACATAAGACTCTCAATTTTAAATATAGACACTTAATTTGCAAATAATCCATTTTGTCAATGAGGAACAAGAAATCTTTTGAGGGTAGTCATCAATTAATTCTTAGGAATATAAATTTCCTACTCGATGGTTTATAGACAACAGTTTGAAGATGTCATAGGAGGGTCTTAAGCACAATGAAAGCTTGAGGAGGTTGGGAAGAGGTAGAAATAGTTTTAGATTGTCTCTAGATTTTTTTTAGAAACCTAAAATTAATTAGGTATATATTAGCTTTTCTTAATAGCTAAATATTTCAAAGTTGTTTTATATTATGTTCTAAGGATAAAAATTCATTTTTTAGTTCTAAACTATTTATTTGTTATATTTTTTGAGTTTTCATATTTGAAATGTGAATTTCCTAAAAATTAAGTCAGCTTGTCGATTCAAAATTTCAATTAAATCATATAAATAAAGATAAATTAATTTGTAAACAATTCATATTTAAGTTTTATTAAAACATCTTACAAAAAATATTGAATTATGGAAGTGGGACTTATACTATATTAAATCATTTTTATAATATATACAAATATTCAATAAGGATTTCAAAACTATGAACTAATTGTGCACATATCAATGTCATGTACAATATACTAGCTTATGAAAAGTATAGTAAGGTGCAACAAAAATATTCTTTTAAACACCACTTAGATAATAGACGCTAAAGTAATCAAAGATGTAATATTCACACTTTATTGATATTATTGTATAATAATTTTAATTTAATTTTAACTCTATAATTGTTTTTCATTTTCAACTATCAAATTGTGTACATCTAATGCAATATACTACCTTATGTAAGTACATAAAAAAACTACAACAAAACTTAAATACTAAACTAATGTAATTGTAAACATAAGGTTTCATATATTTTTGATATTAGCTTTTGAGAATTGTGTCTCAACCTTACAAGCTTTTTCTGGAAATCTCTAGAATTTTTTAAAAAAAAATTAGAATTTGTTTGTGGTAGTTTTCCACATGTTTATGAGTTGGAAAAGGCTATATGAGTTTTTAAAAATGTGTCTAGTCTCTAGAACAATGTAAAATGGTTATTTTTAGAGTGTAAACAATTCATTATATAAATTTTATTGGGGTCTAAACTAGACAACAAAATTATGGACAAAAATGGTATTCTTGGAGTTAAAAATTATAAGTGGGTAACATGTGGCATGGTTGTTTTTCCCATGGTTTTGACCCATGGTTTTGTAAAACCACAAATGGTTTCCAAGTGGAAAATCACTATAAAGAAGGGCTTGGGGAGGTGTTTCAATCATCGAGTTCAATTTATAAGACTAGTGCTACAAGGAGTCTCTCTGAGTCTGAGTATGAGTTTGAGTTGTGGTGTTGCGCTCTTGTAATAAATTGCATTGAAAGTGAATTGCGATCTTCTGGATTTGAGAATACATTGTGTGGGAGCTTGTGTGGAGGTTTTTATTTTTGTGTGCAAAGATGGCAAGCACATCAAGGTGGATTGATGTAGAGAAGTTTTCTAGCACAAACTATGAAATGTGGAAGCTAAAGATGGAAGATCTATTGATTGATCACGATCTATGTGATGTAGTCGATGAAAAGAAGCTAAGGCCAATAGATCCAACTTTAGCTACAAATTATGATGTGAGAGGTAGAAAAGCTAAAAGTCTCATCAAATTTTATCTTCCAAACTCTATACTAATTAATGTCCATGAAGAACCTATTGTCTTGAGATCTATCAAAGGAAATCACTCGTGAACAAGATTTTCTTGGGGAAGAAGTTGTATTCCTTGAGAATGGAAGAAGATGGACATATTTCTAAGCATCTTGAAAGTTTTAATATGTTGGTGACTTAGTTGACCTCAGTTGTGGTGTGGATGGATGAAGAAGAAAAGTTTCAAATATTGCTATATTCATTGCTAGACACATGGGACAACCTTGTCATGGCCACAGAGAGAACATTAGTTGTCTTGAAGACTGAAGATATTATTGGTTCTCTACTTTCTAAAGAGATGAGAAGGAAGGTCTCTCCAAATGCCAAAGAGGCTTTGAGTGTTCAAGGAAGACCAAAGGAAAGAGGCAAGAATGAGAAACATCATGGCTATTCTAAGTCCAAGAATAAGGGGAGATCAAAATCTCATGATAAGTCCAAGGTGATCTATTGAAATTGTGGCAAACATAGACACTTCCAAAAGGAATTCAAAGAGAAAAATAAAAAGAAGAAGTAAGATTCTAATTCTAAGTTTGAGTAGGAAGATGGAGACGCTTTCATCATAGCCTTGGCCACTCATGTAGGTGATAATGCATGGTTCATAGTCTCAAGTGCATCTTTTCACATGACTCCTAATAGAAATTGGTTTAGTAAATATGAAAATTTTGATGGTGGTAAGTTATATTTGGGTGATAATTCAATTCTTGATAATGTTCTTCATGGAAATATTCATGTAAAAATTTTTGATGGTAGAATTAGAAGATTTGATGGTGTCTTGCATATCTCAGGACTAGCGAGGAATTTGTTATCTATTAGTAAACTAATAGATGCGGGTGTGCATGTACAATTTTCTAAAGCAAGTGTGAAAATGGTGAGAGGTTCTATGGTAATAGCAAGTGGAATCATATTGGGTACATTATACTAGCTTGATGCATGCACGGTTGAGTGCAATAGTACTTCTGATAAGATTGTAAAGAGGACTACTTTGTTGGAGAAGGAGATGGTTTTTCTTTCAATAGATGGTCATGGTTTTTAGGTACCTAAGGGTTCTATATCTACTAAATCAAAGTCACTTGTAGAGAAGACTATGTTATGGCACCAAAGACTTGACCACATAGGTGAGAAAGGTCTACAAACCTTAAAAATATAAAAACCTTGTTCATGGGTTGAATGAATGCAATCCTGATTTTGATTTTTGTGAGCATTGTATCTATGATAAACAAAATCACGTTTAGTTTTACTCAAGTTCTCATAAGTCCTCATGTATTTTGGACCTAATACATTTGTATGTATTTATTCTAGTTAATGTTCCTTCTATTGGTAGATCAATTTATTATGTTTCTTTCAATGATGATTTCAGTAGAAGAACATGGGTTTATTTTCTTAGAAGTAAAGTTGAAGTTTTTAGTTGTTTCAAAGAATTTAAAGCAATGGTTGAGTTTCAAACTAGAAATAAGGTAAAGAATTTGAGAACTAATAATGGTGGTGAATATTTTTCCAATAATTTGACACATTTTGTAAAGATTTAATAGGACCTTGATGGAGAAGGCTAGAAGTATGCTAAGTGGAGCTAGACCAAAAAAAAAAAATTGGGCCAAAGCTATAGCCACTTCCTACTACCTGATAAACAAGTCTCCTACACTAGCTCTTGTTGATAAGACACCAATAAAAGCATGGTCAGGCCACAAACCTTCACTTAGAAATCCAAGAGTTTTTGGTTATGAGGCATATGCTCATGTGCCAAAGGAGAAGTGGAAAAAATTGGACAAAAAAGCTATCAAATGTATCTTCATCAGATATAGTTATGGTGTCAAAGGATAAAAGCTTTGGGATCCTATAGTACAAAAGATGTATTGCTTCAAAAGAGTTATTTTTAGAGAAATCGAGCCTTCTTCTATTATAGTGCATCCAAAATAGATAAAATAAAAGAAAGATGTGATTCAACTTCCTACTAAACTTGAGAAATTTAAGTTGAGGCCCTTAGAAAGACAAGTTGTTGAAGAGATCTCTATAAGTTTTGAATCATCATAGGAAGAGGGAGAATCTAATCATGAACTTGAACCCAAACATGAACTAGATCTTGTTCAAAGGTCTAGTAGACAGAGGAAAGCACTAGAAAGGTATGGATATTATCCTAATGATTGGAGGTGTATATTTTCTTTGAATGCTAATATTGATGAGGCAAAATCTATAAAAGAGGCTCTTGGTATGAATAATTCAGAGTCTTGGAAGATAGCCATGGAAGAAGAAATTGTAGCTCTTAAGAGGAATGACACATCGGACCTTGTACCATTGCCTAAAGAATAGAAGCTTGTTGGTTGTAAATGGGCATTCAAAAGGAAGATGGGTTTAGATGGATGCATTGAGAAGTATAAAGCATGATTGGTTGCAAAAGGTTGCTCCCGAGTTGTAGGAATTGATTATGGCAAAAAAATTTCTACTATAGCAAAAATGACATCCATTCAAGCTTAACTTTCTATTGAAGTATCTTATGATCTAGAAGTTGAGGAGATAGATTTCAAGACAACTTTCCTTCATGGAGATTTGGAGGAAGAAATTTATATGACACCCCCAGAGCCCTTTGTGGTGAAAGGTAAAAGTCTTTTGATTTGTAAATTGAAGAAATCCTTGTATGGTTTAAAACAAAGTCCTAGGATGTGGTACCAAAAGTTTGATACATATGTATTGAGTTTGGGATTTGTGTGATCCAAATTTGATCACAGTATATACTATAAGTTTGATGGTGATTATTTCTTGGTTATTACCTTGTATGTTGATGACATGTTGTTTATTGGCAAAGGAAAAGGTTTGATTGTAGAATTAAAATCTTAGCTCTTAGAAAAGTTTGAAATGAAAGGTCTTGATGCAGCAAGGTACATGTTGGGAATAATGATTATAAGAGATAGACAAAATAGAAAGCTTTGGCTAGGTTAGGGTAGGTATGTTGGTAATATTCTAAGAAGATTCAATATGTAGGATTCTAGACCATTGACTGTTCTCATTACTATGGGAACAAATCTCTGTAGCTCATAGTGTCCTTCGACCCCATTAGAGATGGAAGAGATGAGTCGAGTCATATCAAAGTGTTGATGGAAGCATGATGTATGTGATTGTTTGTACAAGACCAAAACTTTCCCAAGCAGTGGGAGTACTTTCCCATTATATGTCTAATCCATGAAGAGCACATTGGGATGTAATAAAAAGAGTTTTTAGATAATTGCAGGGTACCTTAGATTATTTTATATGTTTTCATGGAATTGGATATGAGCATTCCTTGGATGTTCAAGGCTATGTGGATTCTGACTGGGTTGGCGATGTTGATAGGAGAGGATCCACCAATGCATATGTGTTTACATTATTCAGTGGTGCAATTAGTGGGATGAGGAAGTGATAAGTTGTGGTCACTTTGTCCACTACAAAGAAAGCCATATGTGTTTACTCATGCATGCAAGGAAGCCATCTGACTTAAGAGACTATGTTTAGATATAGAGTTCAAACAGGATGTAGTGACAATTTATAGTGACTGTCAAAGTACAATCTACCTAGCAAAAAACCTGACATTTAATGCTAGGACCAAACACATTGATGTACAACATCATTTTTTGAGAGATATGGTCGAGGTGGACAAGATGAAGCTAGAAAAGGTAGAGACTTTTGTGAATGTTGTTAATGCATTAACTAAGCCCGTGGGCACAGAGAAGTTTAGATGGTGTTCAGAGTCTATGGGCCTCTCAACCCCTAGTAATTAAGTCCATGTCACTATGATGCCCTGACTCTTGAAAGGTGTTCAAAAAGTGGGAGAATGTTGAGAATTGTGTCTCAACCTTGCAGTCTTTTTCTAGAAAACTCTAGAAAATTTTACGTGGAGACCTCTAGAATTGTTTTAGAAAATTTTAGAGAATTTGTTTGTGGTAGTTTTTCACATGTTTATGAGTTTAAAATAGGTGTATGAGTTGTTAAAAATGTGTCTAGTCTCTAGAAAAATGTAGAAGGGCTATTTTTAGACTGTGAACAACTCATTATATGATTATGGGGGTCTAAACTAGACGACAAAGTTATAGACAAAAATAGTATTCTTGGAGTTACAAATTACAATTGGGTAACATGTGGCATGGGCTTTTTGCCCATGGTTTTGTAAAACCACAAATGGTTTTCCAAGTGGAAAATCACTATAAAAGGAGGGATTAGGGAGGCATTTGAATCATCGAGTTTATTTTTCAAGACTAGTGGTAGAAGGAATCTCTCTATGTTTGAGTTTGAGTTCTGGTGATGCACTCCTATAAGAACTTGAATTGCAAGTGTATTGTAATCTTCCAGATTTGAGATTACATTGTCTAGTTTTACAAAACCATGGGCCAAAACCATGGGCAAAAAAAGCATGCCACATGTTACTCATTTGTAATGTGTAACTCCAAGAATACTATTTTCATCCATAACTTTGTCATCTAGTTTAGACCCCCATAATCATATAATGAGTTGTTCACACTCTAAAAATAGCCCTTCTACATTTTTCTAGAGACTAGACACATTTTTAAAAACTCAGACACCTATTTTCAATTCATAAACATGTGAAAAAATACCAAAAACAAGTTCCAGCTAAAATTTTCTAGAGTTTTCTAGAAAAAGACTGCAAGGTTGAGACACAATTCTCAACATTCTCCCACTTTTTGAATGCCTTGTAAGAGTTAGGGCATCCACAGTGATATGGACTTAATTCAAGTGATTGGAGATTACATTTGAGACTAACTTGAATTAAGTCCATGTCACTATGGATGCCCTAACTCTTACAAGGTGTTAAAAAAGTGGTAGAATGTTGAGAATTGTATCTCAACCTTGTAGTCTTTTTCTAGAAAACTCTAGAAAATTTTAGCTGGAGAATTTGTTTGTGGTAGTTTTTCAAATGTTTATGAGTTAAAAATAGGTATATGATTTGTTAAAAATGTGTCTAGTCTCTCAAAAAATGTAGAAGGGATATTTTTAGAGTGTGAATAACTCATTATATGATTATGGGGGTCTACACTAGAGGACAAAGTTATGGATGAAAATAGTATTCTTGGAGTTACAAATTACAAGTGGGTAACATGTGGCATGGTTTTTTGCCCATGGTTTTGGCCCATGGTTTTGTAAAACCACAAATAGTTTTCCAAGTGAAAAATCACTATAAAAGGAGGGATTAGGGAGGCATTTGAATCATCAAGTTTATTTTTCAAGACTAGTGCTAGAAGGAGTCTCTCTGAGTTTGAGTCCGAGTTTGAGTTCTAGTGATGTGCTCCTATAAGAACTTGAATTGCAAGTGTATTGTAATCTTCTAGATTTGAGACTACATTGTGTGGGTTTTGGAGGGTGGAGTTCTTCTCTTGGAAGGGTTTTCCCATGGTAATTATTGTGTTATGCATTAATTGTTATTTTATTATTATTATTATGCATTCTTGAGATCTCTACAATAGTTAGTTAAATTTTCATAATCATACTCTCAAAGATTAGTGCAGGAAGTGATTCTGCACACCTTAGCTTCCTTATATTATTATGTAATATTTTCTAATATAAATCAAACTCAATGACTTACTTTTATTCTTCAATTAAATGGTGCATAATTTTAAAATAAATGTAATTTAAAAGTAAAATAAATAATAAAGTTTGATCCAAAGTCAAAAAAATTAAAAAGATTAGAGAGATGACTTTAGGTTTAAACTTAGAGAGATGATATTGGGTTTAGTTGCCAATAATATGAATAAACATGAAATTCACATACTTTTATTGAGATATCTATGCACAACTCCACTTAAACTTTCATTTTTTTTTGAAGTAGAGCTCAATTGATAAGAGAATCCAACAACATGAATTAGGTATCATATTGTCTAATTGGAATAAAAGATCATCTTATGCACGAAATGTGTAGTGCAAAAACTTACGTGGAATTCTAATGTTAGCTTTATACCTATTTCTAATGCTCTACACTTTGTTACTAATATATATTTTTAACTTCCAATACAAAGGAAATTCAAAACTATAATTACCTACTCATCCAAACATTACAAAAAGTTTTAAATTTTTTGTTGTTACACAATTTATAATTTTTTCACAATTTTACTAAACTCTACTGTGTTCCCAATACTAAATAATACCATGGGTAAATTTTTACTAAGACTTTATTTCCTTTCATTTGTATCCTGATGTAGTCCTTATTTTCCACTCTCTTAATAGAAATTTAAAGTGCAAACATCAAGGTCCAAGCTAGGCAAAGCTTTTAACATTTCTTCTTGGTTTCTTATATTATTCTCCATTACGAGATTATTATGATGTGGATGAATTTCTTCTTGTTTATATGCTTAGATAGGGAACATCATCATCAAAAACATTTTATTAACAACTATTAAAATTACGTTGAAAATATCCACCATTCAAGATTAAGTTTTTGACATTTTTTTTACTATGCATCTTCAAAAACATATCATTCATTAGGTTATGAATCTTCTTGCATTACTCTTGGAAGAGTAGATAAATTTATTGGTATAAAACTATTGGCCATGTTGCAACATGATCTTTTGAATCATGATGTTTGTTACCCTACACTTTTTTACAATGTGAAATATTGTTAGCCAAGAGTCCTTTCTTCTAACTTGAAGTTTTAACTTACTTTAAGTTCAATTCAGCTCCACCCACCTTTCGTCACTCCTACAAGGTCTTTTCCAGTTGGCTTGAGTTCATATTCTCAAAGTTAAAGTTGAAGTAGGAGTTGACTCGAAACTTCAACATTAACCTCAACATCATGGATTCTTGACATTTTCTTGTTTTCTAATATGTTATATATTAAGAAATCATGAACTCATTTGCGAGGCAAGAAATGGGTCCCACCCAATGGTGATCTTAAAGACATGAAAGGCAATAAATATGGTAGCTATGAAAAATCGTGCTAAAGTATGGTTACTTTTATGGGAAAAGGTGGCATTTAGAATTTGTGATATCGTGAGACGTAGAGCTACATGTGGATTTGAAAGGCATTAATTGCAAAAAAATCTTGCAAGTCTTTTCAGGTATAGGCAACACACTTGTTATAAATACTTTCACCCACTCTTATCTGTCCTAAGATTTCAAGAAATAATTTCCTACAATTACACATTTGTCTTGGATAATTTGTCATTTAATCATTTTGAGCTCTCATCATTGACTGGTAAGAAAGAGAAGTGGAAGAATGAGCTTTGTTAATAATTGTAACTACATTATCCTCTACTCTACAATTCTTGTGTGTAGTTTTCATTTAAGTGCTTTAGCTTATCTCTATAAATCTTTCATCTTTCCAATTAAACCATGATGCTTTTCTACCCTAAGATGTCTAAGCTAGAAAATCCATGCCTCTTGAGTTCCCTCCCTAAAATTCAAGATACTTTCTTGGTAAATAGAATTCTAGCTGATATAGTTGAGCAAGAAAAAAATGTCTAGTCTAGGCCCCATACATTAGAAATTAGCCAGTAGCAAGTTACTCAATGCTACCACCTTAACATCCATAGAGTGTCCAAAATTGATTTTTAAGTGAGCAAATCATTATGACACTAGCACCAGGCACATAAAGAAGGCTTCTAGAGAAGTGTTTGTAAGGATAAATAGGGCTAGTGTTAGTTTGGCTCTAAGAATTCCTCACAAAGAACCTTATGATCCTTGGCCATTTGAGGAAGCACAATGCGAATATGGTGATAGAAATAAGGACTATGATTCTATTGTGGCACAAACCTGGCTTTTAAAATTGGCTAGAGGAGGCTCTAGATTGCCCAAACATTTGATTATTGAACATTTCATTAGGGAGATTGTAGATATTGTGTTACTCTTAAATAGAGTCAAGGGTGATGACCACACTTCCATTGGGAAAGCTAGATGTATCTCTTTATTCAAAAAATTGTTGAAGTTGAAAAATTTATTGATTGGGCTAATTTAATAGCTAAAAATTTACATAAGGGTCTCATAGTTGTGAGCAGTTTTAGCTCTTTCTTTTTGTCATCCTTCTTAATCTACCTTTTAGTCACATCTAAGGAATGGGAGGGACTTCAACACATGCCTTGGACCAATCAACTGACCATCTATCAGTACCACAAAGATCTCTAGGCAACTAAATTATGTAAAGAATTTAGGAGGGTTAATGATGTATTCATTGGGAGCCTAGTATTTGAGCTCCAAGGACATGAGAATCATAGGTTATCAGAAGAATCAATGCAAGACATCAAGATTTATGGTTGTTTCTATATTTAGTATCCTAAATTTACATATCTCAAAGTTAGAGGTTTTTCTAGTGAACCTCTTAGGTTGCCACGCATTTTTTAGACAACATTGTCTTATCTAAGATATGTAGGTAGTTTGTTTCCATGAAAAAGTCTTCTAAAACCACTAAAAAGTCATCTTATTTCATATTTCTCATTGAAATTGGCCATTATAGATGCTCAAACTTCAAGTAGGTTGTGTTAACAAAAACTGCATTGTCCAGCTTATGCCTCAAACCCTACTCTCCTAAAAAAGATTTTGATTGTACAAGTTTCACTAGGGATAATTTCAAGCATGCATCTTCACTAGTCCATGTTAGACATTTGGAAGATTATTGGGCCAATTGTCCTGATGAATTTGAAGTTAGAAAAGGATTATGGTCTAGGTTGACAGTGAGGCAAATTAACATGTTTAAAGTTAACCTAAGCACCCATGGGGTAATGGAAGATGAAAGTAAATAAGTGATTGACCCTTTTTATGTTGATCAAATTGAATGCATGCCTATCTCTAAAATTGATTGGAATGGAAGGGAAGAGGATGATCTACTTTCCCATATCTCAAAAGTGTTAAGAAGAACTAAAAAATGGTTGAACTCAAAGAATGTTGAAATAACTACCCCTAGGATCCTAGAGAAATACTCAAAATACAAACATAAAATTGTGCACTCAAATCTAAAGGGCATAAATAACCCAATTATTGATGATCATGTTGCAGGTTCCCCTAAAGTTGAAGCTGAAGTGACTTCACAATCACTTCAACTTCAAGTTCATAAGGAGATGCTGAAGGTCAAAGTGGTAACTCACTTGAGTACTAAGAAAGCAACACTAAGAATAGGAAAAGACACAATTATAGTTGGTGTAGATCCCACTGAAAAAAAGTCAAATCAAGAGTAGTCTCCTAGTTCTCCCATGGTCAATAATACACTAGATCCTTAAAAGTTACTTGAAATTTTTGGTATTCAATCAAGTACTCTCAACTTAACTAAGGTTTCTCCCATGATATAAAAATACCCTACCATTCCTAAGTGTCTAGAAGCCTCCATTGAGAAGAAAAGAAGCTTGGTGCCCCTATCAATGCCTATTGATGACCTGGTTAGCAAGTGCCTAGGAAAGTCTTCAAAAACTCAAAAATCTATAATAGAATCCAAGATAATGTTTGATAAAAGCTTAGGATATTCATTAGCTAAGATATCCAAACCACTAGAAGGTAGTTTGTTTGAGGACCTCACTCGTCAAGATTATTAGGTATCAAGGATTGATCTTGGAAAGAGGAACCATGTAGTAGCTATGAAGATTTTTGAAGCTTTAAATAAAAAGATTGTAGATAGGGTCTATAAAGATGCTCAGAATAAAAAATATATGAAAGAAGCAATGAGGAGCATGGTACAATACATCAACACTATCCTACACCTAAAACCCAAACCTCTAAATGAGACGTTAGCAATTGTGGATGTATCTTCTTTGGCCAACTAGCAATTTTTACATAATTTGTAGAAATGTAAAGCTGTTGCAAGGACATCTGAAGAATGGTTGCAATTTGTCTTGAGTTAAACTATAAATCAGATAAGCATTTTGGATAGGGCTTCAAAAGAAAATGTTTCCATCATCAAGAAGGTGGAGTCCAATAATGAAGGCTTTGAGAAAGAAAGAAATAATTGGGTAAAAGTGGTGCTCTAGAGAGACAAAATTCAAGGAATTGTATTGAAATGGTTCCAAGCTGAATGCCCTATGGCCATCCTCAATGAGAAAACTTTATATGTGATTAAAAATTATATTGAATGGAGGAATATGGCACTAGTCCAGGCGGTAAGTGAAATCAAAGAAATCTTGGATGGTCTTAAGCTTGTGGATGAAATAATCCAAGGTGATCTAAAGTGGTTTAGAGAGCATCGTGTAGGTAAGGAAAGTGATTCCATAGCCCTTGTGGAAGAATTTATAAATGAAGTACAAAAGAAATTCCGAGAGATCTAGGAGAAGAAAGTGCCATGTAAACAAGATTTTCCAAATGTTTCTCATACTGTAGCCATGTTGATAATAAACATGAAACATTTGGAGATGCATGAAGAAAAGGTAACAGAACTAAAGAGGGAAAATGAATTCTAGAAATAAAGAATTGCATACATTGGCTTACCTCATTAGTTAGTTATCTCCACATTTACCACTATATACAAAACATGGAAGGGCACAAGAATCATGACTAGCATGGATGGTTCCTCCTCACATAGAAGATGTTCATTTCGTAGCTATATTTTTATTTCCTCCTTCATTTTTTAATGCATTTCAGTTAACATGGTTTGTTAACTAAGAGACAATTTACTCTTGGTGGGGTAATTTTGGATAACTATCTAGCCCTATGTTGTATAAATATGTAATAGATAATATCTAATAGGTTTCATCTCTCCATAGACTAAAACATAAATACTTTTGTTTTGATACTCTGCACTTTGAATTTTGAATAGAATATTTCCTAGATTACTAGAAATTAAAGTAAAATTCTATAGTTTTATGTGTTGAAGCTTCCTAAAGTAGATACTACTATCTATTTTATGATGATTTACATTCTTAAGGGTATATTTTATATGGGAGTGAAGTTACATTTGCTATGTATTTTGGAATTTTTTTTTTTAATTCTTCAAGGTCATGGGAGGTGGAATCTATATTACTTCACTATTTATCCTTTGTTTTAACATTCGATCATGTGGTTGATACTTATTGTTAAAATCAAATGGGTTTTCATTATTCACATTTATCTTTTATTCATGAGATAACATAAAGCTTTTCAGTATTTTGAGTAAAAACACTCATTGGGAAGAATTTCCCTCAATAGAAGACTTAACAATTATCTTTTCATAAAAAGGTTAGTTGCACCTTGTATAACACAAAGAAAATCTCAAGAAGAGAATTCCTTATCTATAATTAGGAATTCAATTTGTTAGTATGCAAGTATCTCCCATTGAAAATTGTCAAAATCTTGGGAAAAAATGTTACTAATAGCTTTTGGCGCCTCTACTAGGGAAACCTTAAAAGACAGAGTTTTCTTTTATTTGAGGTTTATAATAGATTACATGGTTTTGGTAAATGGTACTTCCTAACCACAATCAATTTCTTTTTCTATAACCAAACCTAGGATTTCAAGATACACAAGAAGATATTATTTCCAACCTTAACTCTTGTGCTTGGGTTAATTGAGTAAGTAACCAACAATATCTCCAAGTGTAATTAGTACTAGAAAGAGAGGAAGAAATAGCTAAGAGGGTTAGAGGGATTCTAGTACTACAAGAAAGAGCCATGGTAGAAAGGGTTTCTCATGCAAACAATTGATTAAATCATATTAAAACTTTAACCTTGGCTGCAAAAAGGTATACATGGATTGACAAATTTTTAGGTCTTATGGATGAATATTTTAAAGCTCTAGCTAGAACTGACGTCAAGTCCAACCTTTCTTTGAAAAGGAACAAAGAAAAAACAATCAGTAGACCATAATATCCTACTAAAAGTGGTAGTCCTTTTCTTTTTGTACAATCCCTAATCATCCCTTGAACCTTGATCCCTTCTACTATTACAATCCTACCTATGAGTTTTAGATTACTAGGAATGGCTCAAAATCAACCCTAGGGTGTTGTGATAGGACCTCTGTAGCTTGCAAAAAATTTGGGTAGATTACTTAAAGGAGCAAGAGAAATCCTCCCTAAATATAGTGGAAATGGAAAAATATCACTTGAAGAACATTTACATGTTTTTAATACAGCATGTGGAGTTTTGGTTGTAGCAATAGAAGATGTCACTATAAGGTTGTTCATTCAAACCTTAACTAACTTAGTGGCTGATTGGTTCCACCATTTTCCAAATGCATCAATTACCTCTTGGGATACTATGAAAAATGTTTTTGAGGCTAGATACAAAGTAGTTGAAGATGAAAATTCTTTGCTCCTACAATTAAGCTAGATGAAAAATGAAATAAATGTACCCATGCATGAATTTGTGGCTAGATTTAATAAAGCCTTGCATCAAATACCTACATCTAGTACACCTAATTATGAGAATCAAAAAGGTTTTTTTTTAAATGCAATGCCTCCAGATATTGCTTTTCCCATGAAAAGAGCTAACCCTCCCACACTTGCAGCATCTCAAACTCTTGCTATAGAGTTAAAGGATGATCTTATTATATCTAGAAAGTGGGAAAAAGATGTGCAAATACAAAATTCTCAACCCTCAACATCATCATCTTCCAATGACACTCTCATCCAAAAGCTGGCTAATGACCTTCTAGTGGTAAAGAAGCAACTCTCTAAAGCCTCATTTCCTTATCAAGACATTCCAAGAAGTATACCAATTATAATTCTCCTTCCCAAGGGAAAAAATTTACCCTGCCTCCAAGTCAACAAAGATTGCAAATTGAGTCTCCTCCCAGCAAGACCAGCATGTGTGTTTTTCACCTCACTAATGATCATGAAGGGGCCACATGTCTCAAGAATGTAAGACATGAGTAGCTTGAAGCTAAGAAGTAGCCACAAAAAATATATAAGTAGAGGAAGAGTCTTCCAAAGGACCTAGAAACTCCATAAGTTGTTAATATGTGGCGAATGATCAAGAAAGTACTATAGATACTTCATAAATTCTTTGGGGCATGAGGCCAAACCCCCAAAAAAAAATTTTGGTACTATTTGTAGATTCACCACTAAAGTAATGGCTAATTTATGATCGACCTGTAGTAACCCTAAAGCAATTTAATACTTTTATAAAAGGGCTTAGGGTTAGGGTTATTTTATAGTTGTGATGCAAAATTGGTTCTTGCAGTAGTATTGAGCTATAAGGGATTACAGATTGTAATCAGGTTGTCATCATTGGATCATAAAAATATTAGATTTTCTATTTGGTGGATGTAGCCTAGGGATTGGGTGAACCACGTTAAATCTTGGTGTCTTGTGTTCTTTTTGTGTGATCTATTATTTTCTATTATTGGTTATATTTGCATGTAATTGTTATTTTCTATCCATGGTTTAATCCTAACATAAGTTACTACCCTAAATATGAATTTGATTCTAATCGAGGTAGCAAAATTATTTTAAATTTGGAAGAAGCTTCATGTTTAGTTCTGACTAGGTGATAGAGAGTAGCCAAAATTGATTGTCAATCCAAAAAAAGTACAATTCCTACTCAAGCAAAGAATTCCAAAGAAAGAAGGGAAGCTAAAAGTAAGTCATCACAAATGCAAGCTCTTCTTGCTCAAATTTTGAAAAGGTTTAATCCTGACTCTGCATTTGATATAGTTGAGTTTTGTAAAGCATCTAGAATTCAAATATCTTTTGTAGACTACTTGAGAACGAACCCTAGTGACCTCAATAAGTTTATTGAATATTGACACCAATCTTCACTAGGTATATCTTCTAATCAGACAAATAAAGTCTCTATTAGTGAAGAAATATCTACTAAGTAGATGAGAAAAATCCCTATTAATGAAGAAACCAAAACTCAAAATCCAAATCACTATAAGGACCTGATCCAACCTGATAAGGTCAGCCCTGAGTTACCTTACCATGGAAAACCTAACCCTTTTTATGTATTTCTTTTTCTCCACAATTTTAAATTAAGCAATTGTATTATAGACTCTAGTGCATCTAATAATATAATGCTAGTTGCAGTGGCAAAAGCCCTTGATCTACCTCTCACTAAGACTTTTGGCAAGTGCTTTATAATGGATTCCAAGTAGGTACCCTTAATAGGCCAAATCAAAGATGCCCAATTTTCTTTAGCAACCTTCCCAAAGAAGAGAATAAAGCTTACTATCCTAGTAGCTAACATCCCTACCAGTTATGGCATGCTCCTTAGCTAAACCTTTTCTTGGGATTTGGGAAGGAGAAGTCAAAATAGATTGGTCCCAAGTTGCCATACCCATAGGGAAAGAGAAAGTAACCTTGCTTCTTGAAGCCAAGTCTAAGTATACAGTTTTTACATCTGATGACCTAAAATCTAAAATCCTTTAACAAGAAACAGATTTTTCTAATACTTGATTATGTCTGAAAATGAAGAAGAAGATATGTAGTCAAAAGATATTTATTCACCTTGGATGTTGGAATTTTATGGAAGCTACTGCTCAAGCGGGTCTAGGGCTAGTGTTGTATTGGTATCCCCTATAGTCAAACTTTTCTCTCTTCTTTCAAGTTAACTTTTGAAAATATGAATATTATGATAGTATAAAGCTTTACTCCTGCAACTACAAGAGGTGAAAAAGAAGAATATTAAGTTGTTAAAGGCCAAAGGTCATGTGAAATTGATAGTAAAGAAGGTTAGGAATCTATTTTTGGTGAAAAATTAAATATTGGAGCACTATAGAAATCATGTATGGGATGAAATTGAAGATTTCAAAGCTTTTTCAATAGAATCAATTCCTAGAGAGCTAAATACTAGATTAGACTCCTTATCAGTATTGGTTTCCTTACTGATCCCTCACCTGGATTTTGCAACTAATAAGCATTCTATAGAGATCATTCATAGACCAAGTGTCCCAGAAAATAATAACTAATGGAAAAAATTCAAAGATGATGCACATATTAATTCTTTCTTGTAAAGAATGGAAAACTTTCCCACTAATTATTTTGAAGGCTCTGAATCAGAATGTAGGAAGTTTTGTCCTGATTTAGTAGATGAATAGATAAAAGGTATAATTTAGTTGAAAGGAAATGTAATACCCAAAGGTCTAGCTGAACTTGAGAAGCTTTATGATAGAGGGATCTTTCTTAGCTCAAAGTTCACTCCCTAAAGTGGTTGAAAGTGGAAAATATGAAAAGTTTAACTTAGGAGATAAACATAACCCTAAGATGATGAACATAGGGACCTATTATGAGGTAGATGAGAAGACAAGATTCATCAAACTACTAAGAGAATAGATTGATGTGTTCACCTAGTCATATGAAGATTGAAGACCTTTAGGGGAGTATAGCTCAGGCATCACATTACCATAAAGCTAGGTACTTCTCCTTTTAGACAAAAGTTAATGACCTACAACCGAAAAGTTTTAGATGTAATATTCAAGGAAATTGATAAGATACTCAAGGCTTGTCTAATTTTCTCGATACATCACTCCACATGGGTGGCAAATATAGTGCTAGTAAGGAAAAAGAATGGAGAAATAAGAATTTGTGTAGACTTTAGGAACCTGAATCCAGTGAGCCTAAAGGATAACTTCACTTTGCCTATAATGGGTCAGATTCTCCAAAAAATAGCTGGCTCAAAGATGATGTTGTTCCTTGATGGGTTCTTAGGTTATAATCACATAGGAGTTGTTGAAGAAGGTAAACATAAAATAGAATTCATAACTCCTTGGGGCACCTTTTCCTATAAGAGAGTGCCATTTGGTCTAATAAATGTTGGCACAACTTTCCAACATGCAATGAGTTCAAATTTTGGACATCTTCTAAACAAATGCATCCTGGTTTACCTTGATGATATGATTGTTTTCTCTAAGAGAAAAAAAAAAAAGTATCTGAAAGATTTGAATAAAGTACATGAAAAGTGTAGAGAACAAGGTACCTCATTAAATCCGAAGAAATCAATCTTTGCTATGATAGAAGGAAAATAGTTAGGACATATAGTTTCCAAGAAAGGGATCAAGATCAACCTTGAGAGTGTGAAAGCAATCTAGCAGTTATGTCTCCTAGTTAATTGTACTGGTGTCAAGTCATTCTTCAACTAGATCAAATTTCTTAGAAAGTTTGTACCTAACTTTGTTGAATGCATAAAACCTATGGCAAAGCTTATAAGTGAGAAACATAATTTCAAGTTGGATGACCTAGTAGTTAAAGAATTTGAAGAAGTAAAGAAGCTATTGCAAAGTTACCCACTCTTTTTCATTGTAATTTTAAGAAGGACTTTATAATGTATTACTATGCATCAAATCATACTATGTCAGGTATCGTGCCTTAGAAAAATGAAAAGGGAGAAGTAGTGCCTATTTCTTGTATGACGATTCATCTAAGGAAGCATGAACTATGCTACTCTCTAGCTGAGAAGAAAAATTTGCTATTGTAAAGGCTATGAAGCGATTCTAATACTAAATCCTTCCTTCACATTTTGTAGTTTATGTACCATCTAAAATAGTTAAGGGCATTCTTATAGAGCAAGATGTAGCAGTAAAAAATAGAGCTACCTAGGTATCAAAAGTGCAAGAGTTCAAACTAGATATCAAACCATCCAAGCTTGTTCATGTTCAAGGTCTTTGCAAGCTTATGTCAAATAATAAAGTAGAAGGAGGTCACCCTAATTGCTTCTTAGTTGGTTTGAAGGATGAATGGTTTTTAGACATAACACACTTTCTAACCTATGAAGAATGTCTAGACCATCTAAAAGGAAAGGATTGAAGAAGCCTTTAGCTCAGAGTAGCAAAGTTTTTGATTGTAGATGATGTCTTGTATAAAAGAGGACTAGATGGTATGGTCTTGAGATGTGTCAATATCAATCATTAAGAGAAGCTACTCAAAACCTTTCACAATGAAGCTTGTGAAAATCATTTTTCATCCATAGTGACTAGCTTTAAAATTATGAGTGGGTATTATTGGCTAGGTATGTTTAAGTCTACTTATAAATGGGTAGGTAGTTGTGAAAAATGCAAATTGTTTACGGGTAAACCACAACTAGCTGCCCTACCTTTGAAGCTAGTCATTATAGAAGAACCTTTTCAATAGTAGGCACTAGACTTAATTGGCCTAATCAATCCTAACTCTAGCACTAGTCATACCCATATTCTCATTGCCACTAACTACTTCACCAAATGGGTTGAAGTGATTCTTGTGAAATCTACAACATCTAAGGTGGTCTGCAAATTCTTAATAGAAAATATCCTAACTCACATTAGGGTGCCAAACAAGATAGCAATTGATAATGCCCAAAATTTCTCATCCCAAGAAATTTAGATATTTTGTTATGATCATGGTGTTTAGCTATCACATGCCTATGACTACTTCCCCCAAGAAAATAGGTGGGATGAATCAACTAATAAAAATCTGATTAATATCATGAGAAAATTGGTGGATGAAAAAGGGAGAGACTAGCATAAACCATTCTATGAAGCAGTTTTGGAAAATAGGAACTCTCCTAAAAGAGATATTGGTATGACTCCTTTTGAGTTAGTAGACAGAGTTGAAGCACATTTGTGTTTACCACTAGAACTAGCTACTCTAAACCAAAAAAAGGTAATTGTAGATGAGGTGTTCCCTACTTCTATTAAAAAATGGATATTGTACCTTTAGAAGATTGAAGAAGAGAGCTGAGAAATAGTGGATCACATCACCAATCATCAGGCAAGGGTAAAAAGGATTTTTGATCAAAGAGAAAGGCTTTAGAAGTTCAAGGAAGGAGATCAAGTATTACTATGGGACAAAAGGAGAGAACCTAAGGGAGCACATACCAAGTTTCAAAGCCTATGGAAAGGGCCATTTGTCATATCAGTAGAATTGGGTTCTAATGCATTCAAACTTAAGTATCTTAGTGGTGATGATTTGCCCCTGTCATATAACAAACATGATCTTAAGCTTTTTAATTTCTAGGTCTGCTTGTTGTCTTCATTGTAAATACCCATTTTCCCTTGTTTTGTCTTTCCTAATTTTTTTCTCTTTAGTTTAGGTATGTTCAAAGTTGGTCTGTGGAACTAGAGAATCCTAAGTTTGTATATGGTCCTCTTTAGTCTCATTCCCTAGTCAAAGCCAATTGTTACTATACACTTTTTTGCAATGTGCAATATTGCTAGCCAAGAGTCCTTTTTTGTAACTTGAGGTTGAACTTGAAGTTTTAACCTACTTTAAGTTCAAGTTAATCTCCACCCACTTTTTGTCACTCTAACAAGGTCTTTACCCATTAGCCCGAGTTCATATTCTCAAAGTTGAAGTTGAAGTAGGAGTTGACTAGAAACTTCAACTTCAACCTTGACTTCATGGTTTCCTAACATTTTATTGTTTTCTCACAGGTTATATATTAAGAAATCATGAACTCATTTGTGAGGCAAGAAATGGGTCCCACCTAGTGGTGATCTTAAAGATATGAAAGGGAATAAATATGACAATTGTGAAAATCATGTCGAAGTACATTTACTTTTATGGGAAAAGGTACCATTTAGATTTTGTGATATCATGAGATGTAGAGCTGTGTGCAAATTTGATGGGCATTAACTACTAAGAATGATGCAAGTCTTGTCAAGTACAAGTGACATGCTTGTTATAAATACTTTTGTCTGCTCATATCTGTCCTAAGATTTTTAAGAAATCATTTCCTGCAATTACCCATCTGGCTTGCATAATTTCTCATTTAATCATTTTAACCTCTTGACATCAACTAGTAAGCAACATAAGTGGAAGGTTGAGCTCTATCAAGAACTGTAAGTGCATTATCCTCTACACTATCATTTTTGTGCCTAGTTTTCATTTAAGTGATTCTATTTTTCTTTGTAAATATTTCATCTTTCAAATTAAACCATGACACTTTTCTGTCCTAAGATTCCTAAGCTAGAAAAGCCATGCCTTTTGAGTTCCCTCCCTGAAATTTGGGATACTTTCCTAGTAAATAGAAATCTAGCTGATATAGTTGAGAGGGCAAAAAAGGTCCAGTCTAGGCCCATACATTAGAAATTAGCCAATAGCTAGTTACTTAAAGCTACCACCTTCCCATCAGCCATAGAGTGTCTAGAATTAGTTTTTGAGTGTGCAAATCTTTATGACACTAGCACTAGGTGCATAAAGAAGGCTCCAAGAATTCCTCATGAAGAACCTTATGATCCCTAGACATTTGAGGAAGTAGAATGCCTATATGGTTATAGAAAGAAGGACTATGATTCTATTGTAACATAAACCTAGCATTTAAAACTAGTTGAAGGAGGCTCTAGATTTCCCAAACCCTTGACTATTGAGCATTTCATTAGGGAGATTGTAGATATTGTGTTACTTTTAAATAGAGCCAAGGGTAATGAACACACCTTCCATTGGGAGAGTTTGATGTACCTCTTTATTCAAAAGATTATCAAAGGTGAAAAATTCTTTGATTGGGCTTATTAAATAGCTGAAAATTTACATAAGGGTCTCATAGTTGTCAGTGGTTTCAGCTCATTCTTTCTTCCCTCCTTCTTAATCTACCTTTTAGTGGAATCTAAGGAATGAGAGGGACTTCAACACATGTCTTGGTCCAATGAAATGACCATCTATCTATACTACAAAGATCTCTAGGCAACTGAATTTTTTAAAGAATTTAGGAGGGTTAATGATGTATTCCTTGGGAGGTTTGTATTTGAGCTCCAAGGACAGAAAAATTACTAGTTATTATAAGAATCAATGAAAGCCATCAAGATTTGTGGTTGTTTCTATATTTAGGTTCATAAATTTATGTATCTTAGAATTGGAGGTTTATTGGGCCAATTTTCTTGATGAATTTGAAGTCAAAAAAAATTATAGTGTAGGTTGATGGTTAGCTAGATTAACATGTTTAAAGTTAACCTTAGCACCCATGGGGTAACAGAAGATGAAGTTGAAGAAGTGATTGACCCATTTTATATTGATAAAATTGAATGCATGCCTATCTCTAAAATAAATTGGAATAGAAGGGAAGAGGATGGTTTACTTTCTCGTACCTCGGAAGTATTAAGTAAAATTGAAAAATGGTTAGAGTCAAAGAATGTTGAAACAGCTACCCCTAGGGCCCTAGATAAATACTAAAGATCCAAACATAAAAAGGTACACTCAAAGCCAAAGGCCATAACTAACCAAATTATTGATGATCCTATTGCAGGTTCCCCTGAAGTTGAAGCTGATGTAACTTTGAAACCACTTCATCTTGAAGTTCATAAGGAGTTGTTGTGGGTTAGAAGGTTAACTTGCTTGAGTACTAAGAAGGTAATGTTGAGCAAAAGAAAAGAAACAGTGACAATTGATCTAGATCCCGTCAAAAAAAAGTCAAATCTAGAGGAGTCTCCTAGTTCTCCCATGGTCGATAATAGACCAGATCCTCAAAAGTTACCTAAAAGTGTTGGTACTCAATCAAATACTCTTGCTTTAACTAAGGTTTCTCCCATGATAAGCAAAGACCCTACCATGCCTAAGTGGCTAGAAACATCCATCAGGAAGGAAAGAAGCTTGGTGCACCTATCAATGCATATCGATGACCTAGTTAGCAAGTGCGTAGAAAAGTCTTCAAAAACTAAAAAATCTAGAATGAAATCCATGATAAAGTTTGATAAAATTTCAGGACATTGGTCAATTGAGATAGCCAAACCACTAGAAGGAGGACCTTGATCCTTGAGATTATTAGGTATCCAGGATTGATCTTGGAAATGGAAGTTGTGTAATAGGTATGAAGATTTTAAAATCTTCAAACAAAAATATTATAAATAGGGTCTGGAAAGATGCTCAGGATAAACAAGATATAAAAGAAGCAATTAGGAGCATGGCACAATACATTAATGTTATCCTACACCTAGAACCCAAAACATTGAATGAGATGTTGACAATTATGGTTGTATCTTCTTCAGCCAATGAATAGTTTTTAGATAACTTGTACAAATGTAAAGCTGTTGCAAGGACATCTGAAGAATGGTTTCAATTTGTCCTTAGTGAAACCATGAAGCAGATAAGCCTTTTAGACAAGGCTTCAAAAGAAATTGCTGCCATCATCAAGAAGGTGGAGTCCAACAATGAAGGCTTTGAGAAAGAATGAAATAATTGGGTAAAAATGGTGATGTGGATAGAGGAAATTAAAGGATTTGGATTGCAAAGGTTCCAAGTTGAGTGCCTTGTGGCCATCTTGGATGATAAATCATTGTATGTGATTAAAGATTGTATTGAATGGAGGAATGAGGCACTGGTCTAGGTTATAAGTGAAATCAAAGAAATCTTGGATGGTCTTAGGTTGTTGATGAAATAATCCAAGGTGATCTAAAGAGGTTTAGAAAGCATTGTGTGTGAAGGAAAGTGACTCTATAGCCCTTGTGGAAGAATTGAAAAATGAATTCCAAAAGAAATTCGAAGAGGTTTAGGAGAAGAAAGTGCCATGTAGATAGGATTTTTCAAATGTCACTGACATTGAAGCTATGTTGATAATAAACCTAAAAAAATTGGAGGTGCATGTAGAAAAGGTAATATAACTAAAGAGGGAAAAGGAAGTCTGGAAAGAGAGAATTGCATACGTCGGCTTACCTAATCGTTAGTTATCTCCATATTTATCACTGCATATGAAACATGGAAGGCTACAATAATCATGATTGGCATGGACAATTCCTCCTGACATGACACATGTTCTTTAGGCAATTGCATTTTTATTTCCTCTTATTTATTTTATACATTTCAGTTAACATGGTTGTTATAACTAAGAGACAATTTACTCTTGGCCAGGGAAATTTGGATAGCTATCTAGCCCTATGCCATATAAATATGTAATCGATAATATCTAATAGGGTTCATCTCTCTGGAGACTAAAATAGAAATACTTTTGTTTTGATACTCTGTACGTTGAATTTTAAATAGAATATTTCTTGGATTAGCAGCAATTAAAGTAAAATTCTATAGTTTTATGTGTTCAAGCTTCCTAAAGTAGATACTACTGTCTGCTTTATGATCATTCACATTCTTGAGGGTGTATGTTATATGTGGGAGTGAAGTTACATTTTCTATGTATTTTGGAATTATTTATTTTAAATCTTTAAGGTCATGGGAGGTGAATCCATATTACTTCACTATTTATCCTATGTTTTAACATTCAATCATGTGGTTGATACTGATTGTTAAAATCAAATGGTTTTTTAGTATTTAGATTTATCTTATATTCATGAGATAATTTAAATATTTTCAATATTTTCAATAAAATTTTCATTGGCAAGATTTTCCCTCAATAGAGGACTTAACGATTATCTTTTCATAAAAAGGTTAGCTGCATCTTGTATAACACAAAGAGAATCTCAAATAGAGAATTCCTTATCTATTATCAGGAATTCAATTTGTTAGTGTGCAAGTATCTCCCCTTTAAAATTGTCAAAATCTTGGGAAAAAATATTTACTAATAATGTTTATTTTATTTGTAAATATATTTTTATTTCTATTATTGTTTCTAGAATGGGGAACATGTTGTGTGAATATTTTATTTGGATAATCCTTTCCACAATTTTAATCAAATAAAATATTTTTGCTCATATATAAACTTAACCACAATCAAACCTATTTTTTCAATAATCCCTTTTTTCTCAAAATCTACTCAGGTAGGGATTGAAGCTCAAACAAAGATCTTGTTTATATAATGATTGATTTAGAAGTAACAAATTAAAGTAAACTTTGAATATACTTTTCTTAGCACCTCACATGATTAAAGCATGTGATTTATTTCATTGACACTGATTTAATTTATGTGTGCAATGCAAAATTCTAGTGTGACAACGGGAAAAAAAGAATCAAAGTTTTGGTTTTGTATAATATGTCACTTACTAGATTTTTTGCACCTAAGAAAATAATATTGCAGTTGGTAATAAACCATTATTCTTTATTGACGCCTATAATGCATGATTGCATTTAAATATTATAGTCCAGAAATTAGGCATATCCATATAGAAATATGAAAGAATAAAGAGAAAGTAATTGATAAGTACTTTGCAAATTAGGAATGATATACCTAGTTTCTTGCTATTATGATTATCATCCATCCATCTAGAAAGTGATAAAATTCCTAGGACCTCCACCAATCAATACCAATGATAATAATTTATCTCAATAGAAATGGAATGATAATGGTAATAACAAAAACATGAATTAGGAATCCTCATTTGAAATTTGTGAGTAAATGAACAAGATATGATGATGAACAATAGTAATGATTTCCAATTTTGTATAGACATGGTCTATAGAAAGAGGAAACTCACTTGACAAGGAGGAAAGATGTCATGTCTATGAACACTCTCACCCTACAATAGCTAAAGAATATAAACACAACATGGAAAACAAACCATTACCAATGATTTTCTCTTTTAAAGCATAGGGAACATTTCACGATGTCAAAAGATTAAATATTTGAATATTTATTGGATGCATATATTTTTTTCTCTAATGAATACCATTATTTTCTCCCAATGACCTTGAGATTGTGCTTTATAATTGCAAGATATTAGAATATTTCTAATTTATCTTTCTATCCACATAGAAGAAGGAACTTTAATAGTGTGCACCATACAGTCTTACATAGGAAATTAAATTTGATCTTTTAAATCCATGTCACTATTTTATTAGAAGAACCCCTTTTGGGATGAATGGCTTAAACATCACACACTAAGGCTTGATTCCTAGGCTAAAAGTGTTAAATAGTCGCAATTGACTTATTGTTTTGAAGCTTAATTTCTCCCTTAATGTATGATGTTTAAGAGTGGCCCTTTCACACATTATTAAAAGTTTAGCATTAGACTTTATCAATATTATTTCTTGCATCTCACAATGCAAGACAACTAGATTATTTGAAAATTTTGGTGAGACTTAAGTGAGGATTAATCCTATTGGCTTAGTAAAGACTCTTCTCTACTTATAAAGTGAAGGATGGATCAACCTTCTTCATTTCTTCTTCAAATCTCATCACATCTCTCCATTTTATCATTCTATCTCTGTACACATTTTCATCCAAGTAATCTACAATCAAATATTCCTCCAATAAACCCTTGGTTGGTGTTAAGTTATTTCCCCTCATTTGTTTCAAGGTAGTCCGAACTACACTGAAATGGTTATATATATTCTTGCAGGAATAGTTGGCAATTTATAATCTCTTAGGAATGTATTTATTTCTTCAATTTCCTTTTTACCAATTTCAAAGTGTCCAATTTTTGGGCATCTACACAAAAATGTGCCCTTCCTACCATTTCAACCCAAGCATTCCATGTTTAATGAAATTAATTGCCAAAAGAACTCCATAATTCCTAATCTTTCTAGAAAAAATTTTGGGAGAAGATGGGGTGGCAAAGGGTATTGAAAAAACCTTATGACTATATAATCTTCAAATTAAAAAAAACTTCCCCAATCATGCCTTATTTTTTTCCTTCATCATAACATTTGTTGGACTTAACCAGTTTTCTAACATTCTTAGGCACCCTTTAGATACTATAGCTCCCAGAAAATTCAAAATAGGGTACACAAAATCATTATAAAATGATATAATATTTTAGTAAGGGTAGAATCTTTGCAACACCCTTGCCCATCATTGCATGGGAAATTTCTCTCTGCACTCTTTTGTGTTTTCAAGGAAACTTTGATCAATGAATTACACATTCTTGTATAGAATCAAATACATGATTAGAGAAGAGTGATGAAACTTGAAATTCTCCAATCTCCCTTCCTGAGTTGTAACAATCTCATCATGAATACTATTGGCTATATAGGTGACATAGTTGTACCCAATATTAGTGTATGGGTCCTAGATTTTTATTGCCATGATGTAATGTGCACCAGTAGTATCCATAGTTCCATTTGAGCCTGGGAATTTGTTCAAGTCAAAAATTGTATTTTGAAGATATCTTTGAAAAAACCCTAGAGGCATAAAGTCTTCAATCTTCTTAGGTATATCTCATTTCTCCTTTTTTTCCATGGCAATATTCCTTGTCAAAGTTCTAAGAGTATAGAAAATCTTGTGGTTTTTAAAATCCTCATTGAATTTCTCCATGTCAACTAGCAAAGGCATAGATCATCCCAAACCAAAAGCTTCAATGAATGTCTATTTATCTAGCACACAAAATATACTACTATCCCTCTTGTAGAATGCTTTGTTGATAAGGTTGTATGCTTTTATCAATGCCTTCACTAAATCAACATCAATGAACACCTCAAGCATGTTCAATTTTCCCAAATTATTGTTCCAGGGGTTGGATATTGGGACCTTTTCGATCTTGTTCTTGTAAAAATACCTGAATAATTCACTCTTATTCCTATCTAGCACCTTTGCATCTCTATAGAAACTATATAGGTAGGGTATAATTTAGTGGCTAATATTCGTAAATTGGCTAATTTTAGAATTTTTTGGCTAGTAATTTGGCTAATAATATAAGATTTGATACAACCTAAATCGCTATAGTTTTATAAAATTTAGTTCTAGAATATTTAAAATCACTCAATAATTTATTTTATTGAAAAATTTTAACTCAAACATTCGCCACAATATTCGTTACATGAATAGATTTGAGTTACCTAAATATTATATATTATTGGAGAAATTAAATTGAACTGACCAATAATTATCATAATTATTAGTTAATTTAGGGATATATCACCAATATTTATTATTCACTATTGATTTAAAGTATATGTAACGATTCTCATAACATTACACAAGGTAAAAAAATGTTCAATCTTGATATGTAATATTCCATGGTGATTAATGAAGTTCCTATTATTATTGAGATTCGTCAATATTTTATACAAAAGAAATTATGATTCAAAAAAAATCTCCAAAATTAATCATATTTAGAATAAAAAATTGAGAGTTTCGCCAATATAAATAATTTTGTTTTTTCAAAATAATGAAAGATTCGCCAATATTTTATATGTTTTTTTGGAGGTAGCTTTCTTAAAGTTTACTCTGTATATAGGCCTCTGAATCCATGGTCATTTGTAGACTAAAGGTTGGAGGAAGCTGGTAAAAAATGAAGCCATTCATGAGTGAAAGGCCTAGGGCTTTTCCCTTTGGATGCATCTTCTTCAATTTGAGCTTGGGTGATCAATTCTCCTTCCTTTCATGCAATAGCTTCAAAATATCACAATTTTGAACTCTATATGCTAAAAATTGCTCTGCAACTCAAATTTCACTCTGGAAATGGTAATGAAATCTTTGTTCTTCTTGGCATTTATCCTTTTCTACAATTCAAAGCATGGTATTAAAGGCATTAAATTGGCATGATTGAAATATTGTTAGTACTTCAAAAGATGTTCTGTCTTCAAATTCAACACTATGCATATTTCCAGCCCATCACCCTTTTCCAACTCGGACATGCACTTTTTAACTTTGCTTTTTTCCTTTAAAACTGTAGGTTGTGCAATAGTGATCAACTTATTTTCTCTACTTCTCGGCAGCTTCCTATTCTTCTTTATTTTTGGCCACAACTACAAGAATTTAAATGGCTATTTGTGTCATTATGCAACTTTTCCACTTGATTTACTAACAACCAAGTTGACCTTGCGACATTGTGCTTCACATAAATCTTTGTTTTACAACCTTTCTTTTTTACCACCTGGACATATGAAGAGGCAAAACCATTAGCAATCCTTCATTACAAAAATGTAATGGTTAGGGGCTCATCATTCTATACCATGGATATGTAGTGACTATTGTCAACCTTAACATCATTGCTGCATTGCAAATTAAAATTAAACTACTTGTTAGTACCCCACGAAGTAGAAAACTACATTACTTTGACAATCTCATAGCTTCACATCTGTTTACCTCTTCATTTAATTAATCACAATGACCAATTGAAATGGTTATTTGACCTTTTATCACAACATCTCTTCCATAAACTCTAACCATGGTTTAACACCTGTGAAGGTGCTAAACTTCCTATCTCCACTTTGTGGTTGACCCTCTTAACCCACCCTTTATCCTTGTGAGGAAGAAAAGTTCATCTTTTAACCTTTTGTCCACTTCTCTGTATTTTATGACTTATCATTCATTATGCTTGCGATGCTGCGAAGACTTCAAATTTAACCTTTTTTCCACTTCACAACTATCAAATACATAACATCTTTAAAACTTGTGATGTAGTGAACACTGCCTTAGACTTAACTTTCACCCTTCTTGTGGCTTCGCCACTGTAAACATTAACTCACCTTTTAACACTATGGTGCTACGATAAATCTATCTCTTTGTCTCCACCTTAACCCCATGATACTATTAACCACAAGAGATGTTGTGATGGCATAAAACTTGACTACTTGGGTCACCTTTCGCATCTTTGCAACTTAAAATTTATTAAGTGAAACAAAAACCATGACCCCAAGATCTTCAATTTATCTCCACTTCACCACCATAACTTGAAGGTTAGTCTTGTTACCCGTGATGTTGCAATGACCCTGTCACTAATTGCTTTGTGACTTCACAACTAGTAGAATGGTTAGAGAATAAAATAGGAAGATGAAGTGATCAAAGGGATTTCATGACATCACAACTTAAAACATTTAGGGTCACAACTTAAGATACATGAAAATGTCAAAAGACATGGGGACATAAAAAATCAAATGTATAACCAAAGTTTTAATGTATCCCTATTTTATACTTCTAGATCAATTTATGAATAATCTTGAAAAACATATGATACGATTATTTTCCCTAGGATTTTTTCTTGAGGAGTGACAATAATTTAATGAACCCTAAATAGTGGAAACACAATTTTTCCTTGATTTTCAGAAGACATCAAATTTTTTTAACTTAGTGCAAATTCACACCATCACCTCTCACCAGTAAGAAATTTTGTGTCATGCTCTCCACTACAACTATTTGTAAAATATAAATGCTTTGATACCATGCTTGAAAAATTAGAAAAACTCTGATACCATGTTAGAAATTAGAATAGATATAATGTCATGTCAACAAACAATAACATTCAATCCATAAAAAAAAGGTAGGGATAAATTATTCATTGTAACAAGAGTCATATTATAATGCTCCAATAAAGCTAAGAACCAAAATTCTAAATCAAAATATAAAAATGGGTACCATCATCTAGAAGTTTCCTCATTTCAAAATCCACAATAATTTTTTCGCATTGATTTAACATGACTGCTTAAGCAACCCGACAATGACAATTGGAACCAAAAATTAATTTTGACAACAACAACCTTAATTACTGTAAGCATCTCGATGTCCATTTATCAAGTTGAAATTGTGGTTTTTCAATTGGTGTTTCTCAACTTGGATAATCTTAAATGTTTTTTTTCATCCAAGATAAGTTTTCCCAATTTGGATAAAGTGGAACCTTTTGTAACATGAGTGACTATGTCTTGCACAATGATATCTATTTATTTATTTAGATAGTAGTTCTTATAGAAGGTCATGATAAATCTCTAGGCAGTAGTAATGTTTATCCATTTGTCATAACTAGTATTACTAACCCACAATAATTACCCATATATATTTTTTGGTGTGTACATAACCCCTTCCCTACGTCCACATGTATTTTTTTGGTTTCACTACAGTAAGAAAAATTGTCAATGAATAAATGTGGACTAGTGGTCCTTGTGTGATTGATGTACAAAATTGATCTAGCATGGTTATTAAAAAAAAGTAGAACTCAAGGGATTTTATGTAGATAAATGTATTGCATAGGTAAGTTTTTTAGTTTCTACATAACCCCTTCCTTGTGTCCACATGTATTTTTTAGTTTCACTACAATAAGAGAAATTGTAAATGAAAAAATGTGGACTGTTGTTCCTTGCACAATTGATGCACAAACTTGAATGAGTCTGGTTATTGAAAAACTAAGTAGAAGAAAAGAGATTTTATGTAGATAAATGCATTGCATAGATCAACACCATGTTTTGTAAAAGTTATGTTGAATATGAACTTTGAGGAGAATAGGGAGATGCATTTAATAAGAATATTAGGAGAGTATCTAACCTAATCATGATACATGTGCTTAAATAGTCCAAGATCACCCTATTTAATAATATTAGGACTTAGTAAAGTTTGACACACACATCATCATTAGTAAGGGTGGCTAAAAAGAAAATAGAAATCGAGAAAACTTTGTCTGATAGTAAACTCTTTGAAGGTTGTATTAAGATTCAATCTTGCAAATGAGTTAATTCTTTTCTTCTTAGCATATGAATTTGAGTAACACAAGGAAGTCTGGACCAAGTGTCATGCATTGTGTAGCAAGGTAATCATTTTCCAAAAACCAAAATGTTTTATAAATGATTGAGATGTAAAAGCTAAGTGAAATACTCTTTTGCAATAGAGGAAAATAAAATTCCATTTTACCATGCATCTGAATTCTTAAAGATTACAATTGGTTGATTATTTTATTTTATAATACCATTTAAAAATTGTTTCTTTTATTAGATGTGTACATTTGAAGTATTTTTCTCTTAAAGTAAATTGTAAAAGTAAAAATTACTTTTAAAATGGTTTTTTGTGCATTATTTTATCTAGTACAAGATAAGTATAATACACATAGTGTTGTGAAGTACAAGAAATTTCTATGATCTTAAATGTGCATTGTTATTTAACTACAATTGGCTGACACAAAACTTACTACTCTAACTCAATCTAAAATTTCTATTGTCAGAATTCCTGCACAAAAGTGAAATCCTTAGATAATTTTGTATAAAAGTAGTTTGATTTTAGGGTAGTGTAATTATTAGGTTCATTCACATTCTTCAAGCATAGAAATAGTTAATGTTTTTCTTTAATTATACCCTTTTAGACTTGTTTCTAGTAATAGATGTCTACATTCGAAACCTCAAGCTTTTAATATTGAAGTAAATTATGAAAAAGAAATATTTGAGAAAGATTAGTGCATTATTTTATTTAATAAATGACAATTTTAATACATAGAGTGTTATGAAATATACAAAAAATTTGTGAGATTGAATGTGCATTACATTTATCTATAGTTTGTTGGAAACTTACAATTGGAACAATTGTTATTTTTTCATTAATGTCAAATCCATTGATGAGACATATTTCTACCTAATCTAAATGTCATATCTATTTAATTGATGAAGAGGATTTAAGAAGTCTCTCATAGCAATAATACCTAGATGAAAGGTTGAGTTATGAAAAGGCAGTTACAATGGACATTTGATTAGATGCACTTTGATAAAGCAAAGTGAGTGTTTATGTCAATAAAGTTAAGAAAAGCTGAGCAAAAGTATAAAATACAGTTAGTGCCGAGTAATGCTAGTGTCTATCAAGCTATAGTTAGTGCCCAACAAATCTAGTGTTGACTGAGCATTAGCATTGACTACGCAAGATAATTGATGTCAAGATGGAAAGCTTAAATGGTCAAGTATTTTAGTGATGACCAAGTGCCAAAATTTAGAGATTGTCAAGTGACAATATAAGAATGAATTCAATAAAATCATGAGATTAAGCCAACTCAGTTGATTTCTTTGGAGATGTAAACCACATTGAAAATAAGACCAATAAGCTAGATCATTAAATTCAAGGAAAGCATTAGGTAAAGACCTAACAAATGAAAATTAGAGAAGTTTCTAGAAGAGGATCAAGAAGATGGACAGATATAGTGAATCAAGTTGAACTTGAGCATAAACCCTAAGATCTATAGTGGATATAGAAATTGGTAAAGAATAAATTGCCTATTTAAAGAGATATAAAGGCAAAAAAATAGTGCATGTGTGTGTGTGTGTAGTGTATGTGAGTGTGTATGTGTGAAGCTTGTATGTGAAGAGAGACATACATAGCAAGGTTGATTAGAAACACATGGAAGTGAATGATTGAGAAGCTAATAGAGACAACATGCAAACATGATGTTTTTATTGATAAGTAAGTTAGAGCATAAGGCTTGAGTATTGTTGAGAAAAGTGGATTGATTTCTTGAAGGGTGTCCAAGAAAATCAAGATCAAAGATGTCAATGGAACGCTTATCAGTAAACCAGCACAATGACTAAACATAGATCTAAAGCAGAAAAGTGAGTCTTAATCACACAGATCAATACCTACTATTTCCTTTTAAGTCATTGTAAATAGTTTGTATTGAAATTCTTTTAACAGAGGTTGACCTAAAAATTATTTGAAGACTTAACAATCTATGTGAATAGTCCTCTTTCAAGGGAACTCCTAACAGGGTGAATAAATTTTCTAACCAAGTCACATTTAGTAGCTTTTTTTATAACCTTTAACAAAGTTGGATTCTAATAGAGTTCACTTTGAAAGAGTGAAAAAGAGTCGCATGTTGTTGGTGGTTCTTCCTAAGTTGGGTTTCCATGTAAAATCCTAGCATCAAAACTATAAGCAATTATTTATGTGTTGATTTTTTAATTGTTCAGGTGGCACATATTGACCTTGAGTAACTTAATTAACCCCCCTGCTTGTATTCTAAACATTTCTATGATTTGGTATCAAAGGTTAGTGCTTATAGAGAAAATTTTCAAGGTACTTAAAGTTAAAGATCATGACTAATAGGAGAGATATACCCAAGCTGAACATGGAGAACTTTCCTACATGGTAGACCTTGATGAAATTGCACATATCTAGTATGAGTGGTGTTGTTGTCAATTTTTTGAACAATGAATATGTACAAGATGGTATTTTTGTCAAAGCTGGAGAGATTACATAAGAAGGAGAGATTGTAGAAAGAGGGACCAATTACTCCTAAGAGAGATTCAGAGAGTGCAATTCAGAAAAAGAAGAATCAAACTATCAGTAAAAAAATATTTTGGATTATATGGTAACTAAGCTATAACTGGTATTGAGATCTTCAAGATGTTTCCATCAATGCCAAAGAGGCAGATTGTTGGAAAATTACAATGGGAACAATTATTGTTTTGTCATTGATGTCAAAACCATGGATTAGATATATTGCTACCTATTTTAAATGTCATTTTGTTTCATTGATGAATATGATTTGAGAATTTTCTCATAACAATAGCACCTAGAGAAAAGGTTGAGTTATGAAATAAATTTTTTCCATATAGCAAGAACAGTTACTAAGAAAATACTTATTTATTTAATAGATCAACTTTAGATTTTATCTTTTTTATTGTAAGTGATTTCTTATATCACTAAGTCTTAATTTATTTGACATAAGAAATTTTATTATTTTGAAAGCTAATATTAGCTATTAAAATTATATACAATAATAAAATTGTTTTTAATGTATTTTTTCATTTAATATAAATATTGTATCACTCTAATTTACAAACATTCTTCTTGTTATATATATTTGTTTGAAAGAGATGAGCTTTTTCATTTAGCTTTTACACATCTCATTCTCAATAGTTAGTCATTACATGTGCAACTCAAGTCTTATAAAGTACAAATTCTTTCAATTCCTATTGTGGTAAATTTGAGTGTGATCCATTCTTGTATTTAAAAGTTAATATTGAGAATATTTTTATTTATGATTTATTAAAGTAAGTTGGAAGAATCTAAACTAATCATGGAAGATAAACACGCTAGAAAAAAAAAACGTTGTTATTAAAGTATAAGAATAAAGTAACCAAAAAGGTAAGGATAGTTACAATTGGGCAAACCATTTTATTAAAGTAAGTTGGAAGAATCCAAACTAATTATAGACTAGAAACATATTGGAGGATTATGGAAACCAAACAAATTATGATACTGTAGGAGAACTCAAAAGCCCACACATCACACACTAAGCTTCATTCTAAGATTAACAGTATTAAATAGTCAAAATTGACTTATTTTTTCCAAGCCTAATTTTATGACCATGTTTAAGGATGGCCCTCAAAAGCTTGTCACAAATGACTCTCCGTCTTAATTTTATCGTGGGCCACAGTGCTTAAAGAAGCAGAAGACCTGGAGGGCAGTAAGAAAGAGGACAAGAGTTGCTCCGAAGCCTCCAACGACTAGCCATGGTTTTGAACCGTAGGCTTTCCAGAATTCATTCCAAAGGCTTCTATAAATGATAGAGCGCCGCGTCTTGTAGCTGCTCAGCTTTTCCCTTGTTTCTTTGATGGACTTGCACTGCGGTTGAGAAATTGTGAGGTTGGAGACGCTCAATAGTCGGGTAACTAGTTTGCTCGGCCAAAGATTACCAACTATAACACCCTTCCTTCTCATCACATCTACTCCCTTGTCTGTTTGGCACAGCTCATGCAAGAACTGACAATATGCAGTCATTCTTTTGGTCTTGTACCCCGGAGAACAGATCTCCAGGGCAACTAGATTCCTTATATACACTTCTGAGTCCGCGTCCAACTTCAGCCTCACCAAAGTCAGAGTTTTCCTCTCATATTTAACGTCGTCCACAGTTTTGCCACCTGCCTGGAATATGACTCCTCCGTTCCTCAATTGAACTGCAGACGGAATCTTCAGCCACCATTTCTTACCTTGTTTGATATTCGACTCGCAGCTTTTCCCATCTGATGCGCGTCCAAAACATACGCACTGGCCACCTCTTGAACCTGCAAAACACGAGCAATATTGAACGTTAATTTTCACTGGTTCCTTTTCATTTTCGGTTGGCAGGGCTCCAAGGCACGAGTAGTGATAGATGTCCAGTATGTGGTTCCGCTTCCGTGATACGCCCTCTGCACAGAACTCGAAAGGCCGATAGCAGATTTTGTCGAACATTTTCCTCAGCAACTTGTCAAGTTTCTCTTTGGCGCTCTCCTGGGAATTATCGCTCATCTCCATTGCAAGAATATCTTCCAAGACAAACAGCGGTATTTGATTGTCTAACTTGATCAAGTCCTTCATGATCTCCGACTTAATCCCGGGATTCTCGGATATGGGTCCGAAGATTGGATGATGCTCTGGCAGAAACAAAAACTCATCTCTGAAGGATTCATCATCTTCTAATCCGAATAGGTGATTTCTGAAAAACTCGAGAATGAAACAAGCATCCCGCGCCACCATCAATTGAAGCATCTCATCCGTGACTGATGTTTCCTTATAGTAGCACCGCTTTATGTCCTCATGTCTCCACTTGATTCTCTCAATCACTTGCTTGAATTCAATGTCGGATTTCTGAGTTCCGTACTGAATTCTAAGCACCTCTCTACGTGCTGCATCGCCTTTGAATGTTTCCATTCCCCTGAGCTGCTTTTTCCCGAAATGGTATGGGCCGATGGAAACAATCTGAGGCACATACGAGTCCTCACTTTCTTTCAGCAAGGCCTTGGATGTACTGAAGATGCAAGGAGGCTTCTCATAGGACTTATTCTTCTTACTCGGATACGCTTTGGCTTCTTGCATCCACTGATTCTTATAAACTTTCGACATACTTCCCAAGCTCAGACTATCTCACTGGTGAAGGAACATATCAAGTCAGAAATATATAGTTGATTAAATCGTCCCCGGACCATGATTTCTCACTGGGAGGGTGAATTTGAAGAGTCAAACAAACTGGTACACGATTATAAATCGAATGTCAGGAATGTGACTAAATGAACATAGCAGGGATTTAATTAGAAAATAAACGAATGAAAGACACTTCGACTCTATTGCCACATTTAGTGTTTCGTGGTATGATTGAGGATACGGGTATCCGTCAATTCTGGCATGACCATTCTTCCTGTCATCTATTAAAATGCTATCAGGTACAAGATTATAAAGTCAATGAGTATAAAATGAGTATGAGATGATTGACTTCAGATTGAATGGTATTTCGAAACAAATATTAGCTGGCTTTCACATGGTACTCACTTTCGCCGATAATCATTATATCTGACAAAACTTACGCTGACAATTATTTTGGGTTACGTACTTACACTACTCAAAATTAAATGAAGGCCTATTCTAATATAAGATACACTGAATATATGGTACTCACTTCTGCCGATAATCATTATATTTGACAAAACTTATGCTGGCAATTATTTTGGGTTAGGTACTTACACTATTCAAAATTAAATGAAGACCTATTCTAATATTAGATATACTGAATATATTATTGTTACGAAGTATAAAATAGTATTACAAATATTTGATATGAAAAAGTGGGTGAAAGAATTCAAGATTCTAAAGTCTAATGGAGAGAAAAATTTAGAACAAAATTAACAAGAGCTCTGGGAGAGCTAGAGTCCCTGCCTTTTGTTAAAGTGGAAGTTAGGCTTGTTCCTTAGTTTAAGCATAGGGACTAAACATGATAATTTAATCTTGAAGCAAGATTTACTATTAAATTTGCTCAAGTTGGAGCAATTTTAAGGAAAAATACCTTAGTCAAGATGAGATAGTTAACATGTTCCATTCATTCTCATTAGAAATTGGTCCTTGTGAAATAATATTCATTAGTGGTAATTATTAATTTTCAACAATCAAATTTTTATACAAAATATAATATCATTTTAACTATTTTAGTACATATTTATTTGAAAAAGAAAATAGATGATAAGTAAATTGGACCATAGACTTTATATTTACAAACTATGTAAATAAAATAATTTGTAAATCTATTATTCAAAGGTGGGGTAGATAATAGGATAAAAAAATATTTTTTATACAAATTCAATACAAATAAATAATTCAATGTGTGATATACAATTAAAACTTTAGGAATTTTTTTCAAATAGAATCACTTTATTAAATCAATATTTATAAAAATAATTACTTATGAAATAAATGATTATAAATTAATTTTATATTTATAAATATTTATAAATGATTATAAAATTTTAAAATGTATGAGATATTCATTCTATTTTTGATCGTAGTGCTTTGAGCATCCAATTTATGATTTTTTTTAATAATGGTTAAGAAAATTATATCTGCAAGAATATTATCCGCAACTAATTCTTAGATGCACTTATCATTTCTATGTCAAAAAAGGCTAGGTATTGATTTTTTTTAATAATTTAATATTATATTTGAAATATTTAAATATAATTTTTATATTCTATATTTTCTTTTAATTATAACTATAATTTAAAATAAATATAACATTTTGACTTTACATTTATCTTGAATTAGATAGTGCCTAATTTATATGAATTACAGGTACATTGGTTTGATTAAATTTGGATAGATTACTCTTGATTTTATGAAATCAAATTACTCTATTTCAAATTCTAGATTTTTCAATTATTTTGACAACAATGTGATGCATAATTTATTTATTTTTAAAGTATTTTTGAAAAAGTTCTAATGTTTCGTGGAGATGAATTGAATGGTATTAAAGAGCACGCATGAGATAGTTATGTCCAAATGCACGCCTTCAACGAAACCTGCGACGCAACATTCCTCAAATTTCCATCAATTTTTGCAAGAGTTAAATACGATGAAATAACATTAGTAGAATGGGGAAGATGCAATGGAGAGTCACAATATGCATAATTTTGTGTGTAGGCAGGCCAAGAGCATTGCAACCAAATCATTCCTCCAGTAACACCGCACTTGCTCTGCAAATGTTTGCTACCTGTCATTTGGGATTATATGATAAGGCAAATATATTTGCAGCTGCTTCATGTTAACAGTGATATCTGGTTTTCATCCTGTGTGTTCTGTGGTTGTCAGAATAGTAGAAGTGACAGGTTTAGCTATGTAATACCCCAAAATTGGCTCATTGCCATGATACCAATTTTGGTCTATTTCTGACCAATCCTAAAGTCCTATTCTATTAGGCAAATTCTTATTCGGCTACTCACTAATTGACTTAATTGTCAGATCAGAAAACCATTATTTGCATTCATCATTCTTATTATTTAATTCTTATAGTATTTACTCATATTAGTCACATTAAACCTATTGATTAATATTTAATTTAATAAATGTGCCTATTTTAATTAATTAAATGAAATTATTTAATTAAATGGAGAACTTACTTCTAATTAATTAAAAAAAATTATTTAATTAAATGGGAAGCCATTCCTAATTAATCAAATGAAGTTATTTAATTAAATAAGAAAAGTGTCTCTAACTAATTAAATAGAGTTATTTAATTAAATAGAAAAGGTAATTATGAGAGCATATCTCATTTTATTAAATTAAATATCTCACGAAAATCTCTCTTCAATTCAAAAAAGGAAATTCTCAGTTCACTATTGATAAAAAAGGAATTGAATCAATTAACTCCTTATTCTACTCAAATTGAATCAGTTAACTCCTTATTCTACTCAAATTAAATCAGTTAACTCCCCTTAATTTGGGAATCTTCCTTTATGATTGAACTTCACCTTTACTCCTGACCGTTGATTGAAATCAATCTCAATCGTTGATGGATTCCAGGAAAGTCTATTTAAGAGACCCTCATCTCTTCATTTTAGGGGAGGTTGAATGAGAATTTGCATCGAATTGTTGCTGGATTGTGCATTCATTTGAGCTCATTATTTTCATAAGATATTCATTTTCTAGTTTAATCTCATTTAGCATAATATGCATACATTTTACAATAGCTTTCTTTTACACGTTCTTAGATTAAACGTGCATACTTCATTCTAGATTAATCTGCATTCTCATATAGATTAGTCACATTTTCTTTCAAATCCTTTGTTCATAGAGGATCTAGTTGCTTAAACACCTCAAATCTGAGGATATCTAACAAGCAATTCCCTTTAGATAGAAGGCAACAGGTCACCTTGCAAGCTGATTTTCGGATGAACAATTGAATGTTCATTCCAGGATGAATCCGCAAATAAAGACCGTGTTGAAGTGTGTGTGTTAGCAGAGGCCTCATATTCACACATACATTTCTAGCGCCCATCGTGCGGTAGGAAAAATCAATTTTTCTGGCTTCTCTCTACATTTTTTTAATCATTTTTTTGTTCCCTGTCTGTACTATTTCATACAGATTCAAGAATCTTCGCACGAGACTGTTCATTTCTGTGTGAGGATCTAGAATCTTCATGCGAAGATTATTTTCGTATCGCACGAGAAAGTGTCTGAGCGCGCAACACTTTGCGCGGCATCTTTTTTCGCACAGGCCATAAAATAATTTCACATGGATCGTAAAACTTCTTCACACGAACTATCAAGAATTTCATGCGAGACTCTGCTGACAGAAGCTATTTTTGCATTGATTTTCATGTTTTCTAGTTTTTCTGCTAACTGCTCACTGGTTCTAGTTTTTTTGTGTTTTCTAATTTTTTTGGAATAGCACAACAAAGGTTTGTAGGACAATTGGAAAAGCATTATAAAGTTGCTAAAATAGGTAGAACATCTACTAAGCACGTTGCGAGGATTACTAGGTAATTCTCTTTTACTGATAACACTTCATTTGGACCTAAAAAAAGCATCTCTTGTGTCAAGCTTGTGTGTGTTTCCTTCCATGTTTTCATTTTACAACACATGCATAATTTGATACTAGGGTGTGATCTTCGTTAGTATTCATTTAGCAGGCTTATGTACTAGTGATAGATTTAGATAGCTATTTTGGGTTATTGGACTCGCTAAATCAGTCGGCCCCTCGTTTCACCTTGTGGTTGCAAGATTAGCACCATGTTAAAGGGGAGGGGTCTACAAGAAAGAAGCGTTAAATGCTCCACTAGGCAAACCTTTTGTGCTTTCTAGAACTCACTAGTTTCTGAGTTGTGGACTCATGTTGGCTTATGTGAGAGGTTAAAGGTTCCACATCTTTGGACTCACCTCGCATTAGTTAAAGTGTTAAGTGTACCACCTTGTGTTCTTTGATTACTTTTGGATAGATTTACTTTCAAGAATTAACATCTATACACACATAGTAATTAGGCCCCATGAATACTATTCATGGATCTTGAGGGAGTGGGTTCCTAGTGAAACTCCTCTCTAGGACGGATTCCTTGTAGGTGGGGAGGATACTTTGAGCATCTCGTAGATAGATGAATCTTTAACTTGTTGATTGAGGCATCCTTTCTCCGAAAAGGTTGATAGATCACTAGGAGTTGATATCATAGATCTTTAAGAGATACTTTTAGTTTAGCATGTTGGATTAATCCATTTGCTTTGATTGGGCTAAAAGTGAAAAGGTGTCAAGACCTTGAATCTGGAAGCTAATTCCCCTTGTGGTACACTATTGTGAGTCAGTCACCTTTAGAGAGGGTTAACCGTAGTAGACAATCCCTCTATAGGAAAAACTATGTTGACGAAACCTCGAGCGATAATAGCCATTTTTGACGTGGTAGTGACAACCACTATATAAATGTCCTTGTCGAAGAAATCTCCATGGGCATGGTTCATTGTGGGTTGTCAGATCTCCCCACCAGCTCTTGAAGATTAAGTTCTCAGACTGTGTTGAAACCTTGCTGCACCGAGATTGGAGGTCACCCCTATGAGTCATAAAAGTTGCAAAGTAAAAACATTACTAAAAGCCTTAGAGAGGCCAACTTTTATTTTCTAGGGATGTATGCATGATTGTAAAACTCTTTGAAAACATACACAAATAGCTCTCCTAGGGATTAGCACAAACTAAGTCACTTGATTGTTCATACGCAAGGTTTCTTTTTCCCTTGCTCATTATGTTAAGACATGCTTGAAATGACCTGCTTGCTATTCTACATGCCTGTTTATCTGTCTGGTTACTGAAATGATCAAAATTTGTCAAAATTAGTTGCTATTGTAAAACTGGTCTGCCTTCTTGCGTGAAATCATTTTGGTCTCGCATGAAATCATCTGGTCCTCACGCAAAATCATTTTGTTCTCTGAAAAAATTAAACTGCTATTATGAGTCTTCGTGCGACCCTATGAACTTATTCGCGTGAAATTAAATTACTATCACTGACCTTTGCGTGAGCCAAAAGACTTCTTCATGCGGTCCATGAAAATTCTTTGTGCGGCCTATAAAGGTTTTTTTGCGCGAGATCTTGTGTCAGCATTACCAATTTGGGTCTATTTTAGCTATCTACGGCCTAGACGATGTCTTTTTTTGTGTTCATTTATCATTCTTTGTCTGCACATAATCATGAAACAGTGACACTTCACTTATCCAAAGACTTGTGTCTTGTACTTTGACTAGTCTCATCTCATAAGTAATTTTTTTTTGGTCCTTGTCTTAATGCTTCTCCTACTTTGTGTCGCATTGGTCATAATCTTTGGTTGTTCTAGCCTTTAAATTAGACCATTTGTGCCTTAGTGAACAACATTATTACTATTATCTTGTCCTTTTTGAGACTTAGTCTTAGTGTAGTCCTTGTCTAGGTTTTAGCTTCTTGTCCTTGTCTATGATTGTCACAACCAGAAGCGGCAACATGTTTTATCCCTATAACCTTAAACGTGGTCATGCTAGCGGTCATAACCGCGGTAGAGGTCGCCTACCTTTCATTATGCAATTTGTATCCAATTTGGCTAGTGAGGCATCTTCATGATCTCCCTCACCTACCAGGTCATCTCGAGTTCAACAAAAATTTTCCAAAAATTTGCAACAAATTAGGAATCCTTTTTAATAAGAGGACACTGAGACAAGTAGAGGTCTTACATTCCCAAACATGATGTATGATCCTTTCTCTAGAGACCCTTTCTAAACACAACACACTAAAACTAAAAATGTTCCTATAATGACTAATCGTGACCCTGAACATGGTAGTCATAGTCGATATCAAGAACCACCTAGGAATGACAAAGAGAAAGAGAAAGACTATGATATTGATGAGGAACAGGAAGAGGTGGAAATACTCCCTGAACACATAGCAAAATGTCAAAGAGACAAAAACTTCCAAAAGGTC
The DNA here is from genome assembly GCA_028749045.1 of Cupressus sempervirens. Lineage (NCBI taxonomy): Eukaryota > Viridiplantae > Streptophyta > Pinopsida > Cupressales > Cupressaceae > Cupressus > Cupressus sempervirens. Next base: position 1,015,818,231 of record CM053787.1, on the reverse strand, counting down.
ATGGGAATCCTAATCAATGAAGAGAAAGAAAAATACTTTCTCAAACTTGCCCAAGAGGGAGCAAAATTACCTTCTCATTTCAATATAGAAACCATTGTCAAAAGTAAAGAAGAAACTGAGACTTCCAAACTCCAAAAACAATTGAAACTTATGCAAGACCAATTGGCACAGATGATGCATGAGAAAGAGAAACCCACAAAGACATACACATTGGATGCTCTTTGTTCATTTCCATTTGACAAAAGCATAAACATGCCGCCTTTCCCAGGAGGCGTAGAACTACCCAAATATGACAAGTACTTTGGTACTACTAATCCCTAAGATCACTTGCGGGAATTTGGTGCTCTGTCTATGGAGTTTATACACAATCAAACATACCTCATGCATTTATTCCCTAGAAGCCTAGGTCGTTGGGCTTTGGAGTGGTTCTCAAATTTATGTCCCGGTATCAAGACGTTTGACGAAATTGCCAATTCATTTGTTCAGTAATATTCCCATAACATACAACACCTTGTCAATATTTGAGACCTATGCAACCTTAAACAGAAGGTTGGTGAACCTTTTCTCACTTTCCTCCAATGGTGGAGACAACTGTACACTAAGTATTCTCGCGAAATTCCAGAAACGGAGAAGCTTGACATTTTCACTGACAACCTCCCACCTAATTTCGGATACAGAGTCCAACTTCAAGGTCCACATACCACTGAAGATATGATTACATAGGCTATTCATATCGAGGAATTTATGGTTAAGAAAGGTGAGCTCACTCTTTAGAGAGACACAAAACAAGGTTCCACTTCCAACAAGGATAAAACTAAACATGTCAAGAAGAATTGAGAAATTGTACATGATGGAGTTGTTGACAATGTCACACCCAAACTGGCTAAAGTGGCATTTAATCTCATAGACTACCTCAAAGTGGCCAAAAATACTGAGAAACCTCCCCCTAACAATAAGAAATCTGGGAATAAACCGAGAAACTCATGGACAACATGCCCCAAGTGAGAGTATATGCCTTTTGGGGAACCTTTGGATGTGGTTTACAAAACATTGCTACAACATAAGCTTATTTCACCAATGGATAACTCTCGTCCCTATGATCCACAACCACATCCACCATGGTGGAATGAGACCTCATTTTGTGAGTATCACCAAAACAAGGGGCACAAAACCAGCAACTATATAAACTTGTGTCATAAAGTCCAGGAGATGATTGATGTTGGTGATCTTGTGGTAGATGGACATAAAAAAAACTCAGACCACAAGGCATTCAAAGAACCTTTCCCAGCTTATGAAAAAGGAGAGACTTCAAAACTAGAACCCTACAATAAGATCAACTATACATATTCCAATGATGACAATGTAATTCACATGGTTGAACCTGTAGATTCTGAATACTATGATGTTATTACCATAAAGGGCAAGCAAGATAACGACAAACCTAAGACACCATTTGTCTTGAGGGGCCCTACTTCCAATGAGATAGATAATATTTCTTCAAAACACTGTGCTAACACTATTACTCGCTCTCATGCCAAGTTGGTGCTCAAAGGCCCCGTGCCTCCTACTTCAAATCTTGAACAACACAAAGACAAAGCCCTTGCTGGTCCATCCGGTAAAGGTTCAAACCCCACAATGAACTTGACTGAAACTAGTTATAGTGTTCTCGATTAGTTGAAATGAACTAAAGCTCAGATTTCCATCTTTAAGCTGCTTAAAATCTTGCCTGCTCAAAGGTAAATTCTGGACAAAGCCCTCACTGAGGCAAATGTTCCTTAAGATCCTAATCTTGAGCTATTTCAATCCATGGTAGGTCACCTGACCTCACCTTATCTTATGACCTTCTCCAAGGAGGATGACAACTCGTTGAATCACCCACACAATTAGCCTCTGCACATTGAGGTTATGATCCACCAGACACGTGTTCATCGGGTACTCATTAACAATGGCGTTGGCCTAAATATTGTCTCTGCTGCTCTTCTCAGACAATTGGATCATTTTGAGGACTTTTTTGATCCCCAACGAAAGATCACTATTAAAGCATATGATTAAGTGGAATGAAAGTCACTAGGTCTTGTAGTTTTACCAATTCGCATCGGTCCTATCGAAAGGGATGTCACCTGCTAGGTGCTTGATATTACCTTGGCCTACAACATTCTATTAGGATGACCATGGATACATGAGATGTGCGTCATGCCATCCACATACCACCAATGCATCAAATTCCCATTTCATGGCTTCAAAGTTACTATTCCTACCACTACTAGCTACACTTGCAATATGCTCAAAGCTACTAAAAATTTCATCCCTACTAACCGTGAGTCCACTGATTATCATGACAATAAGCTAAAAAAATTAAGCAGTCATTTAAACTGAAAGAAACTAGTATGGGAGAGTACCACATCAAACCAGTGCTATCATTAACATCTCTCCCAGAGTCCCCTCGACATTATGGGAGGCCCTTAGAAGCAAAGAAGCCATTTGTGCTGACACCTTAGACCAAGTTTAATGGCTCTTTTGTCAAGGCTATAGTTCCCTTAGAAGATGGAATTGAAAACAAAGCCATTACTGCATGGTTTTACAAAGAAGAAGCTCCAGTGGATCTAATAGAACAAGTTTGAGAAATCACTCCTATGAAATATGGACCTGGTCTTAGGCTTATGAAGCATTTTTGTTACAAGGGAACTGACCCTATTGGCTGCAATAACAATGGCCTAATTGATCCTATCAAAGAAACAGCTCAAAGCAATAGTGATACAACTGGCCTAGGCTTTAAGAAGGTCCCTTTCCATCTGGGATCAAATCAATTCATCCCCAAACTTGAGAGTTCATCTGAAAATGAGTCACCAGCTGAGTCAGATACTCAAGAGGAAGAATTTGATGATGAGGATTCCTTCACTCATCTTATTCCTTATGATCTTGCTAAATTCTTTGCTGAGCTAGATGACTTTGTGCCACGTCTTAGCACTGTGGATGATATTAGTGATTCTTCTAAGGACAATACTATGCATCTCAAATATCATTCAGAAAAGGGAGAATCTAGTTAGTCATGCTCTATTGAGTATTTGTGTAAGAATCTAGAGGCTAAAGGAGAGTATGTCCCTATCACTGTTGGGGAGTTCTATAGTCTCTCACCATGTAGCACTGACTCTCATGAATATGAGTTTGACAATCTTTCAGAAGCTACTACTGATAAAGACATTGACCAAGTGCATGTCTATGAAAATTGAATTGAAGTTGGTGAAATGTCTAGGGTTAGGTCACAGGGGTCTAATCCAACTAGTGTCCTAGAGTCGTCAATTCCTAACGTTAGTATTCTGAGGCGTTTGAACACACCTATGGATGAGGTCACCGTAGGTGTCAAATTGCTGGTCTGCGTACTTAATGACTATACTGTGAATGCAATTGAACCAACCACTCCTCTCTCACTGACACATCCTGAGCTTATAGAATGGAACCCCAATGCATCTAATGAAGTCCCCACATTCCAAAATGACTACGCTCTTGTCTGTTACCTAAATGTTATCGAACCTGTAACGTCTTCCACCAATGAGCAAAATATTAACATGACTGAGGCCAACATCAAATATCTCAGTCATACAATTAAAAAGAAAAAATGCAAGAGGTTCGAAGGTGAAAACCACATTGTGGTAGTGTCGGATCCCAAAAAAGTAAAAACAAAAGATGTATCCGAGGGTGAAAACCTCTCTTAGGTGCCTGTGGATGAGATATTTGATGTCCTTCCCAATCACTTTGAGGAGAGATCATTAGTGTTAATAGAGCCGACTTATCCAATTAACCTGGGCACAGAAGAACATCCTCATATGATACATCTGGCACAATCACTATCACCTGAAGAGAAAGAACAATTCTTTTCCTTTTTCAAGGAAAAGAAAATAAATTTTGCTTGGACATATTCTGACATGCCAAGATTAGATCCTGATATTATCATGCATCATTTGTCCATAGCACCAAGCATCAAACTAGTTAAACAGAAGCTTCAGAAAATGCACCCTCACGTTGCATTGCTTGTCAAAGAAGAATTGGAGAAACTCCTTAAGGCTGGTTTCATCCGTGCAATTGATTATGTTGAATGGATATCCAATATTGTTCCTATTTTGAAGCATGATAAATCTATTAGGGTTTGTATAGACTTTCGTGATCTTAACTTGGCATGTCCTAAAGATGACTTTTCACTCCCTAATATTGATATGATTGTGGACATGACGGCTGGCTATGAGATGTACTCACTTATGGATGGTTTTTCTGGATACATTCAGATAAAAATTGCACCAGAAGATCAGGATAAAATGGCTTTCACATATGCATGGGGAACCTTTTGTTGGAATGTGATGCCATTTGGTTTAAATAATGTTGGTTCTACATATCAGTGAGCTGTTACTACAATTTTCCATGATATGGTGCATAGAACCATGGAGGACTACGTCGATGACAACATGGTCAAAAGCGCTAAATGCAATACTCATCTACAAGATTTGGGACCCATCCTAGATCGTATGGAAAAATTCAATCTTTGGCTCAATCCTAAGAAATGTGCATTTGGTGTCACATCAGGGAAATTGTTGGGATATATTGTTTTTGCAAAAGGAATTGAAGTAGATCTAGAAAAAGTACAAGCAATAATGGACATGCCACCACCTCAGAACATCAGTCAGATGAGAGGACTATAGGGAAGGCTTTAATCTATTCGCAGGTTTATTTCACAATTGGCAGATAGATCACAACCCTTCACAAAGACCTTACATAAGGGTGTGAAATTCAATTGGAGCCAGGATTGTGAACAAATCTTAACACAGAACAAACAATATCTTGTCAATCCACTAGTCCTGATGCCTCCTATGCATGGGAAGCCTTTACTTTTATACATTCTAGCCACTAAAACATCTTTGGGAATCTTGTTGGCTCAGGAAGACAATGACAACAAAGAAAGAGCTATTTATTACTTGAGCCAAACATTGGTCTCTTATGAGAAGAACTACATCATTATTGATTAGGCTTGCTTGGCAGTTGTCTTTGCTTCCAAGAAGTTGAGACTCTACATGCTTGCCCACACTACATGGCTTGTGGCTAAAATAGATCCATTAAAGTACTTTCTCATTAAGGCAGCTCTCACAGGAAGATTGGCTAAATGGGTCATGATACTCAGTGAGTTTGACATCCAATATGTTGAACGCAAGGCTATAAAGGGACAGGCCATTGCAGACCAGCTGGCCGAGGCACCCATATAGAGTCTTCTACCAATAAACATTAATTTCCTAGATGAGTCAATTCTAACACTCACGCACCATACATGGGTTATGTTCTTTGATGGGTCCTTCACACAACAAGGATCAGGTGCTGGATTACTCTTTATTGCACTATAGAGATACTCATTGCCCAAAGCGTACAAGATTATGTTTCCTTGTACAAATAACATTGCTGAATATGAGGCTTTGATCAATGGCATGAAAATTGTAGCTGAATGGAGAGTGGATTAGTTAGACATCTTTGGTGACTCTCAGCTTGTTATCAACTAGGTAAACAATGTGTATCAAACAAAGGATGAGAAACTAATTCCTTACAAGCACATGGTTGATGACTTGAAGAAGTATTTTGCACACATTACCCTCCAGCAAGTTCCATGAGCAGATAATAAAGCAATTGATTCCATGGCCACTCTGGCCTCCCTGCTACAAATGCTAGAAAATGATATCCGACAAGAGTTCTTGGTGGAACCGTTACACTACCCAGCCTATGACACACCTAATTCTAGGATAATCTATTCAATTATAGGGAAAGAATCATCCCACTACCATCACATCTATTCCTACCTTCATAATCAAACCATTCCAGAAGGTCTGACCCGGAATGAGAAACATTACCTAATCTATAATGCTTCACATTTTGTCATTACTGCTAACGAGTTGTATAGGAGAGGTCTCGATGAAACACTCCTTAGGTGTTTAGAACCCAATGAGTCCAAACACGCACTAATTGACGTTTATGAAGGCATTTGCAGATCTCATTCTAATGGCCTGAAACTAGCTTGCAAACTCCTTTGTGCCGATTACTATTGGCCCAAAATGGAGCAAGAAGCTATCAAGTATGCTAGGTCCTGCAAGTAGTGTCGGCTACATGGGAATCTCATTCACGCTCTAGCTAGAGAGCTAATTCCCTCTACTACAACATGGCCATTTCAACAATGGGCCTTCGACTTGGTGGGGCAGATTCACCCAACCTCTTCTAATGGACATAAGTTCATTATCACGACTATAGATTATTTCACGAGATGGGTAGAGGCAGTCCCTCTCATAGTTGCTAATGGCAAAACTGTAGCGCTTTTCATCACAAACTACATCATCTATAGATATGGTGTACCCTCCTTGATGATTACTGACAATGGAGGAAAATACAAGAATAAAGACCTCAAGAAATTATGCAAGAAATTCAAGATCACACAACATTGGTCTTCCATTTATTACCCCTAGGGTAATGGCCAAGCCGAGGCATCCAATAAGGCCATCCTCAAAATTCTTCATCGCATAGTCAGCAAATCAGGGAGAGACTGGCATCTCTAGATCAACCTAGCCCTGTGGGCATATGGGACAAGCATTAGAACTCCAATAGGCACAACTCCCTTTGCATTTGTGTATGGGGCGGATGCTATGCTTCCAATAGAGGTCAAGATTCCTACCTTGAGAATCTCTATGAAGGGTCTTATCACTGATGATGACTACAGGATAGCTCGGCTTCAAGAGCTTGTGTTACTAGATGAACGACGACAAGTGGCATGTGATCATCTGCGAGCATATCAACAAAGAATGACTAGAAGTTACAATCAGAGGGTCAGGCCATGTGACTTCCAGCTGGGTGACCTTGTCTTGAGAGAGAACCCTAAGAATCAACAACAGTGAGTGCAAAAAAAGGGAAAGTTTGAACCAAACTGTCTAGGTCCTTAGATCATTACTATAGTATATGGATCTGGTGCCTATCAGCTTTCCACAACCGAAGGAGAAATGTTTAAAGAGCCTGTCAACACTCTCCACCTAAAGCAATTTTATAGTTGATTTAATCTTTGTACATATCTATATGTCCTGGGAAAAAAAAAATCCTAAAAAATATTGTTACCTTGGTGAAAACCTAGCAATAGGTGCCTTGGTAACACCAAAAAAATTGAAAATCTCAAAAAATAAAAAATAAATTCAAAAAGAGAAAAAAAAAAGAAAAAAATCCTGAAAAAAATTGTTACCCTAGTGAAAACCTAGCAATAGGTACCTTGGTAACACCAAAAAAAATTCAAAATCTCAAAAAATAAAAAAAAATTCAAAAAGAGAAAAATACAAAAAAAAAATTTGAAAAACAAAAAAAAGTGACATTGGTGAAAACCTAGAAATAGGCATCATGGTAGCAAAAAAAGAGAATCTTGCCAAGAAGGTAAAAACCTAGTAAACAGGCACCTCTTGTTCCCAATGCTCTATCTTATAGCACATCTTCTGGCTACTCTATATAGTCGCTTTCATGCTTTTGCTTTCCTTCTTTTCCTACTTTTTGCTCATGTATCCATGGATTGAGTCTTGTCATAGCTCGGAGGCATTCCCCCTTTAGTGTCACTATTTTTGAGATTCTCCTCATAGAATCTCCTTCGTGACAGTCACCAATGGTTCTCACTATGTCTGCCTACTGTCGCTAGTGTCACTATTTTTGAGATTCTCCTCATAGAATCTCCTTTCTGACAGTCACCAGTGGTTCTCATTGTGTCTTCCTACTGTCGCTAGTGTCACTATTTTTGAGATTCTCCTTAGAGAATCTCCTTCATGACAGTCACCAGTGGTTCTCACTGCATCTGCCTACTATCGCCAGTGACACTCTCTTCAAGATTCTCCTCATAGAATCTCTTTCGCAAAAGTCACCAGTTGTTTCAACTGTGTCTGCCTACTTTTGTTAAGTTCATGTCTCCAGATTCCTTTATGGAAGATCTCTTTTGCATCAGTCGCCAGTTGTCCTGGCTGTGTCTGTCTATTGTCACTCAGTCCTTCTTAGGTTCTTCATTGTGAAGATTACTCTTTGACCTCAGTCACGAGTTGTTATGGCTTCGTTTGCCTACTATTGTCACCCTACTAAAGAGATTTCTTTCAAACATGTTCTGGACACTGACACTTGACATCAATCCAAAAAAATGAACTCAAAAATGATATACTTGTTTGGATATGCTGAGCTTTTTCTTTGTTTGTTTTTTTTTTTCTTTATCATATCTCCTCGAGCAACTTGATGATTTCATCTTTGACTAGAGAAGTAATGATTGGGGGCATGATCTTTTCTTGGCTTTCTATCTGTGGTTTAGTTCCAACAAGTTGATACGTTCCTATAAAAGGGGTGTCCACTATAAGAGTCTCCATCTCGTATTGGATGGCCATGTGTACCTCGACTCCTTTTATATAGATATGTTAATGACATTGGTTCTTCTCTTTGTTTTTTGGAGTGAACTCTTCATGCTATAGTACATACTGATACTCATCCTACTAAGTGAATGTATGGGTCATTGCAAGTATATTTCACACATTTCTCTCTTAGGTTACGAATGCAAGGGTCATTGCGGATAGTATAAATATTGAGTACTTAGCATAAGATGGATCTCCCATGTGTTTGGTGTGTCTGTTATGCAAGCAACATTTAGTTCATCCTAGCATCTATGCTTTGATGCTTATGTTAACTTGCTACATTAAAAAGGAAAAATGTTCTGGTCATTCTGGCTTTTTGTGCCTCGAATGCTTACATTTAATCCTGACAAATCAATAATGTATGTTATATTCATATTTTCCATGATTGCAATGTAAGTGGGAATTGTATAACATTCAAGTTTTATTTTATATCCAATGATGATTAAATATTGAGGCTTGGTAACTAGACCTAGGGTTGCATTTAACATAGTCTTGCATTACATACCTCATTTGCATAAGCATGTAATTCGATGGTCATTCTATTCCTACCCTTTGTAATGAAGGAATGGGGGGAATCTCCACATGCATCAGATTCCTCCATAGCTGCACAAGGATTTGGTTCGTTGATTCATGCTCCTCAATGGAATACCTATGACTATCAAACAAAAACATGCAACACTACGTGAGATGTCAGTCCATACATATGCATTCTATTTATGTACAACATACATCTCATATACATCAAAGTAAAGAAAAATAGAAAATGACATGTACACAGGAATACTCAGCTCAAGATCTCGTATATATATATCAAAAAAATGGGTCAGTACAAAAATGGGCACTACTTGAGTGCAATCGATCAAAAATGATATATGTGGTACTGGCACACCAATCGATACATAGCCAGGGATCAAAATAAAAGATCAAGCACAAAGTGTCTAACTTTGTCCCATACCCTCACCTCTAGGAGGAGCAGGAGCAGCAGGTGGCAGAGGCGGTGGTGGCATATCTAGTCTGGCAAGAGGTCATGTGCCCCCAGACTCTCGTGCATACTGAGAAGAGTGTTGGACCTGGAGTGTCTCATTTGGCACCACATTGGTATATGCAGCATAGTAATACGTTGCACGAGCTGATTGAAATCAGATCTCATCTTGTGCTAGCTCCAAACTCCACTCTGTAGTCTTGGTGCACTCTCTCCAAAGATTTGTGTCCTATTGTCACTCTACCAGCTGCGCATCCCTAATTGCCACTACAATCTATAACTCTCCCAATTGTTGGGAGGCCACACGAACTCGCTCTTGGTACCATCGTACGATGTCCTATACCCCACCTGCTGGCTGATCCAGCATATCCTCATCTAACATCTTTGGTTCATGTCACTGTGGAGGTGCCTGTGGCTGTGGTGGAACTTGCTGCTATGAAGCCTCCTGCTGAGGGGCCTCCTCCTTTGTCCTCTGCCTATAGCATTGACTCTGCCCAGTCCCACTACCCCCGGCACCTGGGTCTGATCCCATTCGATGTGGGGGAATTTACATCTACTAAACCCAGTGCCGGACCCATGACTGCTACTATGGCTAAACTGGAGGCTGTGGCTGTGCCTGCTACTGCTGGGGCACCTATCTCTCTGCCTGCCTTGCCATCCCCACTGGATCTGTAAAACATGAGAACAGATGGCTGATCAAAAAAGCCTGATATGTAGGCATCATCATAGCATCTACTACCTCTGGCAGGTATTCCCATTAAACTGTAGCTAAGTTGCAAATGTTTATCATTGATCACCCTGGATCCATCTGTGTTGGCCAGCCCTGCTCAACATCCTTCTGCAACCTAGCATAGGCATAGTTCTCAACAAAAATATCTTCTGGTTGGCCATACTGCCACCACACCCATGATATCAAAAATCTCTTAATAACTGATGTCTTCCTACCTGCTAGACGTCGAGAACTAAACATCCATGGTAACTCTCTAGGAGCATCATCCCAGTCCTCTATCTCTCACCAGGGTCACCATACAACAGACACTAGGTCATCATGATGTATCCTCCACTGCTCTATCTTACCCAGGTGGGCCTAGGTAATATGCCCTCGATATCTGCAAATATAGCGCTCCATGGGCTCTCGAGCATCCTAAAAAATCAGCCTACATACAGAAAGATGCTCCCAGGCCTAGATCTGTAACACATATACTCTAGCTTCCATGGTCTTCTTCTCATGGAAGATGACCTCATGCATCTCATGGAAAAGGTGAGCCAGCATGCACTGACCCCACCCAAAAATCTCAGGTGCCTCTAGCATCCTATGGAGCATGACTCCCCACTCACACTCCAAACCATGCTATCCTCTGTCAGGACATAGGAAGCAGCTCAAAAATATAGCCAGCACCGATGCTAGCCTATGCGTGGGTCCATAAGTGTGCATCAGCTCATCCCAGTTGATAGCCCTGCCTCTCGGTAGCTCCCTCCCAAATACAATAGATAGTGCCTTTTTCCTTGCTCAGGGCACTGTATCGTAGACAACCTAGGCGCCGTGGAAAGGAATCTCCAAAATCCTCCATATGTCCTCTGGAGCGATAGTCATCTCACCCATCAGCAAGTGGAAGGTGTTCGTCTCCGAATGGAAACACTCAACCAATGCAGTGAGAAGGTCATGATTCACCATCACAGCTAGAATTTGGCACAAAGAAGACAAACCCAATCGGGCAATGTGTGCTTGATCAGCATCATCAAGACTTTGCAATAGCTCCCCATATTGTGGGAAATGCGACCTGAATATGATGTCACCAAAGACCTCTTGTACGCACAACAAGAAACAACAAAAGAACCAATCAGTATCAAGATGAAATGATGCATTAGAATAAATTAAAATGCAAATTTTGAGTGCGAAAATCAAACTTATACACATGACTTTCATAGAATTTCACGTGAAATTCATAAAATCTCGCGCAAAATTCTATCAATTTTACGCAAAAACATTCTTTCTTCGTGCGAAGAATCATGCCTTCACGTGAAAAAAGAGCTGTCTGCGCGAAGAAAGAACTGTCCACATAAGAAAAGATATTTTCGTGTGAGAAACAAATTGCCTCGCATGAAGAATCTCTTCCTTTGCGCGAAACATAATGTCTCCCACGTGAAGATCCTTCTCGCCGCACGTGAAGAAATAGCGAACCTTCTTTCTTCGCACGAAGAAAGAAGATCTTCACACAAAATCTGATAGGTCTCGCATGAAGAGAGATTTGACCCCCTAAAAACATGCTAAAACATGTAATAAATGACCTCAAAATGCGTAAAAGTGAAAGTACAAAAGAGGGGAATCGATGAATCATCGGTGGTCCATAGTCAGCAGGGAAACTGTGACGTCTAGAGAACTCAAATCAATGATGTCTCATGCTAACTACCATGTCTCTCTCAGAGCTTAAATCAATAGAAGACAAAAAGCATAAATGAATTGAAAATGACCCCTTGGACCCTTATATAGCTGTTGACCCAAATTTTTCAAAGTGCTCGAATTTGCGCAAAAATCACACCCCTGGCTAATTGGACCATTCTAGATCTATTTTCGGGATCGAATTTGAAATCTGACATTCCTAAGAGCCTCAAAAATGCATTTTAAAATTTTGGGGACCAACATGATCGAACACTTGTGCAGCCCAAATCTTTTTAATACTTTGTGATTCTTGGCATCCTTTCATCTCTACATTCTTCATATTTTCAAAACTCATTTTTGAAATAGTCAACTCAAGTCAATCGTGGCTAAATCTGATCAAATTTTGCTCAAACTCGATCTTTGCAACTTCACAATAATTTCAAATCAACTCTTCTCTTTTCTTCAGATCATTTTGATCTCTTCTACATTCTGCTACAACTCGAATTTCTTCTGTATCTATTGCTATATAATTTCACATCTATTTTTGGTGTGTCATCTTTCGATTTTGCTCCTAAGGGGGTAGGATGATTACATCGTTGAACACTTATTGCTTGGGGCATCTCGTTCCCATCTCATGTCCTCATCACTTAGGGCATCTCATCACTCGGGGCATCTTGTTCCCTTCTATCTAGCATCTTCGCCATCTATCTTATCTTTTCATCAATTGATCAACCTTATAACAACTCTTCTCAGAGTTTGATGGACATGTATTGGGACAGTCTAAACCCCTTGTCCTTAGGATCAAGCCTCATTTTGGGGATGATTCTACAACTCATGATTGGACCTTGTTATCTTTTATCAATCTAGGGTATCTAGGTGTTCTACTTGGATCCTTGAAGGTTAAGCTCCATTCTGGAGATAATCTTCTAAATGCTTTCAATCTCAAGTATCTAGGTGTTCTATATGGATCCTTGAAGATTACGCTCTATTCTGGAGATAGTCTTCTAAATGCTATTACTCTTGGGTACCTAGGTGTTCTATCTGGATCCTTAAAGGTTAAACTTCATTATGAAGAAACCTTTTAAATGCTTATCAATTTCAAGTATCTATATGTTCTATTTGGATCCTTAAAGATTATGCTCTGTTCTGGAGATAGTCTTTTAAATGCTACCAATCTTAGGTATCTAGGTGCTCTACTTGGATTCCTTGGGATTAAGCTTTTTTCTAGAGATAGTCCTTAAAAGCTTATCAATTGGTCTCAATGTCATCAACTTCAGAACCAATCTCATCTTCACATCATGCTTTCTAATTTTCATCATGCTTTCTGATTTTTTTTGAATTGAATGTGCTGCTTGAACATTCATTCAAAGAGTGGCAAAATGTAATACCCCAAAATTGGCTCATTTCCATCATACCAATTCTAGTTTATTTCTGACCAATCCTAAAGTCCTATTCCATTAAGAAATTTCATATTCGGCTACTCGCTACTTGACTTAATTGTCAGATGCAGAAAACCCTAATCTGCATTCATCATGCTTGTTATTTAATTCTTATAGTAGTTACTCATATTAGTCACATTAAACCTATTGATTAATATTTAATTTAACTACTAAGTATTTATACTTTAATTAAATTAAATTATATCCTAAGGCTAATGTACTATGGAATTAAATTTATTTAATTTAATAAATGTGTTAGAATTCTTTAGAATAACTAAGAGGTGGGGGGGGGGGGGGGGGGGGTGAATGAGTTATTTAAGGTCTAAATGCCCTATTAATACTTTTTAATAGTGAATCCATACTCTTTTCATTTGTTCAAACTTAAATCAGTCATAGAAGCATATTACTATAAATCAACATGCAAAGATAAAAAATTCAAAATCAACACATGACACAATGATTTACGTGGAAACCCAATTTGGGAAAATCCACCAGTAACATGCTACTTGATTCTCACTCTTCTGAAGTGATGCCCTGTTAAAAGCCTGCCCTGTTAAAGGCTTACAACACACTGTTAAATGTGACCTTGTTAGAGGATTTCACCAAACTGTTAGGAATGGGCTTGGTTAAAGGTCTTTAGAACATCCACTTGGAATGTCACCCTGTTAAAGGATTTATCTAATGGCTCTTAAACCAACCTAAGTCCATAGGATTTATCTTATTGTTACAATTGCTAGAAAGTAACTATAATGGTCTTTTGATCTACCATAACTTAAAACATACTTTGCAGATTTCAAATCACTCTTTCTGTTCAATCCTTATGCTTGGCTTTAATCACTTCAGCTCTGACTGCTTGTCTCCCTCTCAAGATTCATCTCCTTGAGTCTTCCTACTCATTCTTCCAATGCAATCATCCTTGTGGTCATCTATCTAAATAGAGTTCCTATGTTATCTTCTCCTTAGCTCATTCTTCAGCATTTCATGCTTTTATGCTTGACCATGGCTCTCTCTCTGACTATCCCCTCTATTCCACACTTCTTCTTTTTTTTTCATTAACTTATGTCTTCTTATATACAAGTTTCATTTTCCTTTTCCGCTCAATTCTCCCTCTCCAATTTTACGGTTTCAAAATGTATTAGGTAGGATACAATGTATCTACCCCATATCTTGTTTTATTCTTGAAATTTCACCAGTTGTATCTTAAAAATGTTCTACATGGTGTTCTCTGCCGCCAACTCATCATTCTTATCTTCCTTTTAATTCATAGATTTTTAGATAACAACTCTGTCGGCTTAGATCTGACGAATCGTTGATTTTCTAAATAATGTAGCAACTCGGCATTATTAAGTTACTGGTGCTTGGCACTTGAACTTGCATGGCACTTGAACTTGCTCGGCACTTGAAATTGCTCAGCACTTGAACATGCTCAGCACTTGAACTTTCTTGGCACTTGAATTTGCTCCGCACTTGAACTTTCTCAGCTCTTACTAGCTTGTTCGGCACCTTCTTTCTAATAAACTTAGTTTGAGCTTTACAAAAGACTTAGCTAAAACCTTAGATCTTTGATATGTTTCAGTGTGCTCATTCTTTGTATCTTTTAGTATGTCATCCAATACATTGTTTCATTAATGGCTTGACTTATCCTTGTAATTCATTACAACATCATAACTTCAACCTTTCTCTAGGTGTTCTAGTTTCATCTTATTGATTGCCTCCACCTTGACAATCAACTAATTGATAGTATTTGGATCACTAAAGCAATTGTCATCCTTGGAAGTAGCAAGTTTGACATCAATGAAAAAACAATGATTGAGGACATTCTTTACCAATTCCATATATTATTCCATCAATTGTTCTTATGATCATTTCAATCATTTCCAACAATCTCCCTCTTTCGCATTGATGGCAAACCAAACTGATCAAGTAATCAATTCAGTTACCACCAAGATTGTATTGATTTGCTGCATTTTTACTACTAATCACATATATCTCCCTCTTTCTTTGCATTGATTAGTTTTCTGCATATTTCTCCCTCTTTGACATAAATGCCAAAGATGTAGCATCTTTATCATGCAAAATATAAGCTTTAGCTTCTTGCTGTCTTTCTCCCTCGGTCACCATACTTGTGACTGATTTGGAGTTTATGTTCTTGTTGTCATCCTTTGCATCAACCTGTTGATATTTCAATGATTTATTCCTGTTGATGCAAGGCAGCTTCTTTGTTGCTTTAAACTACTTGACTTAGGGGTATAATCCCCAGCTTGCCTCTAAGATATTCATAGGCATCCTTGGGCAATGGTTTGGTGAAGATATCTTCTGTCTGTTCCTTTGTGTGAATGTATTCCAACTTCACTTGTTGGTCTTCTACCAATTCTCTGACATAATGATACTTGATTGCAACGTGCTTAGTTTTTGCATGCATCACTGGATTCTTTGATAAGTTTATAGCACTTGTATTATCACAATACAATATCACTAGTTTTGTTACTTCTTCTTTCATTCCATTCAATAGATGTGCAAGCCATACAATGTTTGTACAATTGACTGCAGCTGCCACATATTTTGATTCTATAGTGGACTGGGATATACATGTTTGTTTCTTGCTAGTCCAGGTAACCAGCCTTTTGCTTAAAAATAATGCACCTCCACTTGTGCTTTTTCTGTCATCAATGTTTCCTCCCCAGTCTACATCTGTATATGCATTGAGTTCAAATTTTTCATTCTTTTTGTAGTATAGACCAAAATCATTAGTCTCTTTGCGATATCTCATTATTCTTTTTACTGCTATGAGATGATTTTCTTTAGGATTAGTAGAGAACCTAGCCACTATTCCAACTACTAATGCTATGTCTGGTCTACTATGTACAACATATTGTAGTTTTTCAATCATGGATCTATACATTGTTTGATTGACTTCAGCTGACTCATCATTTTTGGATAGCTTATTCGCTGTGGCCATTGGTGTGCTGACTAGTTTGGATTCCTCCAATCCAAACTTTTTAAGAATTTCTTTGATGTATTTTGATTGTGTAATAAATATTCCATGTTTGAGTTGATGAACTTGCAATCCAACAAAAAAATTGATTTCTCCAAACATAGACATTTCAAATTCATGTTTCATTTTGTCAGCAAAGCCTTTGCAAAGTACTTCCTTACCACCAAACACTATGTCATCCACAAAAATTTTAGATACAATAATGTCTTTACCTTCTTCATCTTTAATGTACATGTTGTTGTTATCATCAGTTCTTTCAAATCCAATTTTCACTAGATACTTGTGAAGTCTCTCATACCATGCTCTAGGTGCTTGTTTCAAACCATAGAGTGCTTTATGTAACTTACACACCATATCCCTATTGTTTTCATCAACAAATCCTTCTGGTTGTTCAATGTAGACTTCTTCTTCTAGTATACCATTTCAGAAGACGGATTTTACATCCATCTGATAGACTTTGAAATCTTTGTAGGCAGCATATGCAAGTAAAGTTCTTACTCCTTCCATTCTAGCAATAGGAGCGAATGTTTCTCCATAATCTATTCCTTCTTCTTGAGCATAACCCTTGCATACTAATCTGGCTTTATTTCTAGCAATCTCACCATTCTCATCTAGTTTGTTTCTGAATACCCATTTGGTGCCAATCACATTCTTGTCAGTTGGTCTGGGGACCAAACTCTAGGTTTTATTTTTTCTTATTTGATCAATTTCTTCTTCCATAGCTTTATACCAGTCATCATCTTGTAATGCACCATGTACTGTCTTGGGTTTAGATTGGCTAATCATACATGATTCATGTCTTAGTCTGTTCCTTGTCATTGGTCTTGCATCTTTGCCACCAATTATTTGTTCAGCAGGGTGATGTCTTTTTACATATTTGGATAATCTTGGCTCTGTCCTTGTTTCCATGTTTGATCTTTCGGATTCAGGATCACTATGCTCTTCATTGTCAGGTTGTTCTTAATCATGTATGTTTTCTTTAGAATTGGATTGTGCATTTTCTTCATTCTGTAACTCGGCTTCTGAATGCAACTCGACATTCACTAGTTGTGAATCGGCTGAAACTGACACTTGTTGTTTACTTTCAATTTGATTGACATCATCCTCATCAGTAGTCATTCCTTCATAAGAGTATACAAAGGTTCTGTATTCTTCCATTTTCTTTGGTTCTTCAGCTTGGACTTCTATGTGCTCATCAAAATTTACATTTTCACTTTTCACAATTTTATTAGTGTTAATATTCAAACACTTATATGCCTTACTTCTTGTGGAGTAACCAAGAAATATACCTTCATTACTTTTTGCATCAAATTTTCCATTTCTAACATCTTTAAGGATAAAGCATTTGCAACCAAACACTTTGAAATGTTTTACATTTGGTGAGTAACAATACCATAATTCAAAAGGTGTTGTATTTGTACCTTTCTTGACTTGTACTCAGTTCAATGTATGAACAACTGCACTTACAACTTCTCTCCAGTATTTTAGAGCAACATTCTTTTCCATCATTAATGTTTTGGCATAGTCAATTACAGATCTATTTCTTCTTTCAGCAATTCCATTCTGTAGGGGAGTTCTAGGAGCTGATGTCTGTCTTTTGATTCCATTGTCATTATTGTATATGAGCAATGTTAGTATGCTAATAGAAACCAAATTTAAATAAAGCTTCTACAAACTAAACAAAATTCATAAACTTCAAGATAGACTAAGATGAGCTCTCAATTGAGAATATGAGTCATTAATGGGCTCTCTCAATGAGAAGCTCTCTTGTTGAGTAGCTTTGTCTAAATAGATAGGATGTATGCTCGAGCTTTATGCTTCAAAAAGGGCTTCAAATGGAGTTGGAATTTGGTTGTGAGTGTATGGTTTTGATGTAAAATGGCTTCTCAAAATGGCATTATGAATTTACTTCATGAATTGTGTTATTTTACAAAGGGGAAGGATCCAATTTATAGGCAAGAGGCTTGAGGGATTGAGGGCTAAGATGCAAGGATGGGAAAAAGCTCATGGAGGGCTCAGATTGCATGAGAAGAGAGCACATGGATTGTGCTTCCTTATAGCCAATCAAGGAGTGACACATGTCACATGGTGAGAGGATGGAGGAAAGGGGAAGGATGAGTCAACAAAGGAGGCTCAAAGGATAAAATCTTCATAAAGACCCTCATAATGACTTGTAAGAGCAATAAAAGGGCTTGGAAGAGTAATTTATGGCCTAGTGGGCTTCATAAAGTTTTATGGTTGAGATATTTTGAGGGTGATGAGAGCAATTTCGACTTGGACTTGATTAGGAAGGTTTTAAGCTTGCTTAGGCTTGTACAAATGATTAGAGGTTGAATTAGGATGGTTTAGGATTAGCTTAGGGATAGGCAAGTGGATGGCAAGTGGATTGCAATTAATGAGGGTGGGTGAAGGAGGAGATATTTGTTAACTTTGGCTTGAGTTAACAAGTCTTAACCCATGTTTAGGGAATGTGACAAGGTTAGGAGGGGATTAGGATTAGGGTTAAAGACATCTTCTAGAAGAGTCTAGGCTTTGGATGAGGATGAAGACTTTCTAGAAGAGTCTAGAACTTCCTAGGATAAGATTTTATAAAGTTTTATTTATTTCAAGGGTTTGGGTTGAGGAGATATTTATTAAAATATTTTTAATAAACATGAGGATTAATATTTAATCTTGATTAAATATTTTGAGTTGGGATTAGGGGTAGGAAATGATGGGATTAGCCTTTAATTAAAATTAAAGAAGGATTAGAAGATTTTGGAAGAGGTTAGTGGTTTTAAGGAAATTGGCCAAGTTTTGGGCAAAAAATAAATTTTTTATTTATTTTGGGTTTTTTGGTCAATTTATTAATTAAATAATTAATAAATAAGGAAATAATGTTTAAATAAGATTTAAATATTTTTGGGAGGGATTCCTTAATTAAATATTTTTAATTAAGATAAAGGGATTTAATGGCATAAAAATTAATTAATTAATTAATTAATTAATTAATAAATGATGATGTCATCAGGACTTTTTCAAAAAATAAAAATACTTTATTTTCTAAAGGATTTTTGGTCAATTTATTAATTAAATAATTAATAAATAAGGAAATAATGTTTAAATAAGATTTAAACATTTTTGGGAAGGATTCCTTAATTAAATATTTTTAATTAAGATAAAGGGATTTAATGCATAAAAATTAATTAATTAATTAATTAAATAATTAATTAATAAATGATGATGTCATCAGGGATTTTTTCAAAAAATAAAAATACTTTATTTTCTAAAGGATTTTTAGGTGTCTACATTTTTCCCCTCTTTGATGTGATGCCGCAAGTGGCATGGCATCAAAGATAAGAAAATAAGATGCCCAAGGCTAGAGCAGAAGAGGAGAGAATGGACTGTGAGATGCCCCCTCAAGAAGGCAGCGGGGAGAGAAAGAGAGGCACGATGGCTTCTTGAAAAATACAAGAATCTGGGATGAGCAAGGAGACTCAGATTGGCTTAAGAGAAGAGGTTTAGTTAGCGCAAACTCTCACTACGGGAGAATGATAAAGGGAGAATCAGAGGCACAAGGGGAAGCAAGCTTAAGATCTCAGGGATTGCAGAGGACAAAGGAGCGAAGCGCTATAAAAGGAATCCAGGATGGGGAGATGGATGAGGGGATTAAAAAGCTGATGCAACAGGATTTCAAAGAGTCAGATTGGCAGAAGATGGGTTTCGGAGATCCCTAGGACTAGGATTGTGGATCTCGAAAGATGAGGCTTGGTGGATTGATTTGGATTAGTGGATCCCTAAGACTAGGATTGTTGATCCCTAAAGCTAAAGGTGAGGAGTGATTCAAAGAGATATTGATGCATAAGCTGGGGTAGGAGAGATGGATGTTGGATATGGATGGGGGATAATGGAGATGAAGGAAAACCATTGAAGCTTTTTGAGCGGGGGGATACTTCAAAAAGAAGTACCACCATGTAGTTGAGCACTAGATTTTCTATAGGACTGTTGGTTAATTGCCAAGGTTACCAAGAACATCAAGGCCTTTTAACCAACTATCCAAAAGACTGACAGACTGACTTAAAACAAAAACACAAGGATTGCCCCAGCATCACACATGAATCTCGAAAGAATCAAAGTGGAACCGACACTGGGTAACCCACAAGCAAAAAAGAAAACAAGAAAAAGATATGATCAAGACCTTACACTCTCATTGCCCCATTTGTAGCATACCATGATATGGAAGATCGTGGCAACCTTGAGGAGGAAACAAAAAGATTTCTTGAAAAAGATACTTCAAGACCCAAAAGAGAAGATTCCAAATCAAAAGAAAGTGAAAATCCAAAAGAGAACCATTTGCCAACGAGATGGGTAGGACGAGGTACTAACAGACCAAGATCAGACATGAGGAAAGCTATATCCTACAAGGATCTATCAGAGATAACCTAAGGCGATGGGTCTGGGTGAGTGATGCATCTGGCAAGCTAAACTAAGAAGGATAACACTTTGGTGATAGAAGATCTAGCTAAAGGATGCATTGGAATAGCTAACCAAGAGTTGTGCAATGTGTGCAAGATGTTGATCAAGGAGGAACTGGCACAAAAGCTGGATAGATACAATGGTACTAAGCTAGAGACGATGTACAAGCTGATGGACCAAGATGTTTACAAGCTAAAGATGACCAAGATAGTTACAAGCAGGCAAAAGCTCAGGATGATAGGATAGCGGGATGGTTCGATGTTGTGCAAGATGTGAAAGCTAAGGGTGGGGTGATAGCAAAAGATATGGATTTGGTAGGATGTGTCCAATGATGATGAGAGATTTTGTGACCAAGGATAGCTAGAGGAGCAGGATGAGATGGCTGGATAGGATGGTAGATAACTAGGATTATGATGGATATAAAGAGATGACATTGGGTTTGGATGAGGATAGCCTAGAGCTAGATACCAATGACAAGGGAGGATGGACAAGACAAGATCTCCAAGGAATATAGGTCCCCCAATTAGAAGATAACATGCGGAAGGAGGTCTTATGATGGATGTGATAGGATTGAAGCTAGGATGGAAAAAGCTGAAGGGGCTAGGGAGATGGATGATAGCTGGGATGGTTGGCTGAAGCTACAGGAGATAAGTGGATGGTGTGAGATGGAAGATGGAGGGTGGAGGATAGGTGGATAGATTGGAAGATGGAGTTGGATGTTAAGAGATGACCAAAAGCATGAGGGTGATAGGCTAAGCTGGGAATGGTTGGATTATGCATGACGCTTGTTTGCCAAGTTTTCATCATGGTACTTGTCCAAGGTGCTTGAATTGCCAAGTTTTCACCAGTGGACGCTTTATTTTTCTTTATTTTATTTTATTTTTTGACTTTTTGACTTTTTGACTTTGGACTTAGTTGGAATGATTTTGGCTTTCTTTAGCTATTTTTGGCTCATAGATGTTGGTAGGATGGATGAAAAAGGATTGGATTGAACAAGTGGAATGGTGGGTGGGAGTTTGATAGATAATGGATGTGAACACATAAGCCTTGTGGGTAAATGGATGAGGAAAATGGAAATATCATCATTGGCACACACCTTGAGAGGTGATAAAGTAGTGGGAAAGATGGTTTTGAGTGAGGTTGAGGAGAAAATGGAGGAAGAGAAAGATAAGGACTAAAAGTAGAGTTGGAAGATGGAGGATGGGAAATTTAGGATAAGAAGCATATGGACTAAAAGTGGATTGGGGGGATGAAGGATGCTTATATGGGGATTTGGATGAAGGATGGATGGATGAGGCTTTTTGAGTAGCATGAATGGATGCCAATTGACATTTTTCTTTGAGATGGATTTCTTTTATGAGCATCTTGGGTATCCACGTGATTTTTGACTTTTTTAGCTTGGGCTTTTGTGGCCTCTTGACTTTTTCTTTGATTGGGATTAAATTTTTCTTTTTTTGAACATCTATTTTAGAAGGGACATGTTGAGACTTGGATTTTTGTGGATTTTTGGATTTATGCTTTTGTATTTTGGCATCCAATATGCTTCTATTAGCCATGGGATGGGAACAAGAGCATGGAGGAGATGGAGGGATAATTGATGGAGTGATAGGGTTTAAAGGTTGGAAGGGATTCAAGGGTGAGTGCCTTTGATGATCTAGCTGGTGGATTTGAGGGGATGGAAGGATAGATTGGAACATAGGATATGGATGGATATAATTGCCCAAAATGGATGGAGGGAAGGAAGGATATGGGCCCAAAATAGATGGAAATGGGGAAGGTGTAGGTCCCAAAATAGATGGAGGGGATAAAGGATTCATATTAGGTATGTAAGGACCCAAAATGGATGGAAAGGGTGTGGGATTTAGATAAGGGATATATGGACCCAAAATGGAGGGTTGGAGATAAGGAGTAGGATGAGGGCCCAAAATAGATGCAGAATAAGATGGATGGGAACTTTGGGGTGGAGATGGAAGGACTTGGGACCATGCAGGAATAGCGGGGATACCAACATCTAGAAATACATTTTCATTTCTTTTTTCAGTATGATGTTCATTATTTGGAACACAAGATGTGAGTCCATTACTAGCTGAAGGAGTTGGAGCTTCGGATATGATAATTAGTTCTTTTTTGATGGATCTATCATCAAGGATTATGGGAGATGTATGATCATGAAGCAGAGGAGATGGGAGGATAGGATCTTGAGTTGGGTGGGCTAAGGGAAAGGGATCTTGAGATGGAGTAAGTAAGATGGTGGGATTTAGATATGGAGGGGATGGTAAAAGTGGATCATGTAGGGGAATAAGTGGGATGGCGGGATCTACTGTTCTATCAGAGGATATTTCAACATGCTTTTGGACAAGATCTTGACAGGAATGGATGGGAGTGGATGCATGAGGTTCATTATATGGGATTTGGATAATTCTTGGAGGAGGAGATGTGGATGGGATTTGGAGCGATTCGATGGGTGGTGGGATTTTGACGCTTGTGGGAAGTGGAAGGATTTTAAGCAATTTGATGGATGGTATGGTGATGGTAGCTATGGGAGATGGAGGTGATATTATAGATGGGGAAGCTTCATCACTAACTACTTCACATGGTTGGATTAGATGACATGGCTTATCAACTGTTGGAGGCGACTTTTCTTGTATTTCCTCTAGGAGATTCCTTGGAGACTCATGTGTCGAAGGTGGAGGTGGTGGATTGATAGGAATAGCTGGTGTGATGAGGGTGGAAGATTGGAAGATTGGTTGATTAGGTGATGGAGGAGAAGCTGGGATATCAAATGACATGACTAGATAGTTTGGAATAACTCTTGGATTTTGGGGGATGCTTGGGGGAATGTTTCTAAGGCTTTCAATAAACCCGTCATAGTCAACAAGATTTTCATCATCATTGGAATAGGAGGTGGTGGGAGCAAGGACAATACGACCGAACACATCATGATAGGTTTGGGATTTCATGTTTTGATGATGAGTCAGATGGGGATGGGGTCTTGCATACGGATGAACATGGAAGCTCATGGTTGCATTTGGATTAAGTGCAGATTTTGGATTGGCTGATGAAGGATTTCCTAGGGAGAGTCAAAGATGTATGACAGACCTAAGGACAATTGGCTGGAGATTTTTGGCTTTCCTGTGGATGGAAGACTTCAAGGGCATGTTGTCAAAAAGTGAGAGTTTTGCTTTCCTATGCACTGGATTGGTGGAGATTGTGTCAACTTAAGGATAGACTAATGATCCTATGGGCATGACACGAGATTGACCACTTGTGGATCCCAACCTTTAGCTCAAGGTGATGAGGGATAACAAGTGACAAAGCTAGATTACCCTAGACAAAGCTCTGTCAAAGGGATAACCTTGGTGAGGCTGGTTGATTGGTCAGATTGATTGGATAGAAAATTCTAGTAGAATGACAACAACTCTCTAAAGGCTTGGGTGTGATTTTGGATTGGGTTGCTAGCTGGCTGGGGGGGATGATTTGGAGAGACTTTGGATTTGGGATTATTCTAAAGCAAGGAACTAGATAGATTCAGTTGTAGCGGAGGAGCTTGGATGATTTTCTGATGAGGTAGTGACTACGCTAAGTATGCCTTGAGCTAGGAGATTTTTGCTTTTTTTGGGATTTTGACCAAAGTTGGCAAACATTCATTCAAAAGCTATGAACAAACAAGCAGACAAAATTTTGGAGCAAGCACGTCAAACACACCAACATCCTAGGAAGCTTTCTACAAGGATGAAATTTGTTATAGCTAGGGAGTCCTCGATATACGCAAGGTACGTGAGGCACAAATCCATAGATGAAACCAAAAAGATGTCACACAGCCGAGAGGAGCGGTAACCCACTTCTCCTCTTTCACTTCTCAAGGGTATAAAGTTCCTTGAGGCTTAGCCCGAGTGACAAAATCTTGATTCCAAGAGAGGTGTCTTTGGATTCACCTCCCGATTTTTATACTTCGCCAGAATGCTAGAGTTGAGGTTGTCCCAAGGGGTGATGAAATCCCTAAGCAGGCCTCCTAAAAAGTGTAAAACAAGACCACATACATGATCTTGGGCTTTAAAAGACACACGTTTATTCCAATTGATGATTTAGATTTTGTAAGCTATGATTGAAGACACTTCTGATTATGGCATACAATGTTCATTCCAATTTGATAGCATCGTTAGCATAATGAAAGTCGAGAGATCGTCAACATAAGAAATGTGAGTGTCATTGAAAATGCGTCAAAACCATGTGATGTTCATTGATTGTTAGGCATTCAAGATTGAGTGTGAGTTTATTTTAAGCCCAAAACAAAGATGTGTGAAACTCAATTGTCAAGCGCATGCCCGGAGGCCCTCCACATCAAGATTTGTCCAATGTTTATGCCCAAATGAAGTGTGAGTGAGATTAATGCGCATTCAAGGAATTTTCTAACTTAGAAAAACTAGTAAAGACCCAAGTGAGTGGAGTTTGATTTTTGTGGAGCACTTAACACCCTCTTAGGTAGACCCATCCCCATAGATGATGCTGAGATTGCAACCAATGCTTAAATTGATGGGTGATTAAAGAGGGTTAGTCCAACTACAAACTTACTCAAAGCGTCTTTATTAGTTTTTATAACTTAGAAGATTTCAAAAATGTGGATTCTTTTTATGCCCCAAAAGATGATTATTTGATCTATGGCATTCAAGATTGGATTTTTTGTTTTAATCATGCATTCATAAAAAAAACAAACTTCATTTTAATCCATGGCACTCAAGAGTGATTTTAGCAACATGCATTCAAAGACAAGTGATTAAACATTCAAGTTTTTTCCTTTGAGCATTCAAGATTGAGATTTTGTGTGTTGTTTTAAGAACTTTGAAGTGCTTTGTTTTAACCTTAGATCATTCAAGATTTTTTTGGACTCAAAAGTGAATATGACTCTTTGGACTTTGGTTTTCATTCAAGATTTTGTGTTCTAGTTTGCATATTTTAATCTCAAAAATGATATTCCTAGATTGTTTTAATGCATGAAAAACCTAAAAAATATTCAAGATTTTGCAACAAGACATTTGTTTGGAACAAATAACAAAGCTTTTAGGACAATTTTTGGAAACCATTTGAGACTCTTAGTTTTCATGAGATTTTTAAAAGAACTTTAAAATATTTGCAAATGAGGTTCATTTTATCCTTGATTGATGCTTTGAGTTTGATTTAGATTTTAGTGTGCACTTAGTGTTGATTTTGAACCTTTTGAAATGGAAACTTGAAGTTCTTTTTAAATTTCCAAAAATGAAGTGTTCCTAACTTTGCATGAATGCATCTAAAATCTTGATGTTGCAAAGATGCAAATGATTGGATTGGTTTAGTTTCACTTGTTAAAATATTTTTTCTTTTTTGCAAATTTTTAATTTTTTAATGGATTTAAGTATGATTTGGGGGTTCATTTTAAGCACTAAAAAGAAGTGTGTATGATTTTGCTTCCTTAAAAAAAAAATGGCCAAGATCTCCCACAAGAAGAAGAAGAAGAAGAGGAAGTAGATGGAATAAGAAGAATATAGACAAGAAGAGGAAGAAGAATTCCAAGTTCTTTGTCCACCTATAAGTTTGAAAAATCTGCAAACACTATGAGATAGATTATGAGTTCCTTTGTCTTTTTCATGCTCATGTGGACCTACAAAACCAATTTATACAATCCTACCAATCACAAAAAAAAGCAAAATTAGCCAAAATTAGCAAATGACATACAAAACTTGACTAAAAAAGCTAATGAAGATGACCCATGCAGGGTCCCACCGGGCGTGCCAAAATGTATATGAGCAATGTTAGTATGCTAATAGAAACCAAATTTAAATAAAGCTTCTACAAACTAAACAAAATTCATAAACCTCAAGATAGACTAAGATGAGCTCTCAATTGAGAATATGAGCCATTAATGGGCTCTCTCAATGAGAAGCTCTCTTTTTGAGTAGCTTTGTCTAAATAGATAGGATGTATGCTCAAGCTTTATGCTTCAAAAAGGGCTTCAAATGAAGTTGGAATTTGGGTGTGAGTGTATGGTTTTGATGTAAAATGGCTTCTCAAAATGGCATTATGACTTTACTTCATGGATTGTGTTATTTTGCAAAGGGGAAGGATCCAATTTATAGGCAAGAGGTTTGAGGGATTGAGGGATAAGATGCAAGGATGGGAAAAAGCTCATGAAGGGCTCAGATTGCATGAGAAGAGAGCACATGGATTGTGCTTCCTTATAGCCAATCAAGGAGTGACACATGTCACATGGTGAGAGGATGGAGGAAAGGGGAAGGATGAGTCAACAAAGGAGGCTCAAGGGATAAAATCTTCATAAAGACCCTCGTAATGACTTGTAAGAGCAATAAAAGGCTTGGAAGAGTCATTTATGGCCTAGTGGGCTTCATAAAGTTTTATGGTTGAGATATTTTAAGGGTGATGAGAGAAATTTCGAATTGGACTTGATTAGGAAGGTTTTAAGCTTGCTTAGGCTTGTGCAAATGATTAGAGGATGGATTAGGATGCTTTAGGATTAGCTTAGGGATAGGCAAGTGGATGGCAAGTGGATTGCAATTAATGAGGGTGGGTGAAGGAGGAGATATTTGTTAACTTTGGCTTGAGTTAGCAAGTCTTAACCCATGTTTAGGGAATGTGACAAAGTTAGGAGGGGATTAGGATTAGGGTTAAAGACATCTTCTAGAAGAGTCTAGGCTTTGGATGAGGATGAAGACTTTCTAGAAGAGTCTAGAACTTCCTAGGATAAAATTTTATAAAGTTTTATTTATTTCAAGGGTTTGGGTTGAGGAGATATTTATTAAAATATTTTTAATAAACATGAGGAATAATATTTAATCTTGATTAAATATTTTGAGTTGGGATTAGGGGTAGGAAATGATGGGATTAGGCTTTAATTAAAATTAAAGAAGGATCAGAAGATTTTGGAAGAGGTTAGTGGTCTTAAGGAAATTGGCCAAGTTTTGGGCAAAAAATAAATTATTTATTTATTTTGGGTTTTTTGGTCAATTTATTAATTAAATAATTAATAAATAAGGAAATAATGTTTAAATAAGATTTAAACATTTTTGGGAGGGATTCCTTAATTAAATATTTTTAATTAAGATAAAGGGATTTAATGGCATAAAAATTAATTAATTAATTAATTAATTAATGATGATGTCATCAGGGATTTTTTCAAAAAATAAAAATACTTTATTTTCTAAAGGATTTTTAGGTGTCTACAATTACAGAATATCTCGAATTCATTTGATGAAATTCACCACCTCTATCTGATCTTAGACATTTCAAGCTTTTTCCAGTTTCCTTTTCAACTCTGGCCACATACCACTTAAACATTTGAAAAGCATCAGATTTTTATTTTAAGAACATAACAGTCATCATCCTGGAATAGTCATCAACAAATAACATTATGTATTTATCTCCTCTATAGCTTTGTATTTCCATTGGACCACATAAGTCGGTGTGAACTAACTCAAGTATCTCTTTAGATGTATAGTTTTTGCTTTTGAAACTTGACTTTGTCATCTTTCCTAGCTGACATTGTTTACACATGACATTATCAGGCTTTTGCTAGACCTCTGACTTTCTTCATTTTACTGATTTTGACTAGATTGTCAAAGTTGACATGACATAATCTTTTATGCCATAACCATTCATCATCAAATTTTGCAAATAGACAAGAAGCATCATCCATATCAAGGTAAAACAAATTACTCTTTGTTTGATCTCCTTTTCCTATTAGTTTACCATCATTATCATAGATTTTTGCAGTTTTGTTTTCAAACTCCACTTTGCAACCTATATTGCCTAATTGTGAGACATTCAGTAAATTGTAGTTTAATCCTTCAACATAGTATGCATTGTCACATGAAATTTGGTCTGTGAGCTTAATGGAACCTTTTCCTCTGATTTGACATGGAGCATCATTACCAAATCTAACACTATTTCCATCATACTGAGTAAAGTTTACAAACTTACTTTTGTCTCTTGTCATGTGATGTGAGCATCCACTGTCTATGATCCATCTGTCATTCTTGTTTATACATGTCACTAGTGCTGTGGCATTTTCTTCATCATATTGGTCCTTCATGGCTACATAAACAACTTCATCATCATTGTCATCAGAATTTTCTTCAACAATATAACACTTCTTACCTTTTTCTTTGTAGTCTCTCTTGTCATCATCTCTTCTGTTCTTGTATTTGTTGCCTTCCTTGGAATCTTCTTTCTGTGGACACCTTGCAGCAATATGACCTACTTCATTGCAATTGAAACAAATGATAGGCATCTTACCTTTGAACTTTCCTTTGCCCCTGTGAAATCTTCTAGTGAGAAATGCTTCCAATTGTTCCACATCTTCCTCATCAGTGCTACTGTCACTAGATACATACTTCATTTTTTTTCCTTTCCTTGATTTCACCTATTCGACATCTTTTAGTGATAACTTGGCCTTAAAAGCGGATTCAACATTTTTAGGTTTGCAATTGTCAAATTTAGATAACTCAAATGCAGTGAGTCTACCTATTATACCTTCAAAGATTAGGTTGTTTCCTAGTATACATCTTATCTCTTGTATTGCTGATACTCTAATAGCATAGCTAGGGAGCAAGGTTCTTAAGAACTTACTATTAATAGTATCTTCATCTAGTTGACCATTCAAGCATCTTATTGCACTTACCACTTCCTTTATTCTTGCACCATACTGAGTAGCATTCTAATTTTCTTCCATTTTCATGTCATCAAATTTTCCTCTGAGACTTTCTCTTTTTGCTCGTTGTACATTTTGATCTCCTCCATAGATGTCTGATAGGGCTTTCCACATTTTGAATGTAGTGTCACATCCTTTGATATCATCAAATTCAGCATATCTGAGTGCAGAGGCAATTTCCAGCATTGTCTGGTTGTGTTCTTGTTTTTTTTTCATTTCCTCGGTAGTAGGAGCACCTGTTGGATCTACATGCTCAGTGACAATTGAATTTTGAGCATGATATCCTATGGATCCAAGATGTAGCTTCATCAAACTTTGTCATGCAACAAAGTTGTCTTTTTTGAGCTTGGGAACTTCTCTCTTTGGCATTTTGATCTTTTCTGCTAGTAGTCCCTTTAAACTGAATCAGCAGTCAGGCTATGATACCAATTTTTAGAATTCTTTAGAATAACTGAGAGGGTGGTGGGGGGGGGCGGGGGGGGGGGGGGGGTGGTGAATCAGTTATTCAAGGTCCAAATGCCCTATTAATACTTTTTAATAGTGAATCCATACTCTTTTCATTTGTTCGAACTTAAATCAGTCATATAAGCAGATTACTGTAAATCAACATGCAAAGATAAAACATTCAAAATCAACACATGACAATGATTTACCTGGAAATCCAATTTGGGAAAAACCATCAGTAACATGCTACTTGATTCTTACTCTTCTGAAGTGATGCCTTGTTAAAAGCCTGCCCTGTTAAAGGCTTACTACACACTGTTAAATATGACCTTGTTAGAGGATTTCACCAAACTATTAGGAATGGGCCTAGTTAAAAGTCTTTAGAACATCCACTTGGAATGTCACCCTATTAAAGGATTTATCTAATGGTTGTTAAACCAACCTAAGTCCATAGGATTTATCTTACTGTTACAATTGCTAGAAAGTAACTATAATGGTCTTTTGATCTGACATAACTTACAACATACTTTGCAGATTTTAGATCACTCTTTCTGTTCAATCTTTATGCTTGGCTTTAATCACTTCATCTCTGACTGCTTGTCTCCCTCTCAAGCTTCATCTCCTTGAGCCTTCCTACTCATTTTGCCAATGCAATCATCCTTGTGGTCATCTATCTAAATACAGTTCCTGTGTTATCTTCTCCTTAGATCATTCTTCAACATTTCATGCTTTTATGCTTGACCACGACTCTCTCTCTCACTATCTGCTCTATTCCACACTTCTTCTCTTTTTTCCATTAACTTATGTCTTCTTATATGCAAGTTTAATTTGCCTTTGTCGCTCAATTCTCCCTCTCCAATTTTAGGGTTTCAAAATGTATTAGGTAGGATAAAATGTATCTACCCCATATTTTGTTTTCTTCTTGAAACTTCGCCAGTTGTATCTTAAAAACATTCTACATGGTGTTTTGTGCCACCAAATCATCATTCTTATCTTCCTTTTAATTCACAGATTTCTAGATAACAACTCTATCGGCTTAGATCTGACGAATCTTCGATTTTCTAAATAATGCAACAGCTTGGCATTATTAAGTTACTGGTGCTCGGCACTTGAACTTTCTCGGCACTTGAACTTGCTCAACACTTGAACTTTCTCAGCACTTGAATTTTCTCGACACTTGAACTTGCTCGGCTCTTACTAGCTTGCTCGGCACCTTCTTTCTAATAAACTTAGTTTGAGCTTTACAAAAGACTTAGCTAAAACCTTAGATCTTTGATATGTTTCAGTGTGCTCATTCGTTGTATCTTTTAGTATGTCATTTAGTACACTGTTTCATTAATGGCTTGACTGATCCTTGTACTTCATTACAACATCATAACTTCAACCTTTCTCTAAGTGTTCTAGTTACATCTTATTGATTTCCTCCACCTTGACAATCAACTAATTGATAGTATTTGGATCACTAAAGCAATTGTCATCCCTACAAGTAGCAAGTTTGACATCAATGACAAAACAATGATTGAGGACATTCTTTACCAGTTCCATATATTATTCCATCAATTGTTCTTATGATCATTTCAATCATTTCCAACAAAATGTGTCTATTTTAATTAATTAAATGAAATTATTTAATTAAATGGAAAACTTACTTCTAATTAATTTTAAAAAATTATTTAATTAAATGGGAAGTCATTCCTAATTAATTAAATGAAGTTATTTAATTAAATAAGAAAAGTGTCTCTAACTAATTACATAGAATTATTTAATTAAATAGAAAAGGTAATTATGAGAGCATATCTCATTTTATTAATTTACATATCTCGAAAAAATCTCTCTTCAGTTCAAAAAAGGAAATTCCCAGTTCATTGTTGATCAAAAAGGAATTGAACTAGTTAACTCCTTATTCTACTCAAATTGAATCAGTTAACTCCTTATTCTACTCAAATTGAATCAGTTAACTCCTTATTCTACTCAAATTAAATCAATTACCTCCCTTTAATTTGGGAATCTTTCTTTATGACTGAACTTCACCTTTAATCTTGACTGTTGATTGAAATTGATCTCAACCGTTGATGGATTCTAGGAAAGTCTATTTAAGAGACCCTCATCTCTTCATTTTAGGGGAGGTTGAATGAGAATTTATATCGAATTGCTGCTAGATCGTGCATTCATTTGAGCTCATTATTTTCATTAGATATTCATTTTCTAGTTTAATCTCATTTAGCATAATATGCATACATTTTAGCATAGCTTTGTTTTACATGTTCTTAGATTAAATGTGCATACTCCATTCTAGATTAATCTACATTCTCATATAGATTAGTCACATTTTCTTTCAAATCTTTCGTTCATAGAGGGTCTGGTTGCTTAAACACCTCAAATTTGAGGATATATAACAAGCAATTCCCTTTAGATAGAAGGCAATAGGTCACCTTGCCAGCTGATTTTCAGATGAACAATCCAATGTTCATTCCGGGATGAATCTACAAATAAAGACCGTGTTGAAGTGTGTGTGTTAGCAGAGGCCACATATTCATGCATACAAGTTGGAGCTGCTTCTATCCCATTTTAGGTTTAGTAAGAGGTCCTTCAACAACATGCCCACACTATTGAAGAATTCAAAGAACTTTCTAGATAATTTTTTTTGAATTTTTTGGTTTGAAAAATTAATTATAACTCTAGCAAAATTAAGACTAGCCAATGAAAAAAGACTAATAAATGATTAAAAAATATTTTAAAAATAAATCTCTTTTCAACTTTTGGAATTGAACACTTTTAGAACTAAAAAATTATTTGAAAGAGGCAATTGAAAACATTAGTTCCCTACCTATAAATAGGCAGGGACTAAGAAATAGAGTATGGTGTGGATAGTTCAAGTCTAGTAGTCTAAAGAGCAAGGAGTTCGGAGCATCTAGTTTATATCTCATGCAATGGGACCCAAGGCAACATGTTGCCACCATTCTCTTCTTTCCTTCATCATGATGCATTCTATATAAACAAACATCATCATGGATATCTCCTTAGTATATTGTCATCCTATTTCACTAACTGGACAACTAACGTACCAATAATCCATTTTTCAATTCACCAAATATGAATAAATTTTTTTATTATCATTTATAGACATGTTTTACCTCACAAATGATCATCACGATTAAATACTTTTGTAATCTAACCATCGAGTATATTCTCTCCATTGATTTCCACTTCCATGTATGCTATATTTTGATTAGTTTCATAATGTAACTATTTGCAAAAATCCTTCACTTAAGTACAACTTGCATAATAATGTCTACATGATGATGAGTCATAACTACAATCCAATGTTAGGGTTCCTTTTTTAAATGTGTCATAAAACCTAGACAAGAAAAAATCTTCTCTCACAAAGAAAAATGATACAATGTGAACAAATGCAAGTGATAAGATAGGTCAGAGAAGGGATCAACCTGCAAATGCTACATCTATTCATAAGTATAGTGCACATTCTATCTAGATCAGAGATAAATGCAAGACTATGCAACCCACATCAATGTTATGCTTGGTTACGCTCAAAGGTAGATGCTAAATACTACCCACATTTGTTGAACACCACCAAGAATGTGTACAAGATAAATTCCTATACCTAAAGTGGAGGAGTGATGTCAATATTATTTTTAAAGTTTGCACATTATCCAAAGATTAAATGTCATCATATTGACTTCAAACTCTACAACCTAAAAAATTATACATTCATATTTTGTTGCAATGAACTACTTACACTTTATGTGATGTTTTTATATATTCATATTCATAGCAACATGTGATGAGATAAAAATGCATATCTATGGGCTCTTTTTTCATCTTTGCAATGCTCTAGAAAGTGTGAAAATAAGTAAAGGTAATGTTTCATCAAAAAAATTCAAAGGCTTGGATCAAGATGACATTTCAAGAGCAATACAATTAAAAAAGGAAAGGAAATGTTCCTGACATGACTAGCAAAATTTCTCAAAGACATGACTTATATGGGCTTTTTAAGAAATGTTTCTCAATATTGAGCTATGGTTTAAAATTATTCTATAGTCAATTTTTTTCTTAATGACCTATTTTTAATTACACCTACATCTAATGACTAAATAATTCTTAGTGTAAATAGGAGCTAATCTAAATTGATGACTAATTATTTTTTATATCAAAAGAAGTAAAAAAATGTGTTACTAGCCCAATAGAACAATCAAGAAGGAAAACCAGTCATAGTTGACCAACAACAAAAAAAAGACCAACATAGGGATAGCTTAGCCAATACCCTTTTTTAACTTTAAAAAAAAAAAACTAAAACTAAAAGAAGCCCAACCACATAATCACAACTAGCTATCCACATAGAGTAGTTATATATACAATATATGAACACTAAGTTACCATAAGAAACTAATAGACTATTACTTCCAATAATCATCACATCATTCTTAAAATAAAAGTTATTAGTTTCCATGAAGGGCATAAAGATAACTAAAACTAAACATAAAAAGACACCACCTAAGAGGAAACCCCCATTCTTCCTTATCCCTAGGAGGGAGAGATTTCGACACCTAAACTCACAACCAATCATCATGAAGGAACTTGAAGAGATGCAAAGAGTTGTTACCATCCTCCTTAGCTATGCATCTTTCCTTCTCCTAGTGGAAAAGTTGGAGAGTTGTTACTAGTTTATGTTGTTAGAGTAAAGTGTTTATTTAATTTAATTTATTAAATTACCTTTGCTCCCTTCTTAACATTTCACTTTATGCACTTTCGCATTCACATTTAGTAATTAATTATTGTTGGTTTAAATAAGTATTTATGCATTACACTTTACTTAAGTTTACATAGGTTAATGCATTATTTTATTATTTATTAGATGTGACACTTAGGATTTTGCATACTCTTATGAGTTGTCACGTTGACAACACTGAAGTAAGCAACTCTAATTCAACACATGGTGTCTACAACACTAGAGTTTGCATAAGTAACTGAGTTTTCACTTAGACAACATAGTTATTCATCCTCCTATTTTAGCACATGGTGTCTACAACAAAATTTTGCGTGCTAAACCTCTATAGGCTTATCCTCTCATCATTAGACTTACTCTTGTGCTTAATGGAGGATAACCCACCCCTAGTGGATATGTGTCTGGTTGTATGACTTATAATGATGTTGATTCCTAGGCATTCTAGAGGCATTCCAAAGGCCTTTATATACAAGCACTCCTAGTATAGTTGGACAATGAATTGAATACTATATTGTTATTTTAATCATACTCTTTCTGGTCTATTCTTGTGCTTGTGCTTGAGTTCCTTGATCTTGGGTGAATTTTGTCCTCGAAAAAATTCTTATATGGTATCAAAACTTGGAGAATTTCTGTTCACATATTCATTTGAGACTATTGTTGCTTCAGCATCTTGAACCAATCTAGAGTATTGTAGTCACTGGGAGCATCTATAGCCAAAGAAAACCTCGCCATTATGTCCAAAATGTCAATTTAGTGAAAATTGACTATAAATTCACCTATGCTAGGCCAATGTCAATTTTCAGACAAATTTTTTTTGCAAACCAATACCTGAAGGCCTGATTTGCAAATCTGGTATGATTGCTATTTATATCTGCAATTTTATTTTCAGATCTAATTTATTTTTTCTCTAAAAAAAAATTGGACAAAATTTTCAAAAAATTTTAGACCAGTTTGGCGCACAGAGAATTTTTTTTGGAGGATTCAGGTAGTGAAACCCTGACCCCTACAAAGAATATTCATAGGGAATATTCTTCTTTTTTGACACAATGCAACATACTCATCGACGAAGTTTATACTTAGTGGCAATTTCATAAATTCCAGTCATTGCACTAGCATACAACCCTCACCAACTAGCAGGCACACAGACCCGGGTGATCTCTTTATTAATAACCACTGCCAACATTTCTTTTTAACATTCCATAGGGTATACCCACCATTAATGTGGGATATTTAACATACTCCTGGTGTAGTTTTAAAAGTTCCTAACAACAACCTTGTCTTTTGGCATCGTAAGAAAAGTTCACAGCTCTATTCTTATTTCTAGTGGTGACCTCTACATTCATTTCCACTGATAGCCCATTTGAAATGCTCGTGCACTTGTGATTGCTACCTTTTTTGACACAAGAAACTCTTCATCCTGGTGATAGATCAGTTACCAAAACTCTAGTGCCATCTTCCTTAATCCCCCAATAGCAATGACTCTCTGGCTAGGCATTTATACTTCTCACAGCATAGTCTCCGGTGAGAAATTTTAAAAAAATATCTCCATGATAATAAATTTTTTGGTCACCTTTCTCTAGACTGTAACTATTTACATAGTGGTGCATCAAGCCCACTATACGGCGCAATAAATTTTTCCATGTGGTCTAAGACTTTTGATAGCTAGTCGACCATTTTTGTGATGTACCACATGTCACACACTGACCTAGTCTTGGTGTCTCTTGCTAATTGAGTCTACACATTTGTTTGAAGTTATATACATACATACATATATGTGTGTGTGTGTACATACACACACAATTCACCTATGAGGATTTCCATGCTAAATAGTATATGCATCTTGTCCAGGGTATACTTTAAGAAACCCCTCCTTTAGAAAAGGTGTAAAAACTTGGCGAAAGGTGTAAAACACCTTAGAATTTATTTTTTTTTGTGCTGAAAAAATAGTTTACAAAGAAAAATTAATAATCTCCAATGGTGAAACATTCATAGTCTCTCAAACAATGTGTAAAATTAGGGCGAATTGTGTTATTTTAAAACCACGAAAAATTTATACATTGGCGAACAAAAAATAATAATCATAGTAAAATTTTAATATTTTGAGCGAATCATTTCATTTAAGTCTTGAAATCTTGAAAATTAGGGTCTTGTTCCTCGTATTTTTCAAATCTTTAGATTAACCTATTTTTTAAGACCCTCATGAAATATTTTCAGAAAAATGCTTTTAATGATATACCCTTTTCCCTAAGGGAGGGCTTGCATAAGCATGAGGTCATTATAATTTTGTTTAATCTTACATGACTGTGGTTAGCATACAAATTTCTTAATCATTCCATTAACAAATAGCTCTAATGACGCAAAGTCTTTTTAATTGTTGATCTTGTTAAGATCAATGAGTATTGCATGCCCGCAATTTCAAGACGCAAGGTATTTAAATTATGCAGGCATGCAACTTGGTGACACATAGCCTTCACTTTACGAAAGTCCCAGTGAACCGTAAAAAGAGTCATAAGTTGTCAGGAGCTTTTGTAGTTTTGTTAGTTCTTATTATGCATGTTCTAGATTTCCTACGGTGTCATTGGTTGAGTTACCAATAGAGAATATGCTTTTTATCACCAAGAAGCTTCGGCCATTGATTTCATCTGAATCAAGGACTAGCGCTTTCCTACAAGAAGGAGATGCTCATCAGATAAATAATGTGGGCAAGCGAAAGTTGGACAAGTGGCATGGTCTGATGAGATGGGCACGATGTTCTCAAAAAATAATGGCGAGATGTCCTCCATGGTGTGTGTTAGATGAGTTGGAATAGGTGGAGGAACATCATTCGTCACTTTAGCCAACATGGTACTCAAATTGCTTGATTTTATAACCATTGATCTACTAAAGATTAAAGGCCAATGCATGCCTACAATTTCAAGTTGCATGAGAGACGAATTATGTGAGCAAGCCATTTTTTGACGTGTGGCGAGGTGGGGTAAGATAGTTTTAATTGTATGATGTAGTGTGCCATACTGTATGAAGATTTGCTGACATGTACTGCTAGGTGGGCTATTGAAGAGATTTGAATCCTGAATGAAAATGGACTCTTATCAGCCATAGATCTTTCAAAGATCTACGGTTAAAGAAATTCTACATTAT
Source organism: Cupressus sempervirens (assembly GCA_028749045.1). Taxonomy (NCBI): domain Eukaryota; kingdom Viridiplantae; phylum Streptophyta; class Pinopsida; order Cupressales; family Cupressaceae; genus Cupressus; species Cupressus sempervirens. The sequence goes on along the minus strand of CM053787.1, from coordinate 1,015,780,518 downwards.
GAACTTGCAAGTTAGATAAGAAAAGCAAGAATGCGTTGGCATGACATCTGTTACGTGTCAGATAAGTTTGAACAAGTGGAGGAACATCATTAATCACTTTAGCCAATATGGTACTCAAATTGCCTGATTTTATAACCATTGATCTACCAGAGATTAAAGGCCAACGCATGCTCACAATTTCAAGATGCGCAAGAGATAAATTATGCCAGCAAGTGGTTTTTTGACGTGTGGTGAGTTGGGGTTGGATAGTTTTAATTGTATGATGTAGTGTGCCACACTGTATGAAGATTTGTTGACATGTACTGCCAGGTGCACTGTTGAAGAGATTTTAATCTCGAATAAAAGTGGACTCTTATCAGCCATAGATCTTTCAAAGATCTATGGTTAAAGCAATCCCACATTATGAACTTGCAAGTTAGATAAGAAAAGAGAGAATGCACTAGCACAACATGTGTCCATGGTGATGTCTAAAATTCTAACTCAGGAGATCCGATCAGTGCCGCCGTTGATTTTTTGAAGATCGATGACTGACACTTCCCCACAATATGGACTAGCATGAATTTTACGTAATGCGAGCAAGCGAGAATGGTGGGACCAAGTCTTAAAGGGAATGCTGAGTCATGCCACAATGGAAAGGTTAGATGGAGTTAAGCATGCTCATTGGTGGAATAGGACAGGTGTGCCGAGTTGAAAGCAACAATATCATGGGATTGCTGGAAGTTTAAATGCTGCAGTAAAACCTGTCAGAGCATGTTGTACAAGATTGATATTTGATTGGTCAAGTCAGCCAAGTGGGTCGTGAGGAAAAAATATTTTGGCCCACTGTTGATCTAGAAAAAATTGACGGATAGCACATCCTCGCAATAAGAAGTTGCATGAATTTTAAGTAATGCGGGCATGCACCCTTTTGACATTTGGTTGGGCACTTAATTTTTTAAAAAGAGAATTTTAATTGATAAAACAAAGTTGTTCGATCCTAGAGACTCTAGAGAGATCGACGGGTCAGATTCAAATTTGAGAAATAACACAAAACTAACGGGTGTGAGAATTAAATTGATTCAAAGTTTCCTTGTGCGACCTCAATGCACTGGTATAACATGAAGATCGCCATTGTTAAAGCATACAATTGCAGATTTTCCTAGAGCAAAAAGGATTTCTAGAGCTAAAGCACAAGATTTCTCAAGGGTTTTAGTGAATTTATAGAAAAATTTGCAAAGAAAGAAGGGCAAATTTAGTAGGTAACTAATCTATAACTTTTACAAATAAAATATTTTCTGTCTTAAAGTGTGAATTTTTTAAAATGCCTCCACGAAAGGAATTTTTTGGGCAAGTTGATTATTTAAAAAGGGCTGTGCATGATGATTTCTTAGAACAATTCCCCTTATCAGTAAATGAAATAACTAAAGGAAGGGGACTCATCCCTAAGAACCCTAGGGTAGTTGTGGCTAAGGGTTTTTATGATAGGGAAAACTAGGTAAGAGATGCCCAAGCCTCTATTGGGGGTTTGCAATTGTTCAAAAAATGATTCTTAGAATGAAATTTGGATACTCCCATAAGCAATGTCTAGGAATTTGACATTGGAAAATTAACAATTCCTTCAATTTTCTTCGATAGTGATCTATTGAATGACCTGGCAAAGAAATATGATCCTATTATAGGATGGGTGAAAAATCATTCTGGAGTCAATCTTTTTAGGGTTTTCCCTAAGCTGTTCAGTGATGTTTTCAACCTTAACCCTAACCATGTTGTGCATGAAATCATTGATATGGATTATTTACAAGCCAAATATGATGCACAAAGAATATACTTGAGGACAGGACCACTGCAGGAGCATGCTGCTAGAGTTGGAACTTTGTCTATGATTACTACTAGCACACCCGAGCCATTATTGAAAAGACATTTTAACCCCAGGGCTTAGGCAGTGTATACTTCTCTTTGTAAATTCCTTGGGATGGATGAAGCTGAGGAGATCCCAAGCTCAATTTTTCTCATAATGGCTCAAACTCTTCAATTTGGAATGAGTACCATTCTGGACTTTTCCACTTTTCTAGCAAAAGAGATTCACAATGGTTTGGTTGGAATAGCAAGGAGAAAAGTGAACAAACCATTTTGTTGGTATTCATTGTTGATGCATGTGTGCTTGTACAAGGGATACACCTTCTTCTCCAAGGGTATGGAGTTGGAAACAACCAAGGATGGAGAGAGGAATCCAGTGTAGTTGTGGAGTGTGGATATGACTTCAAAAGCCACATATGCTAGTTATGTAAGATTTGATAGATATTTCACATCTAGTTTGAGATTGCTTTTGAGAGGAGATAGCCCTAGAATCCCTCAAACATTGTTAGAATTGGTTAGACCCAAAGACCATGCAAAAGGATTACTGGTAATTTATAATTGGGGGGACATCATTCCCTATAATGTTTCAATAGTAATAAGAGTATATGGCTTCCTGGGAAAGCCTCATGTGATGTCATTTCATGTGCCTTTGAAGATAGGAATAGTTGAACTCCTGTGACAGATAGGCACTATAGATGAGAGGGATTTGTCTAAGAAGGGCACATTTTTTCCAATTGTTACTATAGTACATGATTTTGTTTTTGTCAAAAAAGGGTGGAAACACCTCAATTTGTTCCTAGATAGATATAACATGGCAGAATATCATGCTAGGTTTAACAACCTTGAAGGATTCTATGACCATTTAAGGGAGAGAATAAAAGCTTCCCGCATGGTATACCAAGTATACTACCTAGAGGATGTGATTAGAAATTTTTTTACTCTGCAAGAGCAAGAATTGAGAAAGGAAAAATGGGTGGTATATAGAAAAACCCTAGAATTCTTTAATGCATTTGACACCCATTATGATCCATTGAAAGAAAAGAAATATCGGGGAGCTAAGATGCAGGCACTAATGAATAATTTTGTTGAGATAATACAAGCCATGAATGAGAAGAAAGATGCATATGTCAAGGCTTATCCAGACAAAGCTGTAGAGGTATAGAAGAGAATAGATAGTAGAAATGTGGTATCTCCTGGCTAGTATACATTGCAAAGAAGGGCAGGTTATGTCATGGTTAAAAGTGTGCAACAGGCACCCCTGCATCAGAGGCCAATATCAAGAAGTCCATCCATAGCCAGCTCTCCAAAAAGAAGAAAGTTAGAACAGGGGTCTTCTTCCCAAGTGGAACAATATTCTCCAAGCCAGTCTCCAATCAGAATTGATGATGAAACATCTCTGAGAGAACAACTTAAAAATTTTGGTGGAGAGGGAAGAGTAATTGTTACCCCCACATATTTAGGGATTGGAGAGCCTCAGGAGCCACCCACACCTTCCTTGGATTTAATTGTTGCTAATTACCAAGGTAAGGAGATTGACCCTATAGTTGCCCAAGCCTCTGAGAGGTTTATTAATGATGAAAATTTTGTGAAGTCTAGAGCATTTGCACAATTTTTGTGGAGGCTAAATATAGGAAATTTTGAAAAAACTTGTGAAAAAATAAAGGCAGAACAACCTGATAAGTCAGATTCTACTATTAAGGAGGAGGTAAAATCTAAATTTTTGAATGATTTTTCCCAATTTACCCTTGAGGTCAGGAGGCAAATAATTAAATAGTCAGGAGTCATTATTTTGCCAGAATGTGATATAGTGAATGCCCTGGTTTTTGATTCAGTCAGGAAGCAAAAGGATGTCCAGTTTGAAACTGAAGAAGAGGTATTACAGGCTCATAGAGGAGTCAAATTTAGTGATGACCACCAAGACCTTGTTATTTGGTCAATTAAAAAAAGAGATAAGACCAAAATGAAAGAACTTTCTATTGTAGAGCATATTGGTGCATTGACAATTTACAGGGCTGGTGAGGTAGGCAGTAAGCAGATAATGGGAATGTCCTCAGAAATGCTAAAATTTGGCGGTGTTGTATCTGGCCAGGAAGAAGATAGATTTACCCAACTCAGTGCTAGGTTTGAAGAAGTTTTGAAAGCATATGAGGAAAGGGGTATATAGATACAGTCATTGGAAAAAAAAGTATCTCAAATGGAGAAGGTATCGGGGAAAAGAAAAATGGGAGAGACTAGCAAACCCAGGATTGCATACCCGCCAAGGCCACCTATTGAACCCTTCAAGTCTACTCCAATTATTGAGATACATGATACTCCAGAGAAACCTCAGTTCTATACTGCAGATGATTTTGAAGAAGAGAAGAATAAGTTGTATGCCATGCATGTAGAGCTTAATAATCAACATGAAGAAAAATTGAGGCACGGTATTATGTATCTAATAGATAGGATTGAATGGCCCGCATTTTTTGATCAATTATCAAAGATTTCAGCAATTAGAGATGAATTAAAGCAAAATGAAGATATTTTCAGATCCATTGTACAAAAGTGGATGGAGAGAAGCTCAGATATCACTGCTATCTGTATCAGTATAACTATATATGTTATTCATCTAACATATCATCAGATAGAAGGAATTTTTGCTCTACTAAATAAGTTGCAAGATTTTGATGATAAACAAGATTCTTTCTATAGAAGATTAACCAATTTTATTTCCAAGTATTTTGCAAAAAAAATTTATTTATTCCCTTGTGCTCTAAAGTCAGTTGATAAAATAAAAGAAAAGGAAGAATGGAAGAGGGAGCTAGATGAAGCTTTTTGTGAGAGAATAAATAGGGTTATAAATGAAGTTGGCCATCTATTGTGGGCAATAACAAATGAGGAGTTGGTTAAAGTGTAGATATTTTATAACTCTATCTGAAAAGAATTGGTTAATATGGAGGCAATTGAAAATTCCTTGATAACTGTACAAAAAGAAGTTCTGAATTTTGATTGGCTAGATGACATTTTTTATAATAAGTTGAAGGATAAATTCATGTCTATAGAGTAGATGTTAGAAGATGACAACGCAGAAGATTATGCAAGTGTAGCTGTTGCTTTAACAGTCGATGATAAAGACAAAGAAAATCTCCAAGTTAAAGTAAACTTGCAAGTAACTAAAGGAGACACGTCACTTTCAAGCCTCATGGTCACTTATTCTGAGGAATCAGATGGATAAAAGAATCAAATTATTGTGTTATGCCAATTCCAGAGGATGTAACATAAAGGGCCCACAAAAGGAATGTTTGATGTAAAACTTTTTCTGTTACTCACATTTTTGTCATTTTTATCAAGTTATCAAGAATTGTGTATGTATTTGAGAATTTGAGATGACAATCAGAATGAAACTAAAAATAATCCTCATATAGTTTTCCTAGTCTTGAATCATCCCTGGGTATACCCACCCTAGTTTTGCAAAGCCAAAAGAGTAACAACTAACAAAAATCTTGAACTCAAATCAAGAGAAAGGTACAAAAATAACATTATGTCAACAATAGAGTAACAAAAATCTTGAACTCAATTTTTGTAAATTGTAATTGCAATATGAGTGAATAATGAATATTGAAGAACTGAAGTAGAGTATACTGTATACCTATAAATTCCTTAGAACTGAATGCTACATTACTAAATCACAATTCACTTCATTGACCCAGTCTCAAATGTGATGCTTATATATCCCATATGGACTCTAGAATCCAGATCCTGAAACTAAAGGCTGAATGGTACTAATAGGTTCCTCTTCATTCTAAATCGTGTATTCAAAATCCATAAAATCTTCATCTTCATTTTGACTTTGAGACCTAAATTCATCATTTATGTTGGAGTCAGTAGTAGAATTAGAACCACCATCTTTTAAAGTGTTTCAAAAGCCTCATCTTTCATGTGTGGAATTCCAAATGGCCAATGACCTATCATAAGGAAAATCTCTAACATTGTATTGAGTTACAAACAACCTCAAACAAGTTTCCAAATTTTTATCTAGTTTGTTTCTGACATTTGATTTCAAAAACCCCAATGCACTGAAAAATCTCTCATCTTCCACCGACCCTAATATCATTATTTGACATAAATCAGTGAGTTCAAAATATTCTGATATTGAAGTACATAATACTTCACTTTGACTTATCCTTTTAAAGAGCTTTGTTATTGCACCAGGATCGAATGGATTCTCAAACTTTTCCATCTGGTTTTTCATACACAATGCAAAAATTTTACATTGATTTTTAAGATTATTTGAATCTAAGATTCCTTCTATTAGTTGTCCATTGAAATCTATATGCTTTGAAAACTATGTTATCAACTCATCCAGTTTATTATGAAACAACTTTGCATCAGTTGGATTATGTGCAAAGTTTTTCAAAAATTGAGGAAACACACAACTAATGGCTTCAAGAATTTCTTCTCGAGGGAATCTTTCATGAATCTCACTTGAAATTTGGTGGGAAATAGACTTCACATTTTCACTAATAGATTTAGCAATCTTGTCAAAATCATCCTTTCTAACTAGTAGTACTCTGCCTCTCTTGGTTTTTCTAGATTGGTGCATTGGTATTTCAAATCCTTTCACAAACCCACATAGCTCATTTTTCCCATTGAATTGTAAAAAATTCTCAGCATGATTCAAATCTGTAATTATCTCCCACTTTGAAAAAAATTGGGCTATGACCTAAGAGATCTAAATAGAAAGAATCCAGAGCCATGCATGTCATTTTACGTAAATCAGAATACTCATGAATATACATAGTTCTATCTTGGGCTTTCTTAACAAGTTTGTTCATTAAATCCAGCATGGGGAGAAGACTAGCTAAATTTAATAGGTTCTCTATATCACTTAACTTATTTAACAAATTAGGAGCTATGTCCACTGTAAGTTGTTGCTCATATAGAACTCCAATCAAGGATTGATATTCTGCTAGAACTCGTTCTGCTGGTCCTTGCAAAGATATCCATTTGGTCTCAACATCCTTGAGAATATTATTTCCTATTGTTACTCCCTCAGAAAAAATCTTAAATTCTGCAAAGCATTTAGGACTTCTGCAAAAGTACGAGTGGAGCTCACGAATTAGATCTTCAATTTTTGACACTATAGGAAAAGTACTTACAATCTTATATGCTAAATTCATCCAATGGGCCATGCAGTGTATGCTAAGCATGTAAGGTGCAATACTAGTTTGTAATCTTGCACAAAGACCAATCATTTGCCCTTGCATTACTGTAACTCCATCAACTCCGACACACACTAACTTCTTTGCAATTTTCAAGTCATCCATACCAGCAATTTCATTCAAAGATTTCTTAACTTCTAAAGATAAATTGTCTGCAGTTGAATTGGCCCTCATTTTATGAACACAAATTAGATTACCCTGATGGACATGATCTTTTACAGTATATACATGCATACAAACCCAAGCAGTGTTATCTACCATAGTGACTTCATCTAAGGATAATGAAATGAACTTGGATTCTTTTACTCTCTCCTGTACATTTTTCTTTTCTACCTCAGCAAGACAGCTTGTCATTTCCCATCTAGCGTATATTGACCAATGTGACATAGGATAGTGAGGAACTCTCAAAAAAGATAACAAATTACCATATTCTGAAATGTCTCTCATAGGATGCCCTCTAGATAGAATATGAAAAATAACACTCATCTGAACAATCTTTGCCAAGTTTGCATCATTGGCTGCATGTTGAAGCCCATCCTTGATTGGATTGCCACTACTGTCACTACCAATTACAGCTATTTTCTTGAAATGCTCTTCATATTTTATGGCATACTTAACATGAAGGCATTCTTCCTTTGGTTTCCATCTCACTGCCGCTACTTTCTTTCCATCTAAATTTTTTTTTCATAAACTTTACCAATATGTTTTTCTATAGTGTCAAGCTTTAACAACAACTTTTTCTCTCTTTTAGTTTTCCAAGTACAAATCGTACACTTGCATTTTGTTGGTGGTTCATCATTGTTTGTGACTGGTTCAATAAACTAGTACTTTGTTACCAATCAACTTGGAAAGTCCTTTTCATTTCCCACTCCTACCCCATTTTTACATTCCTTTTTCTTTTCTTCCTACCAACATCAATATTATCTTTTGTTACAACATCTTCTGTCGTTGGAACATTTTTATCCTCGTTTGATGCATTTTGATTTAATTGAATAACAACTTGCTCTTCTAGTGGTGGTGAGGTATTGTGATTTCCTTCTACACTTGTACTTCCCAAAGTTAGTGCACCAGAAACATTGTCAATTCCAAAGAAAGCCTTTATGGTAGTATCTCTAAGTTTTCGGCATTTTGATGTAGGATTAATCCCTTCACTACCCTTGGGGGTCTTACCCTTGTCACTTCCCTAAGATTGATCAATATTAGTTACAGACTCACCCTCCCCTGACATCTCAATCCACTAATAATCTGTTTAAACTTTACTTCCTTGAGAATAAGCAGTATTACTATCAGACTAGTAATTGAAACTTAAAGAAAAAAAGTTAAATTTCAAATCTGATTTTTGACAGTTGGTGAATCGACATTCCATGACAAAGGAAATAGGATATTGACCTTAGGTATTCAATATCCATGCATGCACGCTTTAAAAACCATTAACGTCTAATTTTTGAAAAAAATCTAATGAAAATGAGATAAGAAAGGAAACTGTAGATAAGCTTCTGATTAAATTAAACTACATAAGCTCAAGGAGAGTATTTTATAGCACAGCTACACATACCAGTCTACCACCACTTGTGGAGTCTGAGTCTTTCCTACGATGTGTCCTGCACTGCCAAAAATTTGATGGAGTGCCAATAGTATTTCGTGAATGTCTCATTGCTTGGGAGAATTCAAATTTCTATACAAATCAATACAATTACCAATTTACCATGCCAAATGAGCCAACTCCTCCAAGACAAAATGAAAGTGTGTTGGCGAAATGAGCCGACTCCTCCACTTCCCATAACATGAAACGAGCCAACTCCTCCACAGTAAAATGAAACTAGGATGGTAAATTCTCCCATACTACATTAAACGAGAACTTGAAAACTAGCGAACATTCCACAATAAGCGTTACCTGGTCGGCTACGTGAAAGGTGAATACCACCAAGAAAAAATTCAAACGAAACATTTTTTTGGCGATTACAATGCTAGGCAACCAGGTAAACCCAACAAAGCTTGGCAATCAGGACACCATGGAAGGGCTCAGAAATCGCCAAAACTAACACTGGAAAAATGTCAAATTTGCCAAAATACAAAAATTCACCACTATATTATACCTTGATCTTGTCTTCTTTTGTTAGACATCAACTATGTGAATGCTTTCTAAATTGCTTTCAGTTGACTAAATATATATAATAAATAATGCAGGTTTCTATGCCAAACTAACTCCAATGTGTACAAATATCTAATAATTGGGATTTAAACTAAGCAAGAACTATATGTTCAAGGAACCAAAAGATGACTGCAATGAGACTATTACAAGTGAAAAAGCTTCAGTCTCGTTAAAGAGAATTGGGATGTGTGTTTGAAGACCTAACAAATTTGAGCTTCACTTGGTTTCAAGAATACTATAATATTCTCTACTTAACAAGGCCAACCATGTGAAGGTGGAAGCTCATCTGGCCTCACCCCCCTCCCCCTAACACCAATCTAAAGTACCCATTATCATTTAATTACATACTTCATTCATTCATTCATCCATTTATGAACTATAACATTCAATCAATACAATCACATAACATTCATTAATATGATATAAAATTCATTAATACACAATACTAATCAAAAATTCATTAATACATAACAATATTCATTAACATAAACTAAAAATTGCTATTAATACGCATCATTCATACAAAATTACTTAAAACAAAGTTCTTTCATTATCCAACAAGGTTTATCAAAGAAGATTTTTAAAACATCATTTTTTTTTTTTTGTTTTTCTGAGCTCTCTTAAGAAAAGCGCTCATAGGAGCATCCATATCTACTTCATTCTCCTCCTCTTCTAGCATGTGTAATGTCAAAATACGATGGCTCCTTCTTTTTGGAGGAGCAGGAGGTTGCTGCACTAAAGGGGGCTCTATTGCTAGAACAAGTGAATGAGATAAATTGGCATACTCTTTTTCTTTTTCTAACTATTACAAGTTTGTAATTAAGTACGAGTGCAACATAAAATGAATTTTTCTTACCTGACAATGCCACATCATCTACATTAACATTTTGATCTACCACCATGTCAACATGTTGAACACTTGGAACATGGTCCACTACTTTAGCATGATGTTCAACATGCTCTGAAATATTCAAAAAAAGGATACACGTCAAATTCCAATTGAAGATGTTAAATTGTATTCACAATTGCATAATTAATTTCCAATAGAAAATTAATACCTCCACCACTATAATGCACATCATGGCCTTCATCGGGAGAAGGTTCTCTGGTAGGATATAAAGGCTGCAGTAAAATGTTATGCACATTGTTATGTAGTCAATTTACATTTAAAACTAATACCAAAAAAGAATCTTCTCAACTATTTAATTTCATTTACTTTTCATCTGACCAATTTACCTGTGAGATATCATTTGGTGCACTAGATTGTTGGGAAAGGCTTACAGATTCTTCATGTAGGCATGCAACCACAACTTTACAGCCTTCCTTCAAGGTAATTTTTCTATCTTCATCTATGACCTCCACATTGAAATTTGTGCCCTATGTTTTTTTCTTGATAATGTCATTTTTCCATGTATGGTTTCATTAAACAAAACTGTTTGCAACATTATATTAAAAAAAAAATACAAAATTCATTGCTCTACTTACAACTTGAGACTGCAAATTCATATAGCCACCAGAGCCAAGTTTGTGTTGGGCAACCTTTTTTATTATGGCTTTTTGTAGCCACAGATGTGTCCTGCAATCTATGAACAATTTCAAACATCTTAGATTATGTATTTACAAATATCAATAATTAGTGCATGATTACAATGTACTTAATACTATAATGACATACCTCTTTTTACCTTGTGCTACTTCATTATCTCTATCTTCACATAGACTTTTCTCCTTTGCATCTTCTATTATTTCATTCCACTCCATCGGTGGAATCATAGGAGGACGGTCATACTTTGGGTTATCCTTAAGAGCCCTTCTATATTAACCCCTCACAGTATTTATATGCTTTTGTGCTCTTTTCAGAAGTAGGCCAGTGTCAAAAATGTTTTTCCCAAATTTCTCCTCAATGGATGCAATCAGCTAATTTTTTTAATTCCACAGCTTGCAAATTCCACCTTTTTAAAAACAAATAGATTGTTAGATTAATAAATTTAATATATTACAATAAATGGAAGAAAACAAAAATTATGTAGCAATGATACGAAACTACATACCTTTTACATTGAAATGTCCCTTTTTCTAATTTTTTATGATATTTCAAGCCTCTAATCAGATTTTCAAAATCAAACAACCAATATTACAAAGATCCACCAATTTCTCAATAAACCTCAAATCGGGTATGTCCGAAATAGTGCCAAAAACTTCACAACTTCACATATTATTAATAAATCTTAAAATGAAAATTTTTACAGAAATTTCAGCAGCATAATGGCTTAAAAAATGACATTTTTAGATATGTATATAATTTACTAAACAGCTCACAAATGTAGGACAAAAACTATGCTCATCGGGCTCCCGAAATTAACACAAAAATGTTCGAAAACACCACAAAAATAATAATAATCTATCTCAAAAGTTTAACCAGGTCCTAGTATATATATTCAGCCCTATTTTAACATCTTAAAGTCTGAAATACAACAGCAAGCCAAACTGATATGAAATACTCAACCGAAAACACCAAACTCTCACAAAAAACACACCCGAAAATCCAAAAATTTGCACTATTCAACACAAGCAAAAACTCTGCATGAGCTTGCACATGGAATGGATTCAAACTCCCATCCTTAGCCTTCTTGGAAACCTACAAACTCTCATCCTTGGGTCTCCTTCTCCATAGATTTGGCAGCCTTTGAAGAACAACAAAGCAATAAGTGAAAATCAAGTTTTGGAATGAGCCCAAAATGCCTCCAAACCCCTTAAAAGAGGGCATAACCCTAAGTCATGTCAAATAAGGGTTAATAAAATATAATTTAATAATAATTTTTATTTATTAGTCAATTGGTTTCCAAAGATTAGCCCCTTTTGCCAAAATTTTAGCTTTTTTGAGCCTACCTGCCTTAGCAAAGTTTATTATTTTTAATTATGTGAAAAGGGGACATGACAAGTCCTCCCCTCCCAAATATTGCTTGTCCTCAAGAAATGAAGGTTGGAATTCTCAAGAATATGCACTCCTTCCCAAGTTGTATCCTCTAGTGGTAATCCTTTCCATTTGACCAAATGCTCTATGACGCTCTAATTTCTCAATCTTTTCTCTCTTGTATCCAAAATCTCTTCTGGTATCAAAACTAATTTTCAGGTTCATCATCAAGAGGTGGTAATTCTATAGATACTATGGTTTGCTGGTCTAGAACCTTCTTTAGACAAGATAGATGGAAAATTATGTATTTTTCTGTTTGGTGGGAGCTCCAATTCATAAGCTACCTCTCCTACCTTCTTGATGATCTTATAAGGCCCATAGAACCTTGGCTTGAGTTTCTCTACCCCACTCCTCTTCAAAAAGTCCTCTCCATCTTCTTTGCAGAGACCTCCTTAGGTGCTCCATTTGATAAGCCTCTCAATATGACTTATTTCCCATTGGAATGAAATTTAAACTCCATAGTTTGATGGTTCATGTAATAGCCTCCAATAGAGTGCAACCATTGAACACCCAATACAAGATCTGTCTCCCCAATACTAACCACATAGAATTCATCACATAAATCATAATCTCCTAAGGTCATCTTGAGTTGTTTCACCACCCGTGTGCAAGGCATAGTGAATCCATCAGCTACAGTAACATTGAATCCCTCAAAATCTTCTGCTTTAAGCCCTCTTTTCATGACAAATCCCTCATCAATAAAATTGTGAGTTGTCCCACTATCAAGAAGAACTGTCAACCTTTGCCCTACTAGTACCCCTCGAATTCAAAAGGGATGGTATCTTGGGATTCCTGATAATGCTGCTAAAGTGCCATCCTTGCTGATTTCTTTTTCTTTCTCTTCTTCTACCTCCTCTTTAGTGTCATGAAATTTCTCAGGCTCATCTGAATAAGATTCTGAAGCAACTTCAATATAGTGCACTTGACCTTTCCCCAAACATCTGTGTCCTAGAACCCATGGTTCTCTACAAGTAAAACAAAGCTTTTTCCTTCGTAATTCACTCCTAGTCTCTTCATCTACCTTCTTATTTGCCACATTTATCACATCTTTTGGTGGTAGTGTTGGGAAAGTCTTTTTCTGAAAATTCCCCTTATGTTGCCAAAGATTTGTGGGTTTTTTATTAGTGACTGGTTTCATAGGCATGCAAGTTTCAAGTTGCAAGCTTCTTTTGATAGCTTTCTGTAAGGTTAAGGGTGAGAAAGCCTTAACCAAACCCTTAACAGAATCTTCTAAACCATCATGAAAAAGATAAACAATCCTCTTTTCATTCATATTAGGTACCATAATAGCCACTTTTTGAAACTCTTCTATATAATCATTAACTGATTTGGTTTGCTTCAACTTTGACAATTCTTTAAAGTACTCTTAATCATCCTTGAGGTCAAATCTATCTATCACTCTTTGACTAAAATTATCAAATGTAGTTACCTGATCATGACCTTGAGTAGTCATTCCATGATACCACCAATCATAGGCTACATCTTCCAAGTGTAGACTTGCAAATTGAACAACATCACTCTCCTTCATGGGGTTAAGTGTGAAGAAAGTCTGTAATTTTTGTAGCCATGCTCTAGGTGAAATTTTATTTGTTCCATCAAAAGTAGGTGTTGTAAACTTGCTTATTTTATTTTTGAGCTCTCTTCCACTTATGTCATGCTCCCTCCTATTCTCTTTCTTGGGCATCAAAGTGTTCGTCATATCCACATATTCTCTAAAAGGAACCGAACTGTGAAAGTCATCATCTAAGCCATTATAAGTAGCTCTTAATGCAATCAAGTTACTTGTAACCTTTTCCACGGGATTAAGGGCTGGATTCGGTATTGGTGGCTCATCTGCAGGAAAAAAAATAGTTTTGGTTGATTTAGATGGTGTGGATTTAAGATTTGTTGGCTCCTCTGAAGTGCTCCCTTTCTCATTAATATATGCAACTCCTTGCAGTTTTTCTGTCAATATTCACAAAGCCTCTCTAGTTTCTGCCAAACTATCCACTGTTTTCTTCTCAGTATTTTGGATGTCTTGGAAGAATTTCTTTGCCATCTCATTTGGATCAGCCATACTTTTCCCTTAATTGAATTTTGTACTTTTACTTTCAACTGGAGGTTTGATCAAATTTTTTTAATTCTTTTCTCATTGCAAATATCTTTTTTCTCTTTCACTTAGTTGCATGCAACCTTCTACAAACCCTCAGGCTGGCAAGATCATAGCTCTGATACCACTGAAATGTCCCTTTTTCTTATTTTTTATGATATTTCAAGCCTCTAATTATATTTTCAAAATCAAACAACCAATATTACAAAGATCCACCAATTTCTCAATAAGCCTCAAATTGGGTATGTCCGAAATAGTGCCAAAAACATCACAACTTCACATATTATTAATAAATCTGAAAATGAATATTTTTAAAGAAATTTCAGCAGCATAATGGCCTACAAAATGACATTTCTATATCTATATAGCATTTACACAATAGCTCACAAACATAGGACAAAAACTATGCTCATTGGGCTCCCAAAATTAACACAAAAATGTCCGAAAACACCACAAAAACAATAATGATCTATCTCAGAAGTTTAACCATGTCCCAATACATATATTCAGCTCTATTTTAATATTTTAAAGTATGGAATACAGCAGCAACCCAAACTGATATGAAATACTCAACCGAAAACACCAAACTCTCACAAAAAACACACCCGAAAACACACAAATTTGCACTGTTCAGCACAAGGGAAAACTCTACATGAGCTTGCACATGGAATGACTTCAAACTCCCATCCTTATCCTTCCTAAAAATTTGCAAACTCTGATCCTTGGGTCTCCTTCTCCATAGGTTTGGCAGCCTCTAAAGAACAACAAAGCAATAAGCGAAAATCAAGTTCTGGAATGAGCCCAAAATGCCTCCAAACCCCTTAAAAGAGGGCATAACCCTAACTCACGTCCAAGAGGGGTTAATAAAATCTAATTTAATAATAATTTTTATTTATTAGTCCATTGGTTTCCAAAGATTAGGCCCTTTTGCTGAAACTTCACCTTTTTGGAGCTTGCCTGCCTTAGCAAAGTTTATTATTTTTAATTATGTGAAAAGGGGACATGACATACGTATGGTGGGTCCAAATAGTCTCAATGTCATATGAAAAAGATGTTCAAAGAAAGCGTTATTAACTACAAAAACATAAAGGATTTATTAGTCCAAAATGAGTAATGTAAAAGTAAACTAAATTTAAACTTTAAATAATATCAATTTTAAAGCACCTGAAAGCTTTCATTCTCTTAATGGAAACATAGTTTTCTTATTCAGCAACAATGTCCCTCCATACAAACCAGTACTAATCACATGAACTGCTCTAGGAAATGGATCACCTTCAGTAGTACTGCTCTCTGTTGGTCTACCTCCCTACCTATGTCCATGTCTCTCTATGTGTGGCTATATATATATATATATATATGTATGTATGTATGTATGTATGTATGTATGTATGTATGTATGTATGTATGTATGTATGTATGTATGTGTGGGTGGGTGGGTGGTGTGTGTATGCATGTGTTTGTGTGTATGCAAGATTCTGTAGACATCATTTAAGCACTAATATGCTACTTCGTTGTTCATCAACTTGTAGAAAGACATTACAAAATATAGAAAAACAAGGTTTTACTAGTTCTACTGGGCATAGACAATGATTTTTTCATGGTCCTTGTTGCCGAAAATGTAGCAGACAATAGTGGACCACCAACTAAAGGAGGAGTCTGCACTTCATCATGAGCTAAAGAATAGAATATTGTTAGCAATGGATAAATATCAAATGGGATACTAGCGAGAAACATCCACAAAAAAAAGGTAAGTGTTATAATGTTGGTCAAAAAAAATAAAGTGTTACTTACACGAAGGTATTGCGCAACAATCCTGACCATGTTCACCATGTGACCTTGCAACTAGCACATATGTCTATACAAGAACACATAAAATTAGAGATCATGATCCATAAGATACTATAAAAGATTAATATCTATTGAACTTCTATTACTACTTACTTTCAAAGATTGGATTTTGCGGTCCAATTCTAATCTTAGTGCCTCTTTCTCCTCATTTCTGTCACCCTTGATGATAATTCTAACAAGCTCATCAGTGTATCTTTGCATAATTTGTTGGGTGATGAATATAGGGTCAGTACTAAGGCCAATGTCATGTAGATATGATGCCCATATTTCAAATTGCATTTGATCAACGATCATTGTAGCTTTTTCCTATCATTTGTGACATCAAATATTCATATACTTTCATCAAAATAACTCCAAAGCCATAAAGAAAAGAACATAATAATAGGACATTTGTTTCTATATTAACATTAAAATTTTCAATAATTAATGTTTACCTCTATTGAAGGTGTCTGAGATGGTGCATCCATATTGCCCTGTGAAAAAAATTAGTAAGTCTTAGAAATCAGCAGCGAAATTAAAGTAACAAACTTACCAAAAGAAATATTAATAATAAAGTAGATTTTATATGTAAATCATTTTTCTTAAGTTAAAAAATTTAGCGTAACTAATGTTTATATATAAAAAAATATTTGACATGTTCTACTTAATGTTTGTATGTGCACATATGGTTTGGAAAGAAATATTTGGTCATACAAGACCTTATCATAGGTGACATTGATCGTATCTGAAGATTTAATTGAGCATCATGATCTTCATCCATGTCATCATCATCATCATCATCAAACTTGTCACTTTCATCATCGTCCTCACCACCACCATCTTCATCACCATCATCATCCTCTTGATCACTATCATCATCATGACCATCATCGCCATGATCATCACCATCTTTATAACCATGATCATGATCGTCATCAGCATCATCATCATCATTATCACCATTATCATTAGCATGACCAAAATCATCACCATCTTCTTCACTGGGTAACTATCATTCCTAATAATCATTTACTTCCTCTTGTGCTTCTTGAATATCTTCTTCTTCGATCACATTATACTTTATTGGCCTTCCTCTTGGGTCATGTCTAACAAAAAATGAGCAACCTGGTTTGTTTAGAACACCAAAGTAAAACACCTGCTCGTATTGACTTGGAAGAACATAGGGCTCATCTCTGACTAGCTCAAATGACCTTGTATTAATCATAGTAAATCCACTGTCATGTTTAATAATAGTCCTATCGGGATCATTTCAATTCAGTTGTAACCTAAACCATTTGATGAAAAATAGAACTCTTTTGAATGAATCAAAGTCGCAATCAAGTATATCATCCAAAATGCCATAGTATCAATTTTCAAATTCTTGAGGATGTATGTCAGTTCTAGATGAAATATTGGTGACTGCGAAGACAATACTTATCTCAGAATCACACGTTTTCTTCATTTCATCCAACTTTTTTGTACAAAATTTATAATCATGGTAGTACATAGCTTTGTGGTGTTTGACCTAAAATTATTCAAACATGTCAAGAATCTTCTCATTGATCTGTGAGTTGATATTAAACTTATGTCTCATGATTAGTGATCTTATGCATACCTCTGTATCTCTTAAGCCATATATTAGATCAAGTACCATTGGCATAACATTGGGATGTCCATTACAATGAGTTTCTTTAACCAATGATGCAACAACATCCCATCTTAATGAGCGACTATTTTCTTGAGACTGTTCAATCCACACTATCATCCAATCAAGATTGTTTGCAATGTACAAGTGTAGTGCATCCTACTCATGAACAACTATAAAGAAGACAATTACACTAGTTAAAAACAACTTATATATATTGATTATGGATAAGAATTGTTAAATTTTAAAAAAAAAAAAAAAACTTATAATTACCTATCACCCTCCTGAATTTACCTTTCCCTGTTAGGTACTCCCCTTTGAATTTTTCATTATAGTTGGGATCCCAAATGCGATCTACATGGATACCTACTGCAAACTTTGGCAGATATTCAGTGATATACACCATGGTCTAGTATATCATATATCTCTCTATCATAGAACCCTCAGGACGTGGTCTTTGTAAAACTAAGTCCTTCATAAATTTCAAGTGCCTCTCAACCATCCACATTGATCTAGCTTGTACAGGTCCACCCAATTCAATCTCCTCAACTTGATGTATGAGGTAGTGTTTCTTGAGCATTGAAAAATGTTGGAGGCAAACACTTTTGCATTTCACACATAAGCTGTGACATTTTTCTCTTCCAATATTTTATATTTTTTTTATCAATTTCTTTAGATGATAACCACCTAAAAGAGATTCAACACCCAAAAACACATAGAGGAGATTTCAAATAAAATTATATAATAGATTTCAAATAAAAAGCTACAAATCTAAGAAAAAACACTCTTCTAACCTCATGTATTTTTCAAGATCATATATAACTTGTTTAATACTATTGTCAAACTGTTGTGGAAGGGATAGAGGTAGGATGAACTACAATCATTAAAAAATGATCATTTCAATATATTATTAAATAATGCAACTGGTACTACATTCAATCTTACAAATATACTGTAAATAGAAAACATGACTTACCTTGAGGAAGGTATGCCAATCATGTGTCTTCAACCCTGGCCCAAAATCACCTTTCTTTCATAGAAGAGTACTTATATTTGCAGAAAATCCTATTGAAAATTTTATTTTTTTTATGACTTCTTTTAACGCATCACTTTCTTGCTCCGTTAATAACTAAGGAAGGACACTTGTATTTATGCAGTCTCCATTCCTATTTGATTCAATGAAAACTTTTAGTGTATGATTAGATTCATGAATGTCAGTACAAATTTTAGCAATTTGTTCTCTATCATGCCTTCCATCCAACATTTTCCATAGTGTCTCTGTTACATTCTTTCCAATATGCATAGCATCAAACAAATGCGTGATTGGGAGATCCTTGTAGTATGGTAACCTACTAAATTGAGTAGGATAACTTTTCATTCCTCTAGGAGGTTGGTCATTGATGCCTTGATGACCTTCACAAGCATTAGTTATAGCATTAGTAAATATAAGAGAATATCAAAATACAAATTGTAATCTTTGGACGACCAATTGGGCATTACCTCAACAATTTAGTCGATCATATTTCAACTTTCATAAATGAGGTGTCATTCTTCGTGGCCTTGATGATGTCTCTTCTTTCCCATTGAAAAGATGTTTTTCAGTAATTCGATACTTATGATTACATGGTGGAGAAAGTGTCTAAACTCATCAAACACCTGCTTTCCTAAACTTCTCGAATGATGACATTTCATCTTCGGACCACAAACTAGACATGCAAATTTTTCTTTTTTTTGAAGACCTAAAAGATCATGTATAATTGGATCATGTACAATGATCATGCACAACTTAAGCATTTGATAGTAATGTGTAACCACTATAACATAACAAAAATATGTAATCTTAACAATATAACATACTACAAAAATGAGTTAGCCCAGGGGCATCATGTATTGTCCATACAAGCATTGCATGGAATTGAAATTTTCAATGTCCTATCAGTGTAGAGATGTCATACATAGTGATGCCATTCCATAACTTCAACAACTCATCAATTAAGGGTTCAATATACACATTCATATCTTTAACTTGGTATTTACCTAGCAATTAAATGAACATAAACATTACATAATTATTATAACCATTTTCATGCACTATTTATAAATTAATTTAGATAACTATAAAATAAAAAAATACTTGACAAAATCATTGGCAACATTATGTGCTCCCTCTTTATGGACATCCAAGGAGGAATGTTATTGTTAATAACAAAAATAGGCCATACTAAGGAAAAAAATCTCATATCTCCATATGGATTGATACCGTTCGACGCCAATGAAAGTTTCAGATTACGAGGTTCTTCTTTAAAGTGTGACCATGTTTCTTCTATCTCTTTAAATGCAGAACCATCGGCAGGCATTCACATAATGTCATCCTGACTTCTATTGCATGCATAGTAATCCATAAATTGTGCCAAGCTAGTGCACCTAAATAACCGTTCAAGACATGGAACAATGGAAATGTACCAAAGAACCTTGTGAGGCACTTTTTTTGTTATTTGATCTGACTGATATCTACTAACATGACAATCAGGGCATTCTATTGCAAATTCATGTTGTTTATGATATAGAATGTGATCATTGGGACATGCATGTATTTTCTGATACTTCATTCCAATATGATCCATAATGTTAGATAATTCTCTGTACGAATGAGGCAAAATGTTTGATGGTGGTAACAAAAACTCACTAATCAACCTACAACAAAAAATATGCATTGTTAATATAATGAATAGTAATTGTATGCAAACATTGAAGATGAAAAAAATGAAATACCTTAGCATATGTGACATTGCTACATTGGATATACTATTCATAACCTTTAAGTTTACCAACAACAATATAGCTAATAGTAGAGTTGTTTGGGAGCCTTTGTATAAGGGCTCATGTGCCTTCTCAAGTAAAGTTATATCAAGGCCATCTTCATCATTATTATCAAATTTGCTAGTACCATCATTGTGAGCCTCTTCATCAATTGCCTCAATACCATCTTCTTCAATCATGTCCTATAGCACATTATCATCTTCTTCCATGGGAGTGTTATCCTCAGCTTGGATATTCACACCTCCATGTTCCTCTAGTAGGAAATCCACATTTAGAAATGGAAAAAAATCATGGCCCCCTTCAACATGACCATATTGCCTACAATGACTCTAGGTTGTTGTGATTAGAATTCTTTGATTCTTTAAGCCCTTACACTTTTTGCAAGGACAATAACATTTATCAGGTTTTCTTCGAAACTGAACCCACAATGCAACCATTGTCTCATTATTTTGTTATGAGTTCATATTGTCAGGCATGGTCTTTCTTCACAGGAAAATATACCTACAAATAAATTGGACATGTTGTGATTAATGTTTATATCTGTACATATGGTTTTTGTTAATTAATGTTTTCAAATGTAACCAAAATGATTACAAACATATCAAAAAGGACTTTCACAGGGTCTTATCACATCAACTATTATAACATGGTCATGTTGGTTATCTTGAGACCTTAATGTCTTCTCATTCCTTCAACCATGACCTTGATGCTCCTGCATCATTCTCCCAAGCATAAAGGAAAGTTGGATCATCATGGAATTGAGTAGGCAGACCTTCTAGGAAGTTGCAATACTTCAACGTTGTAAGTGTCATGTCAATGCAATGGGTACTAAAGAAACAATTAAGTTGATGAGAAATAGTTGTTATGAATTCAAATTGTAAGCATCACCTCAATGGATTGGGTATTAAACAAACAATTCAAGCTAATGAGTATGGGTTTTTATGAACCACAACTCATGAAATATGCATTAAGTCCATACCTGTTGTTTACAATGAGTATGGGATTTTTTTCTAAGAACATATCTGTTGTTTATAGTCAGTAAGTTTCTATATCCTCTAAGAAATTTATTATGTTAAATCAATGTACCCAACATCTAGCAGATAAATGTGCAATACAATTGGTGTGCTATTCACATTAAATTGTACAAAAATGATCCCTAAATTGAGGACAAAGTATCTTTTAATGAGTACATCAGATATGTTGGTCTATTTTTTTGCGAATCAAATTTTCTTAGGATCATAAAAAAAATCAGATGAGAAGTTTCTGATAAGTCATAGGGCTTTAGGTTTTAGCATAGTATATTTCGATACCTTTGAAAAATCTATGAAAAACCTTAGGTTTGTCCTTTTAAGTTTTTCCTGGTGCAAATTTAAAAAAAGAAAAAAGAAAAAACAAACAACAAGGAGAAAATATTATTTTCCCACCTGCTTGATCACCATTGTTAAGTCTTTTGAAAAAGGGGTTTTAATCTTGCCATCTGATCTGATTTGAATCTATGGTTGTCGCATGTTCGCTATGGAAAGATGCTCGTATGTTATGCATAGTGAGGTAGCGACCATCAAAGAATTATTTGTGATACTAAAAAGTGGATTCCAGTGTCATGAAATGTGTTGGTAGGAAGATCTATTGACCATGTACTATGTCCCAGACTAGTTAGTTTCAAGAAGAAAGGCACGTGGAAATATTTGCAAGTGCTGTCACTGGAGTTTAATTTTATCTGGCAATTCGCCAAGTCTCTAACTGAAAACACTTGTGACTTGTTGGTGGCGATATAGCGAATGCCCAGATTTTCCAAAGACGGTGTCTTTCTAAGATTAGAAGTAATTTTGAGGATCCCAAGGAAGATATGCTACACATTTCACTTTTTTCCCTATACAAGTTATGGTCTTTTGTAGTTTCTTTTTTCGCGTGTTGTTTTTAAAGTCCTTACCAGAACTCACCATATCGCTAGCCATATTTGTGGTTTTTATGTCGGTAGCGATGTAGTGATTACTCAAAAAATGGTAATGTAACTAAAAAATCCTCAAAGGTGGGCCCCGAATGAGTGGCATGATAAGGCTGAGCTGTGCAGATCAAATTAAATGGTGGCATCCTATTGAAATATCTTTGAGCTAAAAAACTTTGATTCGTCGGAGCTCGCCATGTCACTAGCCGGATTGGCTTTTTTTTGCCAGTAGTGACATAGAAACCCACCTGAAAGTCATAAACATGGCGAGGCCCAAGACTTGTGATGTCATCAAGAGATTCAAAAATATATATGTGCCAGCATGTTGAGCCAGCTCATCGATAGCGGTATCATGGACCCACTTCCTGTGTATAAATTAAAATATTTTTTGATCATGAGATCGAGCCAGGATCAAAGGCCATAATTAGCTTGCTATGAAAAAGTGCTTGGAAGTTATGTATAGTGAGTTGGTGAGTGGTGGCCCACAACTATTGTAGTAAATTGCTGACTACAAGATCAAATCTAGATTGACGACACTCGTTAACTTGCTATGATGAGATGTGCAATAAATAAGTATAGTGAGTTAATGAGCAAGGGACCCACCATTGTGTTCTTAAAGGTTGTTTCAATTATTTGCCACACGATTAAAGTAAGACCAGTGGTTATTGCTAGCTTGTTGTGTAAAGGTGCTCGAGAGTTATGTATAACGAGTTAGCGAGTTAATGACACATGTTCGTGGTCATCCATGGGCCCAGTTTGAAGTGCTAGCCTTGAAGGAAAGGTACAGATGGAGGTATTTAATTGGTTTGACTACCAATGTGTTAAGAAGAAAGCTGAGTCAACCTATTTCTCATTCCCAGGTCATAGGATTTTTCATGGACCAATAGTGCAAGTTTAAAAAAGGAAATGCGACGCCACTCTATTTTTATGTCCTGCGCATTTATGATAAATAAAAGCTTTGCATGTGGAAAAAATAGAGTGTAATACAGGAGATTTTCATTAATTCTAGTCCCACACAAAAAAAGATTGCAGATTTTTTGAGCACAAGAGCCTATTTATTTCATTGTGTTAAGCTTGGTAAGAATGTGAAAACTATTCCTCAGTTGTTCGAGATCAATTATAGAGGTTCAGAGAAGAACAAGTTTAGCAAATCAAGTAAGTACTCATACTATAACCTCTGTGGCATTCCAGCTCTCTCAATACTGTCAAAATGCCTCCTAAGAAGCCATTTTTTGGGCAAATTAACTATATGGATAGGAACGTCCATGATGATTTATTAGAATTACTCCCAGAGTCTATTGTAGAGACTGCACAAGTTAAAAAATTGATTTCCTTAAACCCTAGGATTAAAATTGTGGATGGCCTATATGACAAGGGGAATTTGGTAAGGGATGCAACAACTACTCAAACTGGTCTTATCCTATTTCAAAAGTGGGTTTTAGAAAGGAAGTTGTTTGCCCCACATGCTAACGTCTGGAATTTTGATTTGGGAAAGTTAGTAGTCCCAAGTGTTTTCATGGATTATGATTTTCTTGAAGCCATTAGGGTTGTAAGAAGAAAGTATGGTGTGCCTCTAGTCTTGATTACTCCTAAAGAAATTAGAGAGGTTTTTCACCTGGAACCATTATCAGATTACCATGTGCAAATCAATGTGCTAGAATTAGAGAATGAATATAAAGCAAAGAAGGCTATAATTAGGGGAGGTGCACTAAGGGCACATATTGGTACAATAGGAACTTTTCCAGTAATTACTACAACCTCTAGAGAGCCTTTTAAGAAGAGTCTTTTTACTTTCTAGGCTGTAGAGATATACAGGACCTTATGCCGATTTTTTGGTGAAGATGAGCAAGAACTTATGCCCATTGGTTTCATGTACATGCATGATGGTTCAAATTGCTTCCTTTGGTGTAGATGTTATTTT
The DNA here is from genome assembly GCA_028749045.1 of Cupressus sempervirens. Classification (NCBI taxonomy): domain Eukaryota; kingdom Viridiplantae; phylum Streptophyta; class Pinopsida; order Cupressales; family Cupressaceae; genus Cupressus; species Cupressus sempervirens. Next base: position 1,015,756,108 of record CM053787.1, on the reverse strand, counting down.
TTATTTTGCTTCCTTTTTCGCTGAAGAAATTCACATTGGTTTAGTTGGGATTGCGAAGGGAAAGGTGGAAAAAACTTTTGGTCACTACTCTCTATTAATGCATATGTTTTTTTTCAAAGGAGTGACATATTTTGGTAATGAGATGGAACTAAACAGAGAGGAGAATGGGGAAATACTGCTAGTCTAGTTGTGGAGTGCAGATATGACTTGAGATGCAAGTAATGTTGGTTTTGTCAAATTTGATAGATATTTTGCCTCTAAGCTAAGGTGCCTTATATTGAGTGACAATCCCAGAATCCCTAAAGCACTAATGAGCCTCATTAGGCCTATGGATAACCCCTATGACTTGAAAGTTTCACATAATTAGGGAGATATCATCCCTTACTCTATTTCTACTATTTTGAGAATATATGGTTTTAAAGGGAGTCCTCATGTTTTTCCTTACCAAGTACCTTTGAATGTAGGAGTGGCTGAAGTTTTGTGGTAGTTAGGGGGAGTTGAAGAAATGTTTTTGTTGAAAAGGCAATTAGGGTCAATTTTCCCTACCTACACAGTGGCCCATCAGTTTGTGATTACAAAAGGGGGATGGCTCTTTTTGCATAAAATTTTGGAGCAGTATATGATGGCTGTCTCTCATCCCCATTTTTGTGATTCTAATGGATTTTTCAATCAGATGTTGAGGCATAGAATCAAGTTGGGACCGATCAAGCATGATTCTTATTATTGAGAGGAAATTATAAGGAATGAATTCTCATTGTACGAGTAGGAAGCTAAAAAGGAAAAGTGGAGAGTTTATTCTCAGGTCTTAGAATTCATTCATTATTTTGATAATAAGTATGATCCTTTAGATAATGTTGTTACAGAGCCTGAAAAAATAAGTAAACCCATGAATACCTTCCCTAAAACTATGGAAGTCATGAATGAAAAGAAACAAATTTTTATTGATTCCTATCCTAATAAGGCCATAGAGGTCATAAGGAGATTAACTTTCACCCCAAATGTGGAAGCTAGTAAAATAATTGTACAAAAGAGGCCTATGTATACTATAATTCAAAATAAAAGGGTTCCTATAGATAAGGGCAAACAAATAAAAGGATCCACTAGTATAGTCCAAGAGGAGAGACCTAATAAGCCTAGTCCTAAGAGGTAAAAGGTAATAACAAAAGAAAGGCCTCAAGTTGAGGAATATTTGCCCACTCAGTACCCTCTAAGGATTGGAGAAGAACATCTCACTAGTGAAAAGATCAAACTGATGGGATCACAGGGAGGTATTTTTATTACTCAAGCAGAATTAGATGAGGGTAACCCTCCAGAACCTTCCCTCCCAAGTTTGGATCTAACTATAGCAGATTATAGTGGCAGGGAATTGGACCCTATGTTAGAGTAGGCAAGTCATAAATTTTTGACTGATGACAGTTTTGTTAAATCTAGGGCTTTTTAGCAGTTTGCATGGAGGCTAAACATGAACATTTTTGAGGAGAAATGTAAAAAGATGAAAATAGAGCATCCAAAAATGGAAGAAACTTCCATTTAGAACCAAACTAAAGAAGAAATGATAAAAGAATTGTAGAATATAAGCCCTAAGGAAGGAAGGAAAATGGTCAAGGCATCTAAGATTTTATTGTTGCCAAATTGGGATATTGTTGATGCTTTATTTTTTAGTTCTGTTTCAAATAAATTGACTTTGCAAGACCAGAATAAAGAGAACTTTAAAGGCACTACATTCGTTGTTTATCAAGCTACATTGGTCAGTTGGTCACTGAGAAGAGGATCCAGAGCCACATCATGACAGTCAGATGACTCTGGCTTGATGGGAAGCTTAATTGTAAGAAGAGTTGCTGATACCTCACATGTGCAGGCAGCATCTTGGAATGTGGAATCTTCCAAGTTTCTTTTGGATACTGCAAAGAAGGAGGAACATGCCATGTTTGAGTTACAGGGTAAATATGAAACACTTCTTGAGGCCTATAATAGGGAGGTAAAAAGGAGAATTGAACTTGAAAAAAAGGTAATGGGGAAGTCCACAAGGCCAAGAATAGCATACCCCCATCCTCCAGTGGAACCTTTTAAATCCACCCCCGTTGTAGAACTACCAGACACACCTCAAAGGCCAGAATATTATATAGCTGAGGATTTTGAAGAAGAAAAAAAATAAGCTGTGGGCTTTAGATGTAGAGTTAAATATGCAATATGAGGATAAGCTTAGAAAGGCCCTAATGTATTTGGTAGATAAGATTGAATGGCCCTTATTTTTTGATCAGTTGGCAAGAGTAATAAGTATATGGTAGCAATTGAAAACCCATGATGAAATCCTCAAACCTATTGTTAACAAGTGGGGAAAAAGGGAAAAAGAAATCACCCTTTTATGTTATTTAGTTATAAGGTCTTCAAATGACCATATTGAAAAATTATATGATATTTCTAATGACTTGATAGATTTTGATAATAGGAGAGTTGCTTTGCAACTAAAAATTGTTTCTTATTTGAATAAATACAAGAATAAAAAATTTGATCTATTTCCTTGTGCTTTGGATAGAAAGAACCAATTAAAAATTAAGGATGAATGGAGTAAAGAACTGGATGACCTTTTCTGCATAAGAATAAATAAATTTTCTAATGAAAAGGGGCATGCCTGGTGGGCCACCATGACAGAGGAATTGGTTAAAGTCCAATATTTTTTTTATTCTTTAAGGCACGAATTTGTTGGTTTTGAAAAGGAGGTTGATTATATATTAAAGAAACAAGATGATATCCTACGGTTTAGCTGGTCGGATGACATACAGTTTAACACGTGGATAGTAGATATTCATTTGGACCAGTAGTTAGAGGAAGGAAGTTCAGATAATGATAGGGAACAGGAAGATGAGGTGCATGTCATTGACACATCAGCACTAGAATTGAAGGAAGAAGAAAGTGAAAAGGAAATAGTGCTTGCTCAAGGTGAAAGTAGTGAAAACCCACAGGAAAAAACTGATTTGAAGGCATCACAAGATCACCTCTCATTGGCTAGCATGGAAGCAATAGATTCTAAGGATTTGAAATAATGAGAGACAAATCAAAAGTTGATAAGTACAATAGTAACAGGAACAGGCCTACCTAAAAGAATATTTGATACACCTGGCATTCTGTTGTGACCTTTTTGTCTTTTGTGTAATGTTTTGTTCCTTGGACACCTCTCAATCATATTTTCCCTTTTCTTGTTGCAACTCATATCTATATAAATGAGTTTTCAAGGCATTGTGATGGTCCGAGACTTGTGTAATTTTTTGTTTTCTTTCAAGAAGAGTACATATATAGTCGATCCAATAGTATGCAGGAGTTTTGAGTTTTCTTACATTGTACTTTCTGATAAACAAATTGAAATGATAGAAATGGCAATCTATTCTAGGCATTCAATTGGTTTTTTATTGGTTATTGTATTAGTCATATGAAAAGGATAATACAATAGGGTATTTACACTATATCTGTGTGCTAAAAGGAAGTATTATGTGTATGATCAAGAGTTGTATGCTATTGTTAAAGCCTTGAAGAAGTGGAGACATTATTTGATTCCTAAGGATTTTATGCAGTATATTGATCATAAAGCTTTATAGTATTTGGGAATTCAATATAAGTTGAATCAAAGACATTTGAAGTGCGTTGAATACTTGCAAATTTTTACATTTGTGATCAAGCATAGGAGTGGAGTTACTAACTGAGTTGCTAATGCATTGAGCATAAGATGTTCTTCGATGATCGAAATGAAGGTTGAAGTTATTGGTTTTGATGAAATGAAGGAATTTTTTGATACTACCCCTATTTTTCTA